>JBCFYV010011172.1:69699940-70213836 GCA_039000515.1 Timema cristinae
TTTCTGGAAATTTTATTGGGTGAGTGTTGTATTTGTAAGTAACTGAAAATGTCTAGATACTACTGTTTATTTTTTATTAAATCAAACTAGTATTTGATAAAAACTATTCCTTAGTTATTCAGCAGCTTCACAAGTTAACACTGTATCGGAGGCAGACCTTCAACAACTTAAAAATGCAACACAAAACACCCCCAAAGAACACCACGACCCCTAATTATTTCTCTCTTATGGATTAAGTGTGTTTATTATTACTTTTATTAAACCTAATAAGATAGTTGAAAAATTGAATATCTTTAAAGCTGAGTTTCCACTTGTAACGCCATGGCTAGTTTTAAAATGTAAAAGTAAAAACAACACAAGAAATCAAAATTTAAAAATATGTCCTATTTATGTTTACAGACATCAAATGCTTGCACCAGCAGAAGGCTAGTAACAACATAGCTATGTTCGCTGAGGAGGGAGTAGCTTTCTTGAATAACCGTCAGGAGTTCTGGCGACAACAGCGGCCAAGCACAGCCAGTAGCAAGAAAATGATAAAGAAATCACCACATTCTAACCCCACCAAAAAACCACTCGGCATAGCCTGCTAGGTTTAACATATCCTTCCACTGCCCCCTTCCATCCGCCCCATACAAGTCCCAGTCCACACGAACACAAATTCCACTTATCATCAGTCGTCCCGCTTAGGAGCCTGCTAGGTTTAACATATCCTTCCACTGCCCCCCTTCCATACCCCCCATACAAGTCCCAGTCCACACGAACACAATTCCAACACCAACTAGCCTACTAGGCTCAGCATGGTTGGTATCATTGGTATCAAGTAAATGAGAAGATATACACCCCTGTTTACCCTGGCCCCACAAACACACCAACAATATCAACTAGTATCTGGTAGGGTTAGATTACAAAAATTTAGCAATTTGCACTATCCCACCTCAACAAACATACCGTAAGCACCAGATAGTATATTAGCTCAGCACTGTTGGCATCAAGAAATGAGAAGAATATACCACCCCACCCCCACTATCACACTGTAAACATCAGATACCCTCTTGAATTAGCACGGTTGGTGCCAAGAAAATGTGACGAGATAACCAATTCCAAAGCTTAAATATTTATTTCCAGTGAATCAACAATAAATGAGAGCATCCAATATTTTTAGTCGCGGTGACTGGTGACGCGCGCGGGTTCAATCCTCGGTCCCGGCACAGATTTATCTGATATCCAAACCCTTCCTTCACCTCTGACAAGATATCTTGTGAATGTGGGGAATGCCAGGCCTCCACCGTGGTTCGGATTCCACGTTAAACTATAGGTCCTTCATTTCATCTCACAATCACCCTACCATTACACATTAGCGTAAGTGCGTATAACCCGAATGGGTAGTAAGACGCGGTGTATATAAATAATAATAATAATAATAATAATAATATAATAAATAATAATAATAATAACAATATTTTTACTGAAAAAATGTTCCAGACTATCTCAAAGCAAATAATAATAATATTTTCAACTTTAAGACCACTGGGTGATTAAATAATGATTACTAACTGGGTACATCATACGGGTTAATTAACAGGTATCGAGTTTAGGAACTGTTGCATTGTTAATTTTTATTTCAAAATTCCTTATTCTTTTGAATGTATCTACATTGTCTCCGACAACCTGCCAAGGAATCCTCCTAATTACGTAAATTTGTAGTTGAAATACAAAAAATAAACGTACGTGAATTTATTTTGTACTATTAAATGTTGTGTAACCTCGCACCACACCCACCTAAACAACTAGTTACAAAAAGTATTACAAATAAGTAAAACCCATTGATAAAATATTATTTTGACAACCTATTTAATGAGACCTAGAACTATTAAAATCACTTAGTAAAAACCAACAACTTATAATCTGGTTGAATCTTCTCTGGCTGAATAAATTAACGTGGGGCGTAAGTGGCAAAGTTTACTTAAGAGCGTACATCACATTCCCATCAACTCTGTTGTGTGAGTGTATGCGTATAACCCGAACGGGTAGTAAGACGCGGTGCTAATAATAATAACTCTGTAGTGCAATCGACTCGAAATCGTACATTTACACGAACATTATTGCACGTGGGTCATGTTTATTAAACATTAATAGAGATAAAGAGTTGATAGAAGTTCCTATTGCAAAACATTGTTGAAATATTAAATTATATTTGGATAAAAACTGAATTGAGAAGTCAGTTTTTGACAATTTTAGAATGTATTTATAGATAATCACTGCGCACTTATCTTTATTCTGCCTTAATAGGTACATACTATAGCTATTAACAATAAACTTTGTCGCTTTGTCCCCCATCGTCACCACGGAAAATTTCGACTAATAATTCAAACAAGAATTCCCTGCACACATTTCTGGCATAGTGTAGATATTTCTTTTCCCTTTTACTCCAATACCTAACGCAAGCCGGAAAATGAGTTGGACCTGCTATAATGGACGCTCCTAATCGAGTGTAGATATAAAACATTTCATTAGCAGCATCATTGTATAAATAAAATATTGTTTTTAAAATAAAGCTTTAGTATATATTTATCAAATGTCAAAATCTTTTTCATACTAAGTTTATTGTTTATCAAAATATTTAAACAAAAAATTAATAATGTTTATATATATATATATAGTGTTAATTCTCTTTCACTTTCAATATTTTTGCCATCAAAGTTGTGTTGTTATTATTTAAAATAAAATAAAGTAACCAATATTGTACCAAAATTCACTGTTGGGATCAATACATTATTTTTGTTCTATAAATAAAAACTATTTGTTCTTACATACTTTAATCCTTTTCTTCACATGCCATTTCTCTTGATTCTTCATTAGTGCCGTTGTCATCATTAGGGCACCGCGCACGCAGGCCACCAACTGGTCGGCCGAGACTGGCTGTTACACGTGATTATATGGCAGGTAGTTGAAACAAGAGCGACCAGTCATCTCCTGGCATCACTCATGATCAATTTGGTAGTGTTGTTTGTACATTGAGCTTGGTCTTCAAACATACTGAACAATATTATATTCTTTCATTTTAATATGGAACACTCAGCTCATTCATAATGAACTCTTAATTATGGAGATTGAAAACAGTCCAGTCCTTTGTTACTTACGTAATTTGTGAAAAGTGTAGTAACAGAGATTTGAAAAGAAAGTGCTGGGAGGAGCTTATCAAAGCTCTTCTTCCTTCTGTTTCACGGTTTTCTAATCAAGTGCCAAAATCCTGCAACTTGTTCCACGTTAATTTTTTTTACTTCAAAATCCAGAAAGAAAAAAAAGAAAAATGTATGATGGGGCCTGGTTGGCACACATGGTCTCGGAGCAAATCACGGTGTATTTTTGCTGTGGTGACAACGGCTGCGCGACCAGGTTGTCTAGTGGGTGAGGGCCCTTAGTGCCCATCATTGAGATGCTGGCGATCAAATCCCTATAGTTTAGCACAATAGGTCCTCTAAACCTCTCCATCCCTTCTCAACAAAGCCGCATTACCTACTAGGAAGACTAGGCACGTGCCTAGGGCTCGAGATTTTTGGGGGCGCAACATAAAAAAAAATCAAATTGCTTATAGCAGCGCCCTTAACGAGGTACGACGTCACGGGATGTGAAACAAAAGCTTCTTTTCAACATGGATGAACATAATTCTCACTTAAACAACACACACGGACTCAGCTGTAACTGAAGCTTGCTTGCTAAGCCCCGTATACATTAGGTGAGCTGAGCCTGTAATGCAAACATTTTCTGCTTGTCCTGCTAATGTGCGATATCTTAGTAGCCATTTTCCTTCAGATTCTTTTCATAATAGTTTTATCCTTGCCTCCTTGGTCCAATAAAATACTATGTTTTTTATAATATTCTATCAACTGAAATACAGAGTCCTCAGACCATTTTTCCATACTTGCGAGCACATAACAAACACGTCCCAACTAAACTGACGAATCCCTTTGTGTTTGTTGGAAAAACCGACAGCCGGTGGATCGCCCAGAATGGTTCGTGGCGTGCTAGTAGCGCACTCGTGGGCCCGCCCCAATTAGACGAATCAGTTACAATACATTACACGCTCAGCTAGCCTAATGTACACGGAACTTTATAAAACGCTAGTGTAGTGTTATAGTTCTATTATGTCTACTATTGTCATCTGTCGGCTATAAATTGAATCATTCATATGCGAATTGCGAAGCCGGGCCAAAATAGACGAGTACAACCATTTTGCACCGTTGTCATATAATTATAGGGGATATACTGTAATTAGTAACGATAAGTGGGCCTACAGCATTATTATTTGTGTTCATTAAGAAATAACAATATTACGTTTTAGTGGTAGGAGGCTGTGAGGAGGGGGGGGGGGTATATTTATAAATGCGGCCTTGGTTCTCAAAATGATATTTCAACAACTTATCCACAACATATAGTTTATTAAATATTTTGCATTCACTGAAAACTAATTTGGTAGTTAAGTGGGATTCAAGATATTTAATGTTTTCACACCCTTCAGTATTGAGTTGTAAACCCCTGAATAGTACTTGTGGTTTACTTCTATCACCTTGACTTAGCCAGATATGTTATTTTTCAACCATATATTTTTAGAAAATGTGAATTGGAAATTCCATTATGTTTGTGATTTGCTGACAGATTCCACAACACCTTTCCAATCCAATAACAAACAATCTTACACACGTTCCATCACTGTACCATTAGGCAAAAATGTATTTATATTGTTCTGACTTTAATCATTGTGTATTTTTTTCCGCTATTTTTTTCAACGTGTTTGAAGACTTTCTTTGGTGGTAGAAAGGGTTCCACGATAGGGAGATTAATTTAAATTATTTTAATACCCTAAGTAATTAAGGAAAGCCAATTTTCTAACATGTCAATCATAATCATAGTGGTATTCCTAATTTGTCCTGTACACCCACATGCAAATAATTTAATTAGTCTTACAATCTTCAAATTGTTGTTGCAAATTCTGTGGTACAGTAAAATGATATCCCGTTTGAGGCCTTAGGTTTCTTATTTTTATACCAAGTGTAAACTAATACTTGGTTTTTTGCTGGGGTAGTACAGATTTCTCTTGGCACACTATAAAATTATACAGTTTCAATTTCCGGAATAATACTCGCACTGGTCAGGCACATGTGAGAAAAACAATATATTTTTGATAGTCAAATGGCTGAGTAGTGGTTGAAATGACAGTTCTGGCTCACTTTCTCCCATAAGGTTAACATTGATCCACCTCCTTGAATGAGGTGGATCACTTTCTCCCATAAGAATATCATTGATAAATGGTGGATCAGGAAATATTATTTTGGGTGGTTGACATTAATTCTATCAAATTTTATCTTGGGCTCTCCTTACTAGTGAGATGGGTAACTTTCTATCATACGGATAATATTAAGACTTCTCAAAGTGATTGATTGGCTTATCGGGAAATTTTATTTTGGGTGTTAGCCATTTTTTCAAGTTTTAGCATTGATTCTCCTCACTGCGAAATTGGTCCACTTTCTCCACATTGATCCTTACCATGGAGGAGAATCAATGCTAAAACTCTATAAAATGGCTAACACCCAAAATAATATTTCCCATTCAGTCACTCAATCCCTTTGAGAAGTCTTAATAGTATCCGTATGGGACCTCAATAGTAAGGAAGCCCAATATAAAACTTTATAGAATTAATGTCAACCATCCAAAATAATATTTCCTGAACTACCACTGATCAATGCTATTTTTATAGGAGAAAGTGACCCACTTTCCTGTAAAGATGAACACTGTGAGAGAAAATGACCAAACTCCACAGTGAGGAGGATCAATGATAAAACTCTAGAGAATTGTCAACCCCCAAATAATATTTCCTAATCCGTCACTAATCAATGCTATTCTTATGAAAGAAGGTAACACACCTTCCCAGTTAAGAGAAACTGTGTGAGATGAAGTGACCCAACTTCACAATGTGGAGGATCAGTGATATTCTTATGGGAAAAAGTGATCCACCTCCTTGAATGAGGTGGATCAATGTTAACCTTATTGGAGAAAGTGAGCCAGAACTGTTATTTCAACCACTACTTGGCTGTGATATAATGTGGTCTATTTTTTTTATGAGTTAGCGTTTTTTTAATTCTTTTGATTTCAATTGGTGGAATATATTTTACAAGCAATCCAACTTTGTCATTTTTATCTGTTGAAATGATCATAGTTTTCTGACTGATACAGTCCGAGCAGGCATCAGTTGCTGGTGATCGAAAATTTGAATTGAAATCACTGATAAAATATTTCGGAACAAGAATAATTCATATTGGGGTTTCATTTTCATCACAGTAAGCCATCCTAGACTGAAACCACACGCCATATATTAAAGCTTACTTCTCTTGTGTAGAGTTATTCCTCACATTTTAACTTAGTGATCAATTTTCTTAAACTGCTGCGCTTCTTTGCATATTATATCTTCATGAAACAATCCACACCTATTCTTCTACTAGAGACTCCCTTGTATTTAAATATTTCTTACATATATTTTTATTCGAAACTTTAATATTCCAATAATTAATACAAAGGTATGCTCATCTGCTTGAAGCATTCATTTTTTGCTTGGTTATCACAAAATAAGACACTGTTTCCTTGCTAGACTTTAAACTTTCATTGACTGGTTGTTTGCAATGTAATTTTTGCTGATAGATGTGTTTTAGAATGGAATTGTTTTGGTTACTTTAACCGCATTGTGGTAAAATATTTATACAGGCCTAAATCTACGAATGCCCTGTAGCAAATCCATAGGTGTTTTAGTTTTTGTGTTTGCAAGAGTTACACATATTGTATAATATGGGAGGCCTAGAAAGATAAGGGAGTAGCAGATAACAGAAAATGTGTAAATGAGAGGAGTATATTGGAAGCAATTAAAGGAGTAAGAATGATGGAAAGATAGAGTAAGATGGAGGCATTTCACTAAATTGACCCGGTCACAGGCTGGAAACAGTTGATGATGATGATGATGATGGTGATGATTATGATTATGATTATGATTATGATTATGATAATGATGACATGATGTATAAAATGTCTTTAAATATTTTGGTTTATCAGAAATGGGCAAACACTGTACAAAATAATCTCACCTAAATAATAGCAGTGGCCGACCATTTTTATGTTTTTCTTTGCTGACCCAGACTTTACACTTGATTTTAACTAATTTTGGTACGTTGATTTTAAATGTGACACTATTTTTTTTTGTAAAGTTTTTGAACTATCGCACTCTGTGTTTATCGCTATGATCTTGAAGGACTCGAACTTTTTATCACATAATTTACTTGGGATTTGCTGATAAAATTTGGAAAAATTTCAAGCAATTCAACACTTGATTCTTGTGTTATAACATTGTTTTCATTTGAATAATTTGCATAGCGAGGGAAATAATTGAGATTATTATCGTTAAAACGTATTTTTAAAGTAAGAGCTATACAACTCTTACTATTGGAATAAAACTTATGTGGCTGCCAGAAAATCCATCGAACATTGTTTATTAGATTATTTAGCTTCATGATTCTATGTGACCTTGGGTCAACACCTGGCTAGATACAGCTAATAGTGGGTGTGTCTCTTTCCCGCCAATTCTCCCATCTTCCCCCGCTCCCATCCCCACACCCAAGTCACTGTTCGTCTAAAGTTCCTCCTAGCACGTAGACTTACCTCTGTTTATGGATTGCATGTTATTGACCTGGCTCTTTAAAGGATCTCACCATTATTTTATTTGTACAATAACTGTGGATTGTGACTAATATATTTGGACTGCGACACGGTATCTTTACATTTGAGCAATACATAACCTTCTGTTTGTTGAACTTGGCATCATGTCTAACAGACGAAATTGTGAGAACATTCCAGAATCTTTTTGCTAAAGTATTAGTGACTTTGTGAATAAAGCCTATTTTGCTTACTTTCACGTAATAATTGGTGATCTTGGGCTCCACAAATTGTATGCAGGTGCTGTGTGGAAAATTTGCGAAAATGGACAAAATGTAAGCGAAATAAACTAGCTTTTGGTATTCCAATGGGATGGCGAGAGCCGAAAAATCATGTAGATGATTGCTATTTTTGCCTAATCAAGACTTCGGGTTACAATAAAAAATATATATGCCCAAAGCTTAAATCAGCAATTCGCCCAGTTTCTCATTCAGATGAAATACCTGTGCCTGTTTTTAACGTACCTCCATCATTTGGGGGAGAGGAGGCTATGGCAGAAGTTGTTGAAGATGATGTGGATATTGAAGATGATGATACTAGTTCATGTTCTGACTCAAGGGCACCATTTTATAATCAGGTAGAAATGAATGACTTAGTAAGAGATTTAGGTCTTTCTAAATATTTATCTTAATTAATAGCTTCAAGGTTAAATGAAAAAAATAAACTTCTTGAGTACGATACGAAAATAATATTTTATCGTAAAAGAGAATATAACCTTTTAGTCAGTGCATCAGTTACAGGACTAGACTGCTATAAAAACATCCTCGCATTGACCGAGAATTCAGTGCTAGAAAGTTCACTGTGAAAAGACAAATCGAATTTTCTCCACTATATCCCTTGATCAAGCTCATGAGCAATATAATGCTTGCATTAAAGGGGATGGAGGAGCTGTTGACATTACAGACTACCCATTTACCCTAAGGCGTTGGATGGTGGCAGGATATGAAGTTGCTAGAATCATTCAAGAATTCCAAGATGAAATATAATGTCACAGTTCTCCACCCCACCATGAGCAAACCAAAAATGTCCAGGTATCATTATTTAAAGATTTGAACTTACTAGTTGAAACCATGGAAGAATTTGGTAGTCCATTTTTGGAGGAAAGCAACGATCTATTTGTTTTGGATACAAAATAAATTGTAGATCCGAAGGTAATGAAGACAGTTGCTAATGTGCAAAAGATTGGTCAAGAACGATTTGAATAATTTGTTAAGGACCATCTTCTTAATAGAAGTAAGCCAATTAATGACCCCATAAAACGCGATAAATTGCGAATCACCAACACACCAAAAACAAAACCCTTGACAAAAGGAAAGCAACAGATTTTTTATTAAAAACAATGTGGAGCTTTTTTTATCGTCTTTACATTGGTTGCCAAACAAGAGGTGACAATTTGGATTCATTCTTTCAGCTTGACAATCAGGCCTTTCCTCCATCACTTTCTGATGGGGAAAACTTCGTTTTGGTATCAAGAGTGATCTTCTCACATGCTTGGAAGAGCAATGGGAAAGCCAGTCTACTCCTTCTGAAGTAACCTGTTTAGCTCGATGGAGCAGCAGTTGTACAGATTTTAAAGCCAATTCACCAAAAGATCTTCAGTTAATATTCCAAAAAAGTATTCATTCTATTTATAACTTCAAAACTTAGAAATGTAACACGTTTAGATCGGGTTTGGAGCACCTATTTAAAAAGTTCTTTGAAAAAACCAGCTATAAATAAACGTGGAAAAGGTGTTAAAATGTGTGTTGTAGAAGAAGCAACCATTCCTGGAAACTGGCAAAACTTCCTCCATGTCAGCGATAATAAAACAGAGAATTTTACATTCTGGTCTCAAGAACTCGTGCATCACCCAATGAGTGACGGTAGTAAACAGCTTGTTGTAACCAATGTAAAGATGGTTCTCAGCAATCTACCTCCGAATTACCTCGATCCATTCGTCTCATGTACTCATGAGGAGGCTGGTACACGCACGCTATTGCATGCTGCTCATGCATTCAGAGATGGCCACCACCAGATACTAATATGTACTATGGACCCTGACGTAGTGGTTCTGGCTGTATTCGTGTCCCAGAAACTCCCTCAATCATACAGTCTTGGGTTCAATTCGGCACGGGCAAGAACTTGCGATAATTTGCAGCTCACAATATAACCCAGAGTCTTGGACCATCAAAGACACGTGCTCTTCCTATTTTTCATGCCCTAACAGGATGCGATATGGTATCTAGCTTTGCTGGCCATGGTAAGAAGAAAGCTTTGTAAACATGGAATGTTTTGCCTGAACTGCTTATGTTCTTCTCGTAATAACTCACGCACCTAAAGATCTCCTAGAATATAGTTTGCACACCATCAAGAGATTTGTCATTTTGTTGTACGATAGAACCAGTACTTACAATGACATAGACAAATCAAGGAAGAAGCTGTTCACAAGAAACTCTAGTTTACAAAACATTTCTCCTACAAAAGCAGCTCTTACACAGCATGTAAAAAGAGCAGTGTACTGGAGGCCATGTGTGGGTCAGACTGTCATTGCAGATCCTGAGTTACCTTCACCAACCCGCTAGGAATGGAAAAAAATTGTTGAAATACATGAACCATACTGGACAGATCTACCAAATGCATTTTCAGTGTGCGTTGCGCTCATATTATTCAATTTTACCAAGAAGTGTGCAGGACATAAGTGCAAATGCAAAAAAAAAGCCCAACTTCCTTGCACTAGACTGTGTGCGTGTGACAGAGAATGTTAAATATTACTTGCAAAACTTTGAAGAGAATAATTTTAAAGTTTGTGTGTTACAGAATTGTAGTTTTATTTGTTTCAAGTATGGCACCTCCCTTGTTTGCCTGTCTACCAGCTCTGAGTGTCAGAAACGACCCTGAGAGAAGGTAGGTGGCTTGTTAATACCTAAGAGTACCGATCTGTAGTCACAGACCATAACCTCTTTTTGTGAAAGTTTTTAGTGGTTGTGGAGGGCAAATGATGTTGGGATAAGGAGTTGTGAAGTGAAAAGCGTGTTGTGTTGTGGAGTATCTATATAGAGCCCTAGTACACTGTGATGGAAAACACAAGCGTAGTCAGGCCCTATGTGTTGGATTGTGTGTGTAAATTCTAGAAGGGCTGTAAGAGAAAGTAAACAAGATTAATTTATGCACTGGGCGAGGGATGAATAAGTGAATGTGGGTTTATGAGATGATTGTTGGGTGGGGGATTACTGCAGTCTAGGTTTTTTGTAAAGCCTAGGTTCTCGGGGGTTATACTGTCCTAGGTTTCTTATTATCTGGTTCTCCAGCAGGAGGTTTTTTTCGTAGAAACTAGCGTCTCGTATCAGGAATATGTCCCTTAGGGTCTTGGAGCCCGTCTCCGCGTGGATGCGCGCATTGCTTGTTCTGGTGTTCACCCCAAGAATGCCTCGGAGAACCCTGTTCTGGAGTACTTGGAGCTGATTTATCAAGGTGGGTGAGGCGTAGCTCCACGCCTCGCAAGCATACACGAGTACTGGGAGGACTAAGGCTCTGTATAGTAGCAGCTTTGTTTGGATGTTAAGGTGTTGGGACTTGAAGAGCGAGTAATTCCGGATATAGATCCCCGTCGCCTTTTTCTTGGTCTTCTTCACGTGGGCTTCCCAGTTTAGGCGGGAGTCGATAGTGACGCCCAGGTACATGAGTTCCCTCGAGTAGGGGATAGGCTCATCCAGAACCCTGAAACGGTCTTGTGGTTGAGACCTCCTTTTTGTGATGTTGATGGCTGTAGATTTGGCGGGATTTACCTTTATCCTCCATTTCGTTAGCCAGTCACCGAACCGGTCCAGATATCTCTGCATGTGGTTGTATGCATATTTGATGTTCTTGTGTGATGTGTAGAACAGCGTATCGTCGGCAAAAAGTCTTACCCTAACTTTCGGATCTGTAGGGACGTCGGCGACATACACGCTGTACAAGAAGGGTGAGATTGCGGACCCTTGTGGGACTCCTGCTTTGATGTTGTGTGTTGACGATTTCTCGCCTTCCATTGTGACTCTAAAACTGCGTCCTCGTAGGAAGTTCCTTATTACGTGTATGTAAGGTTTTGGGAAGTTGAAAGTTATCAACTTCCGAAGGAGGCCGGAGTGCCAAACCTTGTCAAAGGCCTTTTCTACGTCCATGAGGACCGCAAGTGTCGATTCCTTCTTGTTGAAGTTCCCCGTGGTTTCTTCTACGAGGCTTGTTATAGGGTGAACCGTGGAGTGGCCCCTCCGGAAACCAAACTGTGTGTCGGGGAGTACATTTTGTTGGAGAGCGAAGAGTTTCAATCTCTCAAGTAAGATCTTTTCATAGATCTTACCGAGGCTGCTGAGGAGACTGATTGGCCTTCGGTTCTGCGGGAATTTGGCGTCTTTTCCCGGTTTCGGGATGGAAATCACATCCGCCAGTTTCCAACATGCCGGAAAGTATCCCCACCTCAATGCGGCTGAGAAAATGGCCGTCAAGATGGTGATGACTATAGCGGGGGCGTGGCAGATCATTTCATTGGAGATCCTGTCCGCTCCCGGAGCTTTCTTCTTCCTCAGCTTTTTTATTTCTTGTAGCACTTCCAGTCTGGACACCGGGGGTGGTGGCAGTTCGAAAGGGTCTTCGAAAAACTGTTTCACCTCTTCCTTGACCGTTGCCGAGAAGTCATCGTCCTGGGGTTCGGTGTTTGGTGTGAACTGGTCCTCCAGCGACTCCGCAATCGCTTCTGCCTTGTCCTTGGCTGAGTATGTCATGCCCTGTCGTCCGTGGATTGCTGGTGTTTTGATTTTTTTTGGCGCCCCCTTTCAGTTGCTTCGTGACCTTCCATATATCGTCCCCCCGTTGATTGTTTCCGAGATGTACTCGTTCCAGTGGCTAATTTTGAGTTGTTTCGCTCTACGGCGGACTAGAGCCCTGAATCTGTTGTATATCGCCCGATGTCTTGGAGAGCGATATGCTTGCCATTCACGTCTAGCTTCCCTCTTCTGGGCAATTAGTAGGTTGAGGTCGGGGTGTTCCCTCTTGAGGTGGATTATTGGCGCCTCGTACTTCGTTGTTGCACGATGGGTTTCCAGGAGTGTCGACGTCAGGAGGGTGATAGAGTGGTCCACCTCTTCAGTAGACTCTACCTTCCAAGCTTGAGGTATATCTCTTTCCAAGGTGGCCTGGTATCTGGGCCAATCTGTAATTGGGGTATTCCTCTTAAGGAAGGAGTTTCGGTGGTTGGTTTTTAATAGTAGCTTGCAGAAAACCGGAACATGAACCGAGTCCAATTCGTTAAGGGTATGCAACTCTTCTGGGTGCTGGTTGAGATCTGTGAGAATGACATCAAGCACGTCCGGGAGATTTCTATAGTTGGAGGGGTAGTATGTCGGTTCCTCCGGTGCCAATACCGTGTAGTTATTATGGTCCGAGTTTTCTGCCAGGATGCGGCCAGCTTGATTTGATGTGCGGCTGTGCCAATTCGTGTGCTTACAGTTTAAGTCACCCGCGGGGAAGAATTCTCTCCTTGCTGTCAGTGAGTTTAGATCCTGGGCCGAAAAGGGGGCAGAAGGGCTCCTGTATACTGCGCTGAACATTATTTCCCTCCGTGGTACGGGAACTATCACTGCGGTGGTTTCTATGTCCCCCGTACCTGGTACGACAGTGTGGTAATGGTTTATGTTACTCTTGATTATTACAGCCGTCCCCCCGCTTCTTCCTGTAGGCCTATCGGTCCTGTATGTATCGTAACCTCGAAAGCTCAGGCGCTTATTTTGCGTTAATAGGGTCTCGCAAATGAGAGCTATATCAACTCCATATGTTTGTAGCAGCTGTTCCAGCTCATGCGCCTGTTGGAGGATGCCGTTTGCGTTCCAGTACATCAAGTTTAGGTAGTCGTCTTGGTGACGTGCATGGTTAGTTGTCATCGCTGTAGCATTCAGTTACGGCTTCTAACAGAATTAGGGCCTTCGTGGTCTTGTCCGGGGCATTCCTCAGCCTACTGGTGAATTTTTTGAGGTGTGCAAGTAGTCCAGTGAAATTTATTTCTTTGAGAATTTGGAAGAGGGTCCTTAGGTCTGAAGTGTCGTTTGGATTTGTGTCGGTTTTGGTGGGCTCTTTGGGGAGGTTTACTACGGCTGCAGCGTAGGTCCTCTGCTTGGCCGCGGGAGAGTGCGTTGTGGTTGATTCTGTGATTGGCCTAAGTCTCTGTGGGATCAGACTAGGTGGAGCAGTTACCGCTCCTGGTTTTTGCCCCCCTTGTGAAGTGTTTGATACCTGCTTGTCGCGTTTTTCTATCTCTCTAAGATGAGCGGGACAGTTCTTGTAATTTGCCGCATGCTCCCCTTTACAGTTGACGCAGCGTGCCGCGGTAGTCCTGTCCTTCTTCGCGCAATCGGTGGTCAGGTGCTCCCCGAGGCACTTGACGCACCTAGGCGATTGTGCACAATAGTTTTTAGAGTGTCCGAACCGCTGGCAACGGTGGCACTGGAGTATGATGTTTGGAGAATTTCGGTACTCCTCTACCTTTATAATCGTGTGATTAATGGCCCTGACTTTGTATATGTCTGTTGTTGACTGTGGTTTCACCAGGGTGACCACAAATATGGGGAGTGGCCTCGGTTCCCCTGATTGTGGGGTGGTTTTAGTATAGAGTTGCCTCACATTTGTGGGCTTGAAACCCATTTCAACTAGCTCAGAGGTTATAGCCTCGCAGGGCATAGTGCAGTGAAGGCCCTTAATTACTTCCTTGTATGGTCTGTCTCTCTGGAGCATGTACGTAAAGTGCTCGAGGTTCGCTTCCCTCAAGAGTTTTTGGAGTGTATTGTAGTCCCCCAGGGAGCTCGTAATTATTTTTATTCCCTGCGCCGTGCAGTAGAGTTTGAATTCGGCCTTCATGTTTGACTTCAGAAGTTTGATGACGTTGTTATATTCCGCCGAGTTAGGAACTATTATCGGCGGAGTCTTTACCTTTTTCGTCTTTTGTGTGTCGTCTTGATTAGTGGGGTCTTCCGGCTCCATAGCGGTGATCTGTTGGGCTGTGGTGTCCTGCTCATTTGCTATTGGAGTGAATTTGTTTGTCACTTTTATTGTCTTTGGTGCCGGGAGGTCAACTCCTTGTTTGATTCTGTATTTACGTTTCAGCGTAGAGACTGGTTCAAAGGTTAGCGATTGTTTTTGTTGGTTACCTTTATCGTTCTCTGAGTGGCCTGATTGTTGGGAGTCTATTGTGCCTGGTCTCGTGGGTTGAGCGTCTGTGCTCCCATCTTGGGACGCCTCTGACATGGTGTCGTCGTCCTCCTCCTCGGTCACGTCTACTTCAGATTCTGAAGACATCTTACGAATTTGGTTGATAATATATGAACTTTCACGCGCCTTAAGCGTCCGAGCGGCCGGCACACCGTTCCCTAGCCGTTCGCCGCACACGCGAAAATTATAATAGGTTTTTAGCCCTAATTGGGTCGAAGATTTTAACGTTTATTTTCAGTGAAGTTTATGAAAAAATCTAAACGGTATAAGCACAATGTCGGGCTTTAAAGCCCTGTAGCACTGGGCGAAACACTTACCTAATACACTCGCTGGGGCCTTGAAGAGGCCATCGCAGCACTTTTGACGCGGTTCGATGATCCCTGTTGGCGCGATCCCTGCTTAAGCTCTAAGGGGGCCAAATTGATCCTCGTACAGTGAAGTCAACCTTCTAACTCCGTCCGTCTTCAAGTATGGCTGTCACTGGCTAGTGTATAAGAACTTGAAAAACGTACTATTTAATTTTACACACAAAAAAATCCAACTTTTTCAATAATATAACAATAAAACTAAAATATCTTGGTTTTACAGTGGCTTTTGATTGCAAAGTGCTAATTTTAACCTTGAGTTTGAATTCAGCAGCTTAAAATACATCTATATGATGAAATTAAAACAAATTAGTCAAATAAAACCACAATAATTTAAGAAAAGTTAATATTTGGACGCCATCTTTGTTTTTTTGGTGTCTTCCGATTACAAAATGCTCATTTTAACCTTGCATTCGTATTTAGAAGCTAAAAATACATGTTTAATATAAAAATCAATTAATTCAAACCACAATTAGATAACATTGAAAATTTGACCGCCATCTTGGATTGTAAGGGTTCCTAGGTAAAGTTTTAGGTGGCCCCAATGCTCTAATTGGGTCGGAGCACACCGAAACGCCGTTCCGGTTAATACGAAAACATATTACGAGCGTTTCGGATGATACAAGAAAAGTTTAAACCGTTCCGCCTGCACACTAGAACGCTACTTCTTCATTCTTCCTATCGTTTTATAAAAGGATCTCTATTCCAGCCTGAACTAATCCAGATCCTAATACGCGTCTGTATAGTGTAATGCATTTTGAACTAACCTAGATGCTACTACGCTTCTGTATAGTGTATTGTATTTTGTATTACACTGGGTTTTCCAATAAATTGCTTCACAACAGAGACAATGATTTCTAAAAAAAAAAAGCAATGACTTCAACACAAATATTTTACATATGTTAATCTTTCGCTTTCCCTCTTAAATCCTCTATTGTGTGGGTTATTATTATAGTTTCTGCTTCTGTTCATGGGTAGAAGATTTCTATATTCAGTTTTACGTTGTCTTTTATAGTGTAAATGGTGACCTGGTGGTCTAGGGGTAAGGTGTCAGACCTCTGTGCTGGCGGCCGGGGTTCAATCCTCGGTCCCGGCACAGATTTATCTGATTACCAAACCCTTCCTTCACCTCTGACAAGATATCTTGTGAATGTGGGGAATGCCAGGCCACCACCGTGGTTCAGATTCCACGTTAAACTGTAGGTCCTCCATTTCATCTCACAATCACACTACCATTACACATCAGCGTAAGTGCGTATAACCCGAACGGGTAGTAAGACGCGGTGCTAATAATAATAATATAGTGTAAATATCGAACCCATTTGAAGTTTTTAACTCTTTGCTATAAGTGAACCAGTAACAACAAAAATTGGAAGTATATATTTCTTTTTATAAATTATGTTATGAGTTAAATTTTATTTATCTATTCAAGTCATATAAAATATTTCCTTGTTGCGTAAGTTTCAAAACTAAACATATTGTCTTCAAAATATTTATTGCATTGAATGAAATAAAAAATTACAGATTGTGTCCGTTTGTCAGTGGCTAAATCTTTAGAAATGCTAAGCGTGTTTAATAAAAACTGAGCCTGCTCAGTAAAGTTAGAATTTACATCATTTTAAAGTCCCAATATGTGATGCCTGAAATATGCAAATACATACGAAATTCCACCACGCAGGTAATATTGCAAATATTTATTTGTCCAAGTGTGGTCTGAAATAATACTTGAATAAATTAAAATTTCCTCTTATTAGATAGGGCTTTACTACGACAGGCTTAGTAATCCGGTGGCTGAAACAAACCTATACTCGAGCTATAACGAGGAGAAACTAGATTAGGAATTAAGTTGTCCTGGAATGATTAGGAGTACAGGGAGTACATGAGATAGTAGAGGATGTAAGATTGAATGGTATGGGCATATAATGAGAATATAAAAAGAGAGGATGCCGATGAAAATGTTGGAAATGATGTGTATAGTAAAAAGACCACAAGGGAGGACAAGACATAGATGAGAGGAACAGATAACAGAAAGTGTTCAAGTGATAGGAAAAGAATGGTAGAAATTAAAGGAGGAAGAATGGTGAGAAAATAGAGGAAGATTGAGGCATTTTACTAAAGGCCCGTTGACACGGTATTAGTTGACTAATGCAAGTACACTAATTTGGCTGCGCGCGCACAGCTTGTACCGTGTAAACAGACAAGCTAGCTATTAACAAGCAAGTCTACTTGCAAGTGAAAAAGTTGGTCACCTTACAACTTTAGTAATGCAAGTAGATTATTCAAAATGGCGGAAACTAAGGAATTTGTTGTGTGGGGGGACACTTATTTGTGGAATGTTATGAAACGAATGAGTTTTTGTGCAATTTTAAGCACCGAATTTATAAAGATAAAAATGCGAAGGATATTGCACTAGAGGACATTGTAAAGTTATATCAGGTGTACATATTCTCTAGAAGTTTCCAAAATAAAATGTTAGGCCTACGTAGATATTGAAAATGTGCCTTGTGAGAGATATTATTTAATATCGGTGAACAAATGTTATCAATATTAATTTTTTTATACAATCACAAAATATAATACAACATTGTAGTACTGTGATCAGTTCCGGCAACATAATATTCACGTTATCGGCAAGTAAGGTTTGAATGATCGGTGGTTTTCATGCTAAATCTTCGGCACGTTTTCCAATCTCCATATTTGACACTTTAACCAATCTTTAGAAGTTTTAATTAATAATGTTCAGCCCACACACTTCAAACACTTTGTAGTAATGCTTTGGAAACTTGAGTAGATACATAACATAATATTATTAACGCATACCAAACCAGATAGTTTATATTTAAATCAATCTACAAATTAATGAATTAATATTTTTAAGGAATAGTTTAGGACTAGCAAACTAGCATTTAACAAAATATTTTTTTATTAGTATAACAAAATATTTTGTTATTAATATACCAAAATTTAAAACAAGGTTTAAAAAAACCTGCGTTATGTATATTTAAAAGAATGGTCAACTGAGGGTTGTATTGGGATTTATTGACCTTATTTGAGTTTAATTTTTTCTATTCAAAATGCCACGTTGCCTTGTATGGGTGTAGGAGAAAAAGAGATACCTGAAAGTTTCCTTTTCTCTTACATAATGGTATGCAGACGACGACTTGAAAGTTTCAGCCCCAAATGTCCATCCAGTAGTTAAAAAGTGTGTTAAGTCGGACAAAGAAACTATCCCTTTTAGTTAGTAGTCTAATGTGTTAAGTTGGTTATAATGGTCATAAATTATTGCCAATAAGTTCATCTCTTATTGTTTTAAGATTCGCAGTAAGAAATTTTAAAAGAGAGCCGTAGAAAGTGAATCAAAATACCTAGGTTGAATTTATCAGAGTTTGAGTCACCAAAACAAACAAATAATTATGAGTAGGATGATGATTGTGTGAGTATGATTGATTGTTGAATTGTTGAGTATGAAGAGTATAATGATGACGATGATTATGCTGCCCAGTTGAACAAATTTGAGATTTGCAAAAATTAAAGAGTAAGAACCAGGGGCGGCTCGTCTCCCTAAGGCGCGGAGGTGCGAGCCCTCCAATCCTACGAATCCCCAGTTCCTTTTAAAGTTATTATTCGCACTCTCACGAACAATTTTATCTTGCCATAACAGTTTCAAGAAAAATATATTTTTTTTTTGTTAAGTAATAGCAGGCAATGTTTTTAAAATGAAATGTGGTAGGGGCGAGGCGGTCAGCGCCTGATATTGTGAAACCAAACCTTCCCACCCCTTCCGCTATTGTCTTCAAATGACATGCAGTCAGGTGCGCGACGGTCAGCACCTGACATAGTGAAACCAAACCTTCCCTCCCCTTAACCCATTGTCCTCCTCCTGATATATAGCTACAGCATTGCTTATTCTTCTTTTAGAAGGTTGAAATCTTGTGAAATGTATATAGCTTGAACCAGCAATAATTGTTGTCAGTCATCCTGCGTGCTTTCCTGCATCTTGAGGATGTGTGTGGCATATGCTGCTTTATAATAATATTATGTAGGTTATTTTAGATAATATTTATTTTGAGTTATATGTTTTAATATTTTTTGTAATTAGGCTTAATATGAATAGTTCAATTCAGGCGCTTAAGACAACGAATATTGCAAGATTAACTCTTGATAAAAAAAAAAGATAATTGGATTCATTAGGTAGGCCATGTCCTGAATTTGTATGGAACAAAGTGAAAACATACAACCTATATATTTATGCACAATACACAGCTGCAGAGTTTCTACAACACATCCACGTCCTTTGGGGGAAGTTAATTTTTTTTATCTTTCCATGTTGTTTGTGATATTAATTTTGGAGTTTAACTAAATGCATATTTAGCAAAACATATTCCGAAATTTGTGTCTTCTTTTAAATATTTATTTAGAAATAATTTATGAATTAAACAGGCTGCGCCCTCCAGCTTCTAAAGTGACGAGCCGCCACTGGTAAGAACTTACATTTTATTTCATAATTTGTACCTTTTACATGTTGGTTTGTGTATTTTCACCTTTTTGCCATTTTTCTAATACTAAAAGACAGAGAAAGGAAGTATAGGAGTTATTAGTTCTCACAGAATGCGGCTGGCAGGAGAGCTCTTCCTATATTTCAAATTTTAAATAAGGTAAACATCCAAATAAAAATATGTTAATCTTTAATAGCCTACATAAAAAGAAAAGACTTTACTTAATTAGCATAAACCAAAACGAATTTCTTGATCTTGTGTACAATTTTGCATCAGCTAACCTATACTTATAATCATTCAACATCACTTCCAACTCTTATGACATCATATTTAGATTTAAAATATAAATTAGTTTTTTGTTCTTAGAAAAGTTTGTATCCTACTGCTTTACATAGGTACCTGAATAAAGTAACATGACAAATATTCAAAATTTTCGCTACATTATGGGAAAAGTCCCCACATTGTTAATTTCTTTAGTTAAAGGATCCTTAATAACTACTTCTCGAACTGGTGCTATTACTAGTTTTTCTTTTTTGATTGCATAGAAATATAGCTCAGATATTCATTAACTTGAAATTGAGGAAAAAATAAATATATATAGGGCTAATAATGGTTGAAATAAAAAAATAATGGCTAAAAATAAAAGGGCATAAATGGGTGGACCTCCAAATATAACAGTTCAAATAAGTCAGCAAATGGTTGTCAACCTTTGTGGTCTTGGGGTAAAGTGCCTTAAATAAAAGCATCACTTTAATTTTAGAAACCTTTATACGAAGATCCCTTCTATTCGTCACCACATTCAAACAATTTAATTCATTCTGCAAGCCCCTTTCACTCTCCGCCATTAATATGGTATCATCTACATAATTATAACATCATTCTCACATTCGCATTGTCCATTTGCATACCAATTGCGTTCTCACATGCATTCCTCATACACGTATCCAAAAATACTTTAAAGAACCATGGAGACATAACACATACTCATTCAACACCCTGATCAATGTCAAACGTTTTGCTCTAAACTCCATCCACTCTAACACACGCTTTACTTCCAACATACACTCCCATAATGGCATTTACTAACCATGCATCAAAACCATAATCCCTCACAACACTCCACAACATACTCCTATTCATCCGATCGTACACTTTCTCCAATTCGACATATTTACAGTACAGTTTCTTCTTTACTGCCATATATTTCTCAATCACTTGTTTTAACGAAAATATCTGCTCCATGCATCCTCTACCTGGCATGAAACCACATTGCGTATCCCAAATCTTGTCCTCAGTTTTTTCACACATTATAATTCTTACATTCACCCTAACTCTCTTTACCTTTGTACAAAGGAACAATGACGACATTCTTCCTATCATTAAGATTTTTGAAATTCCAGCACATACATTGAAAAGTTCAAATAATATGGCAAAAAGTGCCTGACCTCCACACTTTAGTATTTCACTTGTAATCCCATCTACACCCACAGCTTTGTCATTCTTTAACACTTTAAAAGCTTTTAACACCTCAGACGGGTGAATACATCTCGGAAAGTATTTGGGCGAATACGGACTATTTATAAGAATTAGGTAGTATAGAAACAGACTAAGACGGCAGTTTATAAAAGGATGTTAGTGCCAACTCTGCTGTATGGATGTGAAGCGTGTGTATATCAGGAGAAACCCAATAGAAAGGTGGATGCAGTTGGAATGAGATATTTTAAAAAAATTGTATGAACTGTGCATATTGAATGGATGCTTAAAGATTGCAGTTTGAAAGTGAATCCAATGGTCAAAAGGAAGAAGTGGGCTATATTATATGTGGTTAAATGTTGTAGATTGTTTGAAAAAGAGAAAAATTAAAGGGCGTGTATGACTATATAGATTTTGTCAAAGTGAGGGGAGTATGCAAGAATAGAGGATTATGAAGAAAGAAAGTCTGGTTCAATAGGTACGAAGTTGTTTTCAACTCATTTTTTGTCTACCCGTAAGGGAGCAGCGTGACTAGGTATGTGTGTAAATTGTGATGTTAAGCAATTTTTATTTGGACCTCCTTTTTTTTCAGATATGAAGAGTGCCTCGATAAATAAAGGTATTCTGGAGAATCCAAAGCCACGTTTTTATTGAGAATGAACAGTTTGGTTGGCGAGAAGATAGATTATCTTCAGCCAGACCGGTCTAAAAAACATAGCATGCCTGCTGATTAAAAATGTTATGACCCATTAGGTATATAACACATTAGAATTCTTTGTGATTGATTTTAAATTACTTATTTTTACTTAGTGTAAGATACTTAAAAAGTGTTTAGTTTTGTAATCAACAAAAATTTTGTTTTGTTTCAGAAACGGCTTCTTTCTTTGCCCACCACCATCACCTGCATAATTTGTGATTTTAACCCTTCCAGTGCTGGTGGAAATAATAAGCTCTATCCTTAAATGATCAATTTTTTCCAATCAAAATTATAACAAAAAAAATATTTTTTATTAGATAGATAATTTTTAATTTACTTGTGTGAAACTCAAATCAAAAAACACAAATTTTAATGTTTCAATCATAATGTGGTATTATAAGTCAGCATGGTTTGCCAACATATATGTTAGTTTACTCACATAAATTTTCTAACATTTTGCAGTCAAAGAAGAGCCTAGAATATTCTACTGAGGGTGTCACCACATCAAAAAGGTTCGGCACTATTATAAAGGGTTTACCTTCACTATTATCACCGTCATTTTCATCACTTGTTGTAAGATCACTAAGCTCACTGTCATTTATATTTGACAAAATATCCCGCACGCTTGCCATCGTTTTATTGGTAGCCATGCTGTTTACTTACTATGGAAACGATAAGTCACATATTTTCATTCCAGTTGCCTGCTGCCATGTACAAAATATTTTTAACACAGAAACATGAGTGTCCAAGGAATTTTCTGTTTTTGACACGTTAAGTATACTAAGTTGCGGTGGAATATATTGTAAATGACACTTGAGCAAATTTTATTTGGTGGAATATTCTGTAAATGACACAGGAAGGGTTAAAAACACAAAAAAATCAATTTATTTTTATTTTTGCAATAGATTGTTTAGCGACCTCTAATGAGATGAATTACTCATATTAAAAATAAATTGTAAAATAAACTATATGCATAATTAACCTTTTATTTTTTATCGTAATTACATAATGTATCTTTTATTAATCATAATCACATAATATAACCATAATGCCCCTTTTATTCTTAATCATGATTTTTTAAAAAATTATTCGATTAAATTCTATTGTAAGTATGTGTTTTTATCACTAGATCTTAATTCCATTATTTATACTTGTGAACCAACACGTATCATAGCAACCCAGAAAGAACCAACACGAACCAAAGTAAAATACCAAAGCCACCCAGAGAGAATCAACCTTGAGCCAGAGCAAAATACCATAGCATCCTGGAGAGAGCCAAATCAGACCAGAGAAGATACCATTGCATCCCAATATCCCGTCCTAATTCATGTGTTCATGAAGGAGGCGGGACATTACAATTAGTTTACATATGTAGCATCCCCTGATGGCAGCTTGAAAAATTAATGCCATCCATCCTCCCTATAAACCTCTATAATTTTGCAACCTCTATGTTTTTTTTTTGTTTTTTGTTTTTTTGTTTACCATGTCAATCATTGTTAGAAGTTATAAATGAAAAAGGACGCGAAAGAAAAGTGACGCGCTGGTTGGAGAGACATGGGAAAAAAATGTGAATGAATGTAAATAAAAAGGATTGGATTTGAAGTACAATGTTTTTCGTTCTATCAGCGAGCGCCGGTTAGAGTCGAGGACTGGACCTCAATTTTCTCTGAAACGGGGAAGATTGTTCATTTTTGAAGACCTAGAAGTGTGTGTGCTACAGACATTATCAGAGAAGGGTATGCAACTTGTGTTTGGCATCATCACCTCAAATACTACAGGAAAACGCGTGAGATGTTTTTATTATTATTGACAGTTCAGGACCACTAATTCGCAGTTACCACCAATTTATATGTTATTTTACTTAAAGGCTCTTATGCCGCAATGTTTCACGGCTTAGATTTTATAAATTACTCTGGTACCGGATAGGTAGGACTTTCTTTTAAAATAACAACTGCCACAATTAAAATAAATAAAATATATATATTTACACTATTTGAGTATTTGAATCTTAGATATTTAAAATTTCACTATACTTATAAATGACTTTTTTCTTTTTCTTTACTTCTATTTTGGTTACATTTATGTTCCACCCTTCAGGTGAGATTGTTGGTCCCTTTTTCAAGCTCGTAATAAGAGTAATTTAATTTGTGAGTATCACTTAACTCACTTGCGCCCACCCGTTTATTTCACTAGAATTTAGCACTTCACGACGAGCTACGAGATTACCGTGGATACATATCAGAGGGTAAGTTTACCTGGTAATTATGTCTATCGCTACTGGCCCACAAAAAAAGCCACAAAAATATCTTTCCTTGCTACATCACCACGGATACCTCGAGAGGTTAGAGTCTCAGTTTTTTTAGGTGCTCTACCGGCTGAGTTTGTCTATGAGGGAGAGAGGTTTTTATATACTATATACCCCCCCTATAACGTTACACATACAGAACCAACTTATACCTAAGTAAAATACCATATAATCCCAGAGAAAACCAACACCAACCAGAGTAAAATACCACAGCAGCCCAGAGAGAACCAACTCGAACCAGAGCAAGATACCATAGCATCCCAGAGAGAACCAACACGAACTAAAGTAAAATACCATGGCATCCCAGAGAGAACAAACATGAACTAGAGTAAAATACCATAGCATCCCAGAGAGAACCAACACGAACCAGAGTAAAATACCATAGTATCCCAGAGAGAACCAACATAAACCTAAGTAAAATACCCTAGCATCCTATAAAGAGCCAACCTATACCAGAGTAAAATACCATAGTATTCCAGAGAGAACAAACATATACCTGACTAAAATACCATATCATCCCAGAGATAACCAACACGAACCAGAGTAAAATACCATAGCATCACAGAGAGAACAAACACGAACCAGAGTAAAATACCTTATTATCCCAGAGAGAACCAACATAGACCAGAGTAAAATACCAAAGTATCCCAAAGAGAATCAACACAAACCAGAGTAAAATACCTTAACATCCCAGAGAAAACCAGCTTGGACCAGATTAAAATACCATAGCATCCTAGAAAGAACCAGCACAGGACAGAGTAAAATACCATAGTATTCCATTGAAAATCATAACATTCCAGAGTAAAATAACATAGTATTATATTGCAAACCAGACCATTCCAGAGAAAAATACTGGATTATTCCATTGAAAACAAGAAAATTCTGGAGAAACAAAAAAAAACAGAGTATCCCAAAGTAACCAAACCATTCCAGAGTAAACCAGAGACCCTGAAAGAACTAGACAAACTCTAATTGTTTCATAACCGAAGGAAAACCGAAGTAAAATGTCCAGAGGTTGGTTTGCTCTGGATTGCTATGGTTTTTTACTTTGGTTTCCTATTGAGATTTTCACCAGGGTTAAGTGATCGTTTGAACGTATGGCAACTACACAAAGTTTGTCATTAAAACAAACGTAATCACTTTTAAGATACCTTATTAATTATATTTATCGAACTTTAAATATAATATTCTATTTGGTACCAATACACAAGTTGATAGCCAACTTTAAATATAAGTGTATTCTTGGCAATCTGTAAATAACATGGATGATAACTACATATTTAAATATATTAAAGATGTTATTCATATGTGTACAGTATTACCTGTAAAACATTAACACTTATTCATCAGAGACATGTTTTCGAATAAGAACATTGAAAGAAACCGTTAAATTTTACCCCCATAATGAATAAGACGATAATCTTGAGCGTCACGCTTGGGTCCTTGGCAATGCGTATGTTTGAGTCCATCGTTTAATATCGAGATCACTGCCCGGCCGTTAATGTATTACTGTGGAAGAGAAAATTTAGATATTCACCAATGAGAAGTTTTAGGCTATGTGAGGAATCGACCCGGGAGCCATCAACTCAGTGAACAGACACGTTACTGACTGAGCTAATATGTCGGAATATGTTCATAGTGAAACTATTTGAAACCATTTCAGGTTTTGATAGATTTTTGCAAATGTTAAAATAAACCATATAAATCTAAAATATCTAACAATTTAATAATCGCAATAAAAGTTTGAAAATAATACATGTGTATATAGTTATGGGCATAATATTATAACACCAAAAATGGTTTGGGTTTTGGGTTTAAGCCAGAGCTACAAGAAAATTTTGGACACTTTAATGTATAAGCTATGATAAGTGCGTGAAGTTTTCTTACTGTTGTATTACAGATGACGTCATGTACACTAGCGAACGCAACTGAATCCACGGTGAATATACACAGTGACGAAAATTAGATTTTGTGCTCTTGCTACCGGTCGTTTTCTATGGATATAAAACGTAGTCTCTTACCTTACATGTAGGAAAAAAAATAGGTTGTTTGAAAACAATATGTTTAAGAAGATGTTTGATCCAAAAAGAGATGAGACTACTGAGATTGAAGCAGGTTACATAATGATGAGTTACATAAACTGTACTCATCACAAGATATTGTTAGGATAATAAAGTTTCGTACATTACGGTGGGCAGGACATACAGCGAGAATGGGAGATTATAGACCCATGTTTAGCGTATTTGATAACCCCAATGAGAATATATCATTGGGAATCCTCAGATGGGAGGAAAACATTAGAATGGACCTGACAGAAGTAGAGTGTAGTGAGAGGACTCGATATAGCTAGTCCATGATAAGGATAGAAGCCTCCTTTTCTAAGTGCAGAAAAAACATTTGATTCCCTCAAGACATATAGTAAGTAATTTTATGTTTGGAATGTCAATAGATCTATATAGTATTGTGAGGATTTTCAATAATCCCCTAGTTTTATTATTATTACTATTACTATTAGTATTCTTACCTACTTGTAAAATATATATTATTAGTTGTGATTTTGTGAATCTTCCCTTTTATGTGCATTTTGTGGGGCGTTAGGAATGGCCGCTTTCACAGCACGTTCGTTTTAATTACTATTACCATGGGATATTAACTAATTAAGGTGGTTCCCTAGTAGCTTACATTTTTGGATAAAAAAATATATATATCTAAGATTTATAATTACACTAATCTGTGCATTATTTTATTACTTACCTGATATTTTTGCAGTCCAGTTTTTATCGTTTATTTTATTTATTCCGGCTTATTTTATTTATTATAAATTCCTTTTAGAGGATCCATCTTGATTAGGTAAATAGTTCGCGATCCCGCCACACGAGCGTGTTGCTAGGCGGGCATGTCGGCCGCGCGAAAGTAGAATGAGAGGGAAGATAAATCGGTTGTTTTTTTGTTATTATTATTTTCTGGCGGGTATTTTTTTTTTGTCTTGGAGAAAGGCTGTTATTGTTTTGTAATTGTTTTATTGATCATAATTTTGTTATTGTTAATTTTAAGCAATTTCCCTAATGTTGTACTTGATATAAGAATGCTATATTAGGAGTTATGATTTTTTTTGTGGGAATCTTACCGCCTTTTCGGGCGACTTTCGGGTAATTCTGGGAAGACGCTCGAAAAGGGGGCCCCGACGGGAGGATTTCCGGAGAGGACAGTGGGTTTTGAAGTGATGGAGGTGAGAGGACGTGTGGATGTTTGAGTCCGTCAGCATCCAAGGAAATCTACACGCATCATGGACTATTATTGCCTGTTAATAAGGTGTAGACCGTAATAAGGCCGGAAAAAGGACCTTTATTGTTTTATTTTGATTCCTTTTTTTTTTCTATATTCTTCAAAATATAATAAATCTTTTCTTACGCGCGTGTAAGCGTGTGTTGGGATATTCTTTCGGAGATTCGTCTGACTTCAACCAAGAAAAAAAAAACTTAAATGGTGAGACCGATCCTGTTCTGGACAGACTTAATTTTTTTTTTTTTTTTGTTATTTGTAACTTAAAAGTTCCGCCTGAATTTGTCAAAGAAGATCCTCGGATCTACCAGGCAAGTAAGTGTGATTGGTGCCTAAGGATAGCTAAAGCTCTCAGCCGCTAAGCTGCTTCTCAAGGGGACACGACTTGTATTTTTGCCTCCATTACTGAGGACCTTATGTTTTTTTTTATTATTCAGCTTAGTGCTTCAATTGGTATAAAAAAAAGGAAAAACTACATAACTTTGTAAATGTGTTTTGTTCGTCATAGATGGTATGGACATGTAGTGAGGATAAAATTTGTATATATATGTTTATATTGTGATTGGACTGTACTTGAAATTTATTATTATTATTTTTCTTTATAATAACGTCTCACAGTGTATTAGGATTAGTATAATTATATGAGAATTTAACAGACCTCTCTAGAAGAGGAAGAAAATGTACTTAGTTTTTGTATATTACTGGCCGGCTGGAGAGGTAGGGTACAATACGGTTATGAGATATAAATAAATCAAACATTTTTATTGAGCTATTATATACATTGTTTCTTCATTGTTTCAAAATACTTATATTATATTATATGAGTATTTTTTTTTTCTTTTACTTAGAGTTAAGTGTATTTTGTACAATTATGTTTATTTCGTGCTCTCCTATAGCTAAGCTGTGGTAGTACGTTAGCAAGTACATTATTTTATTTTTATTTTTTTGTAAAGGTTCCATAATTTCAAGAATGCAAATACGGAGTTGGCTGGGTTGAGTCAATTAAGTAGTACCTTTTCTTTAATTTGTTAGTCACACCAAATTCTTTCCACATACACCCAGCAAAAGTTTCCCCAAACCCCTTAGTTTAGTTAATTAATAGTCATTAGGTAGTCCCCGGTATTATTCTCGTAATTTTGAGTCTACTTTCAGGTTAGTGAAAGAGAACGTTAAAGTGGCTTCCCAACGTGGGGCTTTTCGTATGTATGTGGACGGATTGTGGTTGTGTAGGATAGTGAGTTGTCAAAACCCATTTTCGGTGTAATTTTGGAATGAGTAAAGGCAGCGGATATTTTTTGAGGAGCATGGACCAACAAAGGGATTCAACCAGGGCTCAAACCCCGGAACATGCAGCATTGTTGGACCAGGGGGAAATTGAACAGGTGGTTTGAGTCCCGAATGCTTTGAATGAGATAGAGAGTGAGCTAATGGAGCAGGGACTGGTTACTAAAAGCAAGACCACACAAGGACAGACTACCAACTTAACAGCCACAACACAGAATGTGACAGAACCTACTGCCAACATACTAGCGGAGATACTTTCTTCGTTACAACAATTAACAACCAACCAACAACAACTTGCTGCTAATCAACAACAGACAAGAGACGACATACGCACCTACATATGTGACTTGACTAACTCTCTAAGGGTGGAGTTTACCACTGAGTTGGAGAAGATGAGGGAAGACTTCAAGGGTAGAATGGAATCCTCCCACAGGACACTCACCCAGAGTTTATCGCAGGTCAAGCAGGAAATGGAGACATCCCAAGCTACTATGGCTGCCACTTTGGAGTCTAACCAAAGATCAGTTGAACTCCGGATCGAACAACAGGACACACAGATCGAGGAGGGCTTACAGTCCATAAACAGAGAGATCAGAGCAGTGAGGGTGACCCAGAGGGAAAGCTTACAAGGGGTAAACGAAGTAGTTTCGACACTGCAGAGCGACCATAGAAACTTGGTTCGAGTCCAAGCTAATTTGGAGGGGCGTGTCAGCGATACTGCAGAGGCAATAAAGGCTATGTAAGAGCAGGTACAGAGCATTGTGACTCGGACGGTACCTCTCGGCTCGAGCTGTCCTGAACTAGTTACCCCAGCGCTTATGACATTGTGGGGCGAGCATGCGCTTGAAAGCCAGTTGCCCAAGTTACAACGGCAGAGTCATCGAGGACCTGTGAGACATCTTGGGGACCTCGAAGAGCTAATTGAAGGTTATCACCTCTCTGACCAAGACAAATTGAGGCAACTCACTCGTGGGGAATGCAGCACCGTGGTGGACAGTCAATACAGATAATATAACAAGCTGGAGTGATTTTAAGGCCAAGTTCTTGGCCATGTTTTGGTCAGCTGAGATACAGGGTCAAATGCGAGCCAAGCTACATGCATTCCGCTACACGGAATCTACAGGTACTTTGGAGAAATACCTTGCTGACATCTACTCAAAGAGCCGGGATTTTGAGTCACCTATAACAGAGTCAGAGTTCATTTATATGGTGACTCAACAGTTGCCCCTCATGCTCCGAGAAATGCTGATAGGTGCTAGCTACGGAACCTTAGAGGAGTTTAGAGCGGGTTTGCTTAGAGTTGACGCTTTGGAGGCCGACAGGAAACGAGATCGTAATGCAGCGCCTAGGTCACCGCCCCAAGGGTTCGCAAACAGGGATAGGCAGGTTGAGTATCCCCCCAACCAGGTGATAATTGGAGAAGGGAGCGAGGTTATAGGGAAACCCCAAGTAGGTCAGGAAATGGGCAGGGTCCTCAGAGTCCTCCTGATAGAGGCCCCCTTAACAATAGGCCACCTTATGTGAGAGTTGGGGAGTGGGGACCCCATAAAATCGGGATCAACCCTATAGGAGAGGGGAAGGGCAAGGTTTTGATGGCAGGTTTTCAAGGGAAACCCCACGTTATAACCCCGGCAACGCCAATAACTTATCCTACCTCAGAGGAAACCCTAATGGAGGAAATGGTCATACACCCCGACGGGACCAAAACCCCCAACATTTTGACATTAATTTCATTGTGAAGGAGGGGGAAAACTGAAGACCTGTGACTCAGACAACCCAGCGGGGAAGCAGGTCCTGCAAGAACTGGAACGTAACAGTGCAGAAATAGTAGGTTGTGGTACCCTTGGGATGGACTTGAGAGAGAGGCGTTGTTGGAGGATGAAGTTAGTGGTCCACCGGAGATCCCCCCTTGTCCCGAGCTAACATTGGAGGTGAAAGGAATAGCACTTAAGTGCCTACTTTATTCAGGGGCAGAGATTAGTTGCATCTCCGAGGAGGTGGCGGAGTTGTTGAAGACGACAGGAAGGCTTATTCCCACTTTTCCTGTCCCAATGATGAAGATTTTGGGGATTACAAGCAGGAAGAGCCCGCTTATACGTCTTCAAATGTTGATTTCCATAATATTGCGGGGAAAGAACACTAAAGCTAGGTGCCTAGTAGTAAAGTGCCTAGTTAAACCGGTCATATTAGGGATTGACTACTTAACGGAACAGCGGATTATTTTTGATTTTACACTGCGGAAGGTTTATGAAAGCTACCAGGGAGACAGGGAAAAGGAGAATTGGGTGATCGAAGACTGTGATTGGTCTGTAAATGTAGACAAGGAAGCAGTGAGAGTGGCAGCACTAAGTTTTCAAGATAACACCAGTAACACAGAACCTCCTATTTCAAGGCCAACCTGCATGCAAGTATGTACCACTTTACATTTTCGAGGCGAATTCGAGGAAATTATCATTGAGTTAGAACACCTTGACTCAAAACAAAAACAAGAACTACTACAAGTTTTATGGGGATGTAGAGAAGCGTTTTCCGAGCAACCGGGATTGAATAATCTTTATCAAGCAGATATCCCACTAATTGAACAGAATGGTTATTTTTACGCTAGCTATCCATTGCCTAAAGCATATGAAGCAGAGCTGGACAACAAATACAGACTATGGTTGACTACGGTATCATTAGCCGTGGTTCGAGCCCCTACGTCAATCCTCTTGTGTGTGTTATTAAGAAGGACAAGACCGATAGACTGTGCCTCAACGCCCGGAAATTGGACGCTTTCATTCAAAAGGACTATGAATCCCCAACTAATATATCTGACATGTTGCAAGAGGTTCGAGAGGTCAAGTTCATGTCAACAGTTGACTTGACCCAGGGGTATTTTCAACTTAGTTTGAAACCTCAAGTAAGGCCGTACACGGCATTCTTGTACCGTTCACGCCAGTATTTGTTCAACGTACTACCATTTGGGCTCCGAAATGCTGTGGCCGAATTTACGCGCTGTATGGACTTGGTCTTAGGACCAGAATGTCAAGATTTTGCAAGAGCTTACGTGGATGACATTCTTATTTCGTCAGCTACTTTTGAGGACCATTTGGTTCATTCAGAACATACTTTCAAGTGAATAATTGAGTGTGGCATGACCTTGAAAATGAAGAAATCGTTGTTCTGCAGACAGAAAGTACAATTTTTAGGCCACATATTTACCTGTAATGGTGTTAAAATGGACCGAGAAAAACTCAAAATTATATATGATTTCCAACCCCCCCACTTCCAAAACTGGAGTTAAAGCTTTTCTAGGACTAATTGGGTTCTATCGAGGGTACACTTGCAAACTAGCTGAAAAGGGAGCCCTCTAACTGATCTATTAAAGAAGGGTGCACTGTGGAGGTGGACCGACATCGAAGAAGAAGCTTTTCAAGCTGTGAAGAAACTCTTCATAGAAACCAGGACTCTCAGACACCCCATCATGGGAAAGACTTTCTTCGTCACCACGGATGCCAGCGATTACGCGCTGGGAGCCACGATCAGCCAACTCGACTCCAGTGGGAAGCAGCAGTATATCGCTATGAATATCAGGAAGCTGAACGCTGCAGAACGGTGGTACACTGTAACAGAAAAGGAGTGTCTTTCAATAGTTTTGACTCTTCAGCGTTTCCGTAGTCTACTGCTAGGACAGAAGATTGTCATACTTTCTGATCACCGGACCCTAACTTTCTTGAACACTTGCCGTCTCAAGAGGGACCGGCTAGCACGATGGGCTTTAGTAATACAGGAGTTTGGTTTAGAGTTGGAGTACATACCTGGTAAAGACAGTCAACAAGCCGACACTTTAAGTCGCTACCCCTTCAACGACAACGGACAGCCCGAACTGGAACCCTCGAGAACACCCGACAGTTTCTTAGTACTCCCAGCCACGTTAGAAGGGGACTTCAGCCTGGAAGGACAATTAGGAGACATAAAGAACCTTCAGAGACAGAATACTTACAGTATGTATAACTGGATGGACATCTAACGGGAGCAAATCTGCTCCGGCGCAAGTATAGAAATGGCGCAACTTTGCGCCCAAGATGCGCCTTATTTATTTGCGCCATTTTCGTATTCACTAAACAAGGCGCAAACTGGTGGCAGGAATAGGGTGACGCCATCATGAACGTCATCAATTGCTCTCTTTTCGACCAATCCTTGTGAAGAATTTACTTCCAAAGTCAAGGCTACTTTATTTTCAATCTGTAATGAAAACGACAGCATATACAAATATGTTTAAACATTTTTCTCATAAACAAGCTATAAAATTAGAAGCGGCCTCTTACTGGATGTTTTAGAAAAACAATATTAGTACATTATTTTGTATTTATTTATATTATTAGTCTAAAGTTTAAGTTCCATCAATAAAACATTAATGTTTATAGAAACTTTAAAACTTATTTTAAAGTTATACTAACTGCCATATTTAGTGACGAGATGTCTTTGGACTCTGGAATACAAACCTCTTTGGATCTAGACGAAGATTACACAGTTCGTAGTTTTGTTTTATAATAATGCAAGAAATGCCATTGCGTTGTTTGAATGTAAAAATCCAACAATAAAAGGTACGTAATTGTTTTGTTACCACTGTCTAAATTGAAACAAATTTTGTGCTTGACATACGTTTTGTTATTTTAATTAATTCATTATTAATTGGAGTACAGTTATGTAACTAATTGTATTTTAAGCCAATACAATAATATGCCACCTTTAAATTTATTGAAGTGACAGTCATGATTTAATAGTTGCGCCTACTCTTGAGTGGTGGCAAATAAAAGGCGCAACTTTGCTATCGAATTGCACCTGCTCCAATAAGTGAATAGGGATTTGGAATATATTTCAAACTTGCGCTGGCGCAACTATTTGCTCCCGTTAGTGAATCCAGGCTATGAAGCAGAAATTTTTGAGCTCTTGTCTGCCCACCATTTAGTAAAAGAGAAATAAACTTTCGGGTATCTCTCTCCCTTACACATATTCAAGACAGTGGAGTATTCTAAGAAAGTGAATAGATATAGTGTACTCTAAAAGTTGCAGGGGGAATTCAGTGGCCAAAAGCCCTAAACCTCTATTGGCCAAAGTCAAGGAATTTTTCCCCGGGTAATATCTGAACATGGGTGCCTCTAGAACAGTGGCTCATAATCATTTATTATTTTTCCTACCCGTATGCTATATTGGGAAATTTCACCCCCCCCAATCCTATATTTTTCTTTTTTGGTTTAACTATCTATTTGTTGGAATATACACCTATAAAGCCTACTTCATAAAATCACACCCATACTATACACAAAATACACTAAGAGATTAAAGTACAGTGACTCGTCTACTTCCAAAACTGCCTAATTCACATTAGAAAAAATTTAGGGAAACCTCAAAAAAACAGTGCTGGATAATCTATTGGGAAAAATAATAATAATATCTTGATTTCATATTTTTTCAGAAAGTGTATCGTTTGAAAATATTTGTATTGTAATTAAAAATAATTTAAAGAAAAAACAAGAAAACTCTAGAACCATTCTTGTACACTTCTTGTACATCAATCTCGTCCGTGTTTGTTGAATTTCATCAGATTACATTATTAGATAATTAAATTGAATTGAATTTAAAAATATATAAAAATTGTATACAGGTAAATATTTAGAAAAAAGATAAACTTCACAATTCTTGTCCTCATTATAAGTCAACTTTAAAGGATTAAATTAAGCTTCTATTTTAAAATATCTTGAAAATTTATCCCTATTCAAAATACTGAATTGAAAGAGCTTATTGAGTCCTCACGCTGTGAAAAATTCTTCACATATTACTATGTCATCTTCCATCGGTTCATCGTCCGATTCAGATTGTTCAACCCCAGCGATCACACCCTCTTCTATAGGCAGCAAACCATTTAAATGTGCCTTTATGCGATGTTACGCCACTGAGAGCCAAAGTGTTTTTGGAGTAGAAATTTGATGTCACATACTTTCTTGGGGTTAAGCGGCAAAACTTTCGTATTTAGGTTCAGTTCTGCTATGTGTTTCCCTCTTTTAACAAAGCTTCTCGGTGCTAAGAGGTCTGTGAAGTATGCAGCTTCTTCCTGCACAAATCCTTTCCCTGTCTTGGTGCCCTTTGTTCAACAGAAACGTTTTGCAGGAGCCAATTTGAAATTCCAGTGTTGTGGGTTTTTTTACCAGGCCATTTGCCAAGCCTTTCCAGTCTTGTAAATTGAAGTCCATCCCAGGTCTCCAAACTGTGCCAAACATCTCAAAAATTGGTAAGTATTCATCAGGTAATATAATGGTCTCTTTTGGCTTTACCTGCCGTTCAATGTTTCCGAGTATCCTGTCGGGTGGAATAAAAGAACTTCCAGGGAAAGGAAATTATAATATAACATTATTTACATGGCTTGGTGCACTTGCAACCAGCCAATGCAGTAGCATAGAGATCATTGTGGTGTTCTTGTTTTGGTGTCTACAACTGTCAGAAAACAGTCTGACAGTGTGAAAATATCCCAGAAACTCTGTGTTCATAAATATGTCGTGAGCATATGACGCAATCTCACTGGATCCTTTTTTTTTATATATATCTCAGTCTTTGTGTAGATGAAAGTGTTAACTGGTGATTGAGGATCCTTGGAGGTTCCTTGACCCATCGTAAAAGAATTATAAACGTAAAATTGACGTTTATAATATGCTATTTTGTCAGGAATCTTTGGTTATATGAGATTATTTTCACGGTCAAAACTGAATGTCACTACACCATGTTCTTTCTCGTGAAATGAAGTGTAAACAGCATTTGTAAGTGTTTTATGAATCTAAAATTCTACTTTTAAGTAACCTTTCTATGTAACATTAGACGTAGCTTTGATTCTTTCAGTCAGCTCATTACATTAAAGCATTTGTCTGATGGTGTATTGTTAAAAGTGATATTATAATTTTCAACAAATATTTTCCCGAAAAAATCATACTTCACCATTAGGGAAAGATTTGCTTGTTGGCCATTGTACATATCACAGGGAATTTTTATACCAAGGTCACTACTTAAATAAAAGCGTTTAATTTTCCCACGAATGTAGTGATATTAAAGTGAGTGTAAACTCTCAATGAATTTTTTCACATTTTGTGAGGGCCCGTCAAATAATTCTCTTCGATGCGCTTCACACGTCTTTCTTTTGGAGACTATGCTATAAACAGTTGTCGTCTGCAAAGATTCTGCACATGAAACTGAGATATTTTCAATCTACCAAGGAACATTTTCTAACAAACTTCGCCTGCATATGACCTTTGTCCGTTCAGAAGCTGGGAATGAAATACTCAACAGACATTCCTCTTTCAACATCATCTTGCATTCTCACCCGACGTCTGTTTGGAATTTTCCTTTCACATATCTCAGGATAAAGCTGTCTTGTTCATTTTTATCATGTGTCATAGAAGACTTGATGGAATCGGCGCTAATCCTGCATGTTCAACTTATGTCACCCAGAGTTTGATGTTTGCCTATGCTGACACGTTGGAGGTCTTTGAAATCCAGTTGGTGCATATCTGGAGCAAAACAAATAAGTGTTATTAAAACATAATAAAATTCAAAATTAAAACAATAGAGACGAACAGATGTGGACAACCTGACCCACCAGAAATAATATGCACAAAAACTATTCGTAAGGAAAAACTGGTATACTTACAACTTTCTCTTCTTTATTACTTTTTTCCTAGTAGCTTTCTGAACTTTCTTCTTCCTTGATTTGCCTGCCTGATAAATTAAATGCTCAAAATCTTAATCAGATTCCTCTTCATTCAACTCGTGCATAGTTTCCATGTTTTCCCTCAATAATCAGACACCAACAGATGTTTACCAAGATGATCAACCTTAGATTGCCAATTTACCAAAATTATGATAATTCTTTGTACACATGAACCAAGAATAAATAAAATACGAAGTAAATGAACATGTGAACCTACAAAGTTTTGTCACCAAATCAGGGAAGTCCATTACGAAGCTTAAGGACTTGCAGAGTTAAGGTACCATTTATAGATCACTGGAATCAAAGAGTTTTGAAACTTTAGATGAAGTGAACTTAAACAGCTAGATTGCAGTACCTTAATTTCAAATACTATTTTAACTGGTTTTTAAACGGTTTTTGGACAGGATTTTTCTGCTAGGATGTCAAGCTTGACATAGAAAATTAGATTCAAATAAAATCTCAATTTCGATTTGTTTATTTTTGTACCTAGGAAGTTTCGAAAGTGGAAGACTCACTCATAATAATCAACTCAAGCTGTAATGTAATATAAAAAACATAACACACTGCAGACTACCACAATTCCCACATAATCAGAGATTTAAGTAAAATCGTTGGGGCTCAGGGTAGTATGAGCACATTCCTAACTGTACAAAAGACACAGACAGAATTAAATTTGCCAAATGTAATGCGTATAGTTCACGTAGTTAATAATACGCAAAACAAATATTATTATATAAAAAAAAGGTAGAATGAAGTGATACATGGTGCTGTGCTTCATTGTTCGACCCTCGTGTCTTTTCTCCACCCTTGCACAGACCACGTCAACCACCCTATCTACTGCCTGTGCCGCAGACTTATACCAGCATTCTATGATGCACCCTGAAGAGGAGCACGAGAGCTAAATCCAGCACGTACCGACCAATTGGTCACACCATGTGGTTTAGGATACTAAAATAAACAGATTGTCACATTCCGTGAAGGTTCTGAAACAAAGAAAAATTATCAATATTAATGAGGGGAAAAAAGTATATTGGGAAACAAAATAAGGGTTTTTAGAGTTACGTGAGGAGACACTACTCTATGGAGGCCTGGGTGAGAGCCTCAAAAACCACCGTTTGACACTTCTCGTTTATCCTAAAAGGGCTTTAGGAAGTCAGTGTAACCCTCCAGGGTTGATGACGTAATTCCCAAGCCCCTGAATAAGAGGATTGGTGGCACCGGGAATTCTATCGTATAAAGACTGCGCCAGCTTCCGGAAGTGGTCCTTGATGGTAGGCTTCCCCAGGTCACGATGCAGAGTCATATTACAAACGTACCCAGGCGCGTCCACAATGATCCTCAGACACCTGCTCTGGGATGCCTGTATCCTCCTCATATACGTGTCAGCCAGTTGCCCCCAAAGCGGGATACGTGTACTCGAGGGTCAGCCTGAGAAACTGCTTGTACAGTGTCAGACCGTTCCTTTTAGATAGGGCGCTACGCCTGTTAAGCAGTGGGCCTAGGATTCCCAGCCTTTGCCTCACCTTGTTAAGTCTCTCAGTGCAGTGTAGTCGCCAGGTCAGTTTGGTGTCCCGCTTAATTCCTAAGTAACTAGCACTGTTCACCAATCTGATCTGCTTTCTGAACAGCCGAAGTGGGGCCGGCCTGTAGAACTTTCTTTTCCATGTGAAAAACACGTCTGTGTTCTTCTCCGCGTTAATACTTGTCCTCCAGGTGGTCAACCACCCTACAACTGCGTCAGGTGCGCCTGGAGTCGCCTCTCCACCATCTGCCCTCGCCACGACTCCGCTACTAGAGCCGTGTCGTTCGCATACAGTGCCAATTACTTGGTGTCTGGGGATTTGGGAATGTCTTTCACATACAGACTGAAAAGCAGCGGGCCCACGAGGGAACCTTGCGGCACTCTAGCCTGGATGCTTCTGACTTGGAAAGTGGCGTTCCCAAAGGTAGTGGAGATGGTATGAGGGGATAGATAAGATTATACAACCTTAGCTGGGTAGAAGGGTAGGTTCAGGGTCTGTGCCACTCCAATGGCAAAAGGTGACGTCCTGCCCAGAACATGTTCTCGTTGCCGTCCGTGATGAGTTCACTTCTTACTCCGTTCTAATGATTGGCCCGTCATGGGAGTGCAAGGTGTCGTCCTGCCTCCCTTACGTGTTTCCTGCTTCTGAGCCTACTTAGCGTTTGCTGATTCTACGGTTGATGGAGCCCTCGGTGAAGTTGAAGAAAGGTGTTGGTGTCGGGGTCGGGAGAAGACCGCCGGATGAGGCGAGGAAGAACCCCGGGCCCGGGAAGCGACCGACCCCGGGCAAGAAGAAGTTGGCGGCGAGCAGCGGGGGAGCCGCCGTCAACGGCAGGCTTGTGCTGCCCGTCCTTTCTGGGGAGGTTGGAAGTCTCCGCTCGCGGGGACTGAAGGCTCCCCCGGTCAGGAAGGAGCTCGTGCCGGGTGGCAAGTGGTCCGCCACAAGCCCGAAGGCGGGAGCTTCAGTGGCAGCTGCCCCTTCGAGGGGCAACAAGCCAGAGGTAGCTGCCGAAGTCAGCGGGGCCGCTCCAATTCCCGGAGCCGAGCGTGCCGCTGGCCGAGGTGAGCTAGAGTCACTCCCGGGTGACGAATCGGCCCTTATTAGGGCCAACAAATCGGCCCTTTCCAGGGCCAACAAGGCTGGCGTGACCCCCCAATTTTCCGGGGAGGTGGGCGCAGTCCACAGCCAAGCGGGTGGAGGTAGCGGGGCCCCTCAAATTACTGGAGGTGAGCGTGCCGATAGCCACACCCAGTCGGTGTCACCCTCGGGTGAAGTTTCGGCCTTATCAGGGCCAACAACTCGGCCAGCGTGATCTCGCCAACTACCGGCGAGGTGGGCGCAAGTGGCCAAGGTGAAGCCAGCGGGGCCCCTCCAGCTACCGGAGGCGAGCGTGCCACTGGCAGATCCGCCGGGGCTTCCGGCACTGCACCCTCGGGCCTCGGCTTGAAGGACAGTGCTGGCCCCCTTCAAAGCGTCGGCAGCAATGCCGATGCGGGCGAGCCCAGCGGGGCCCCTCCGACTACAGGAGGTGAGCGTGCCGCTGTTGGCCAAAAAGTGCTGGAGGCCCTTTTTAGGGCCGACAGCCCGCAAACCGGGGAGGATGGCAAAAGCTCCCGCCAGCACGATGGGTGGAAACCTAACGGTGCCAACGCAAGCCCTGACCAGGGGGAGCCTAGCCGTCCTCCGCCAGTAAAGACCGCTGCAAGCGGCACTGACGCAAGCGCTAGCGCAAGGGTCTCAAAAACCCGCGTCAACTCCGGCACCTCCCGCCAAGGGGTGTCGGTAGGTGTGAAACGCCCGGCTGAATTTTCTTCAGATTCGGAAGACCGGGTCGCACGCTTCGCGCGTGTTGACAGCTCGGGCGAGTCCGTGGACGTGGAGGGACTGTCTTCAGGACCAGACCTCCCGTTGATGCGCGACGAGTCGAGCCAGGGGTCCGATGATGAGTCTGAAGGATTTCGGACCGTAAGACCCCGCCGAAGGGGGAAGGCCGGCAACACCAGGAAGCTGCTGGGGGGCAACCCTAACCATTTAGGCGGCAGCTCTGGTGATGAGAGCGAGGCCAGCGGTGGCCCGGGCCAGGGTGCGCCAGCGCTGGGTAAAGGTGGGAAGCGGCGGAAACCTGCGGGTAACAACGCAAGCCGTGTCTCACCCCAGCCTGGTACTAGTGGCTCTGGGCCAGCTGGCAGAGCGAAGGGGAAGATCCCTCCCATCATATTGTGTGATGTGGAGGGCTACTCCAAGTTGGCGAGGGCCATCCGGTCCAAGGTTCGCGAGCCTGTGGAGGCGGTCAGGCAGCCGGGGGACCGAGTGCGCCTCCAGTGCGGGTCGGAGGAAGATTACCGCGCCCTCCAGAAGTTCTTGCCGAGCTTGGGGATCCAGCATTGGTCCTACGAGCTGGGACGGGAGCGACTGGTCAGGGTTGTGGTGAAGGGACTCCTGACACGGACAAACCCCGACGACATCCAGGAGGAGCTAGTGGAGATGGGTTTCCCGTGAAATCCGTCACACAGATGCTCTCCCAATGGAAGCGGGATCAGAAGACCGGAGAAAGGCAGCGGTTGCCGAACTTCGTTGTCTCTCTGACGCCCGGGGAGCACACCGCAAGGCTGTATTCCATATCAGTCCTGTGCGGGCTCCGCGTCAGGGTGGAGAAGTACAAGTCTCCAGGCGGCCCGGTTCAGTGCAAGAACTGTTTCCGGTTTGGGCATGTGCGGAGGGATTGCCGCGCTAACCCGAGGTGTGGGTTCTGTGGTGGTGACCACGAGAGGGGCGGGTGCCCGGAGGAGAGACGATCTCCCCCGAAGTGCCTGCACTGCTCAGGAGCCCATTCCTCGGCGTGGCGGGGCTGTCCCACATACAAGTCCTTGCGGGCGGCAGGGAATGTGCGGGCCTCCAAGCCTCAAGAAGGGAGGACGGATGGGCCAAGTGAAGGCCAGAAGCCCTCGGGGCACGTTGCGGGACGGAGGGCGAAAGTGACTCCAGCTCCAACACCAAAGCCACTGGTACAATCATTCGCCAGTGTGCTGTCAAAGAGAGATACCCCTCCACCCCAGGCCGAGGCACCTGCCGAAGCCACCAAACCTGAACCGGTGGAATCCGGTTCTACCCCTTTGGTCGAGGGCCCGCCCGAGACCACTCCTCTCCCTATCCCAACCCACACTGCCATCCTACACCCTTCCAACCCTTTCCTTCCACTCCCAACTCCCACCCTTGTCCCCCCTGTAACCCCCACACCCGAGGATGATGTTGCAAAGCTCAAAAATTGCATTGAGCTACTCAAGGGTATTCCGGGACTGGACCCATGGGACTTTTCATCGAGTCTCTTGAGGAAGGTCCAGGAGTCTCCGAGGAGTAACCGTGGCCACCTGGTCATGGAGCACATCATCCTCTACCTGGTCTCTCATGGCAGTGCACCCGAATAGAGGACCACCAGTGCTGAAGGAGCTCACGGTCGCACTCTGGAACGCCAACGGAGTCGCGGGGAAGAAGGCTGAGCTTGAAAGTTTCCTGGCAAAGCATCGTGTCGACGTAATGCTGCTGGGAGAAACCCACTTGCGCTCCGCAATGAGGTTCTCGTTAGCAGAGTTTATCTGCCATCGTAGTGACCGAGCGGGGGATGTGGGAAGGGGTGGGACGGCGGTTCTGGTCCGAAGGGGCCTTGACCACCACGTCGTGTCACTTCCTCCCCTCCAACACATGGAAGCAACGGCTATCCAACTGGTGACCTCGACTGGCCCAGTGCGTCTCATTTCCATCTACTTCCCTCCCTACCACCGGTTCGACCAGGCCACGAGGGCTGACATGGAGGTGCTGCTTCGAGGTACCACGCCTGTTTTAATCGGTGGTGACTTCAACGCTAAGCACCCTTCATGGGGCTCTAGGATTATGTGCGCTCGCGGCGGATTGCTCCGCGACGTCATAGATCTACACGGCCTGGTGGCTGCCGGGCCTCCGACCCCTACCCACTTCCCTTTCAATCCCGGCTATCTCCCGGACGTCCTAGACTTCGTTGTCTCCAGAGGGATCAGAAGGCGGTTAGTGCTGAAGTCTCTAGCTGAGCTAGACTCGGATCACAACCCCGTTCTCGTGAACCTGGGACGCGCGGTGTCCTTCATTGACCCCCCCGAAAAACCCGACCTAAAGCGCACTGACTGGGACAGGTTTACGAATGTGTTGAGAGAGAGGTTGGGACCCACCCTACCTTTCGAACAGCAGCGGAAATCGATCGCGGTGCGGAGTTCATAACTTCCGCCATCAAGGGGTCGCTCGAAGCTTCGACGCCGAGGCACCGTCCTAAGAGGGCGCCACAGGCTTCTTTGCCCGATTCTATCCTCAGGCACGTCCGGGAGAAAAATCGGCTGAGGAAGGCTTGGCAAATCTCGAGGGACCCGGTAGACAAGGCCAACTGGAGCCGCAAAGTCCATGCGGTTCGGGAGATGGTCCGAGAATACCGGAACAGTGTCTGGGAGGACAAGATTGAGAGCCTGTGCGTGCAGGACAGGTCCTTGTGGCAAATGACGAGGAACTTGATGCGGGTCCCCGCACCAAGGCCGCCTATTGTGAGTCGCAACGGGGTGGCCAACTCTGACCAGGAGAAGGCCGATGCTCTCGCTGAGCACTTAGAGGCGCAATTTGTACCGACTGACAACCCGTCAGACCCGGTGCACGTTGCGCACGTGGCGCAGGTCATCAGCGCGGTCTCGTACAGACCCTTGGATGAACCCGAACCCACGGAGGTGACAGAAATGTCACGGGCGATAGCCGCTCTAAGACAAAACAAGGCCCCCGGATCCGACGGTATCAGTAACGCGGTCCTCAGAAAGCTGCCCTTGGAGGCGATTAACTTCCTTGTGGAGTTATTCAACGCCGTCCTGTTCCTGAGTCACTTCCCCGAGCTCTGGAAGCATGCCAACGTCCTCTGCTTTCATAAACCGGGTAAGGACCCGGCCCTAGCTTCGTCCTACCGACCGATCAGCTTGCTCGACTGTCTGGGCAAGTTGTTCGAGAGACTAATAATGACGAGACTGACCCGACATGTTCGCGAGGGGGGCATCTTGGTGGACGAGCAGTTCGGCTTTCGGGCGGGACACGCTACGTCTCATCAACTTGTCCGGCTCGTGGAACAGGTTACGAGGAACTTCAACATCAACAGGCTGACTGGTGCTGTCTTTCTTGACGTGGCAAAGGCCTTCGACCGTGTTTGGCACGAGGGTCTCCTTTTCAAACTCCTCTCCCTGAACCTGCCCTTCTACCTAGTTAAGGTTGTTCAATCTTATCTTTCCCATCGCACCTTTTCCACTACCTTTGGGAACGCCACCTCCCAAGTCAGAAGCATCCGGGCTGGAGTGCCGCAGGGTTCCATGGTGGGCCCGCTGCTCTTCAGTCTCTATGTGAACGACATTCCAAAATCCCCAGGCACCGAGTTGGCTCTGTATGCGGACGACACGGCTCTAGTAGCGGAGTCGTGGCGAGGGCAGCTGGTGGAGAGGCGACTCCAGACGCACCTGACGCAGTTGGAGGGGTGGCTGACAACCTGGAGAACAAGTATTAACGTGGAGAAGAGCACTGCAATGCTCTTCACATGGAAAAGAAAGTACTACAGGCCGGCTCCACTCCGGCTGTTCGGAGAACAGATCAGATGGGCGGACAGTGTTAAGTACCTGGGACTTACGCTGGACACAAAACTGACCTGGAGACTACACTGCAACGAAAGACTCAACAAGGCGAGGCAAAGGCTGGGAGTCCTAGGCCCACTGCTTAACAGGCGTAGCGCCCTGTCTACAAGGAACGGTCTGACGCTGTACAAGCAGTTGCTCAGGCCGATCCTCGACTATGCGTGTCCCGCTTGGGGTCACCTGGCGGACACGTATATGAGGAGGATGCAGGCGTTCCAGAGCGTATGTCTGAGGATCATTGTGGGCGCACCTTGGTATGTCCGGAATGAGACTCTTCATCGTGACCTGGATATGCCTACCATCAAGGACCACTTCCGGAAACTGGCGCAGTCTTTCTACGCTAGACTTCCCGGTGCCACCAATCCTCTTATCCAGGGGCTTGGGAACTACGTCATCGACCCTGGTGGGTGCCATCGACGTCCCAAAGCCCTGCTCGGATAAGCGAGATGTGTCAACAGTGGTTTGGGAGGCTCTCACCCAGCCCCCCATAGAGTAGTGTCTCCGCACGTAACTCTAAAAAAACCCTTAGTCGGTTTCTCAATTTCTTACCCCCCTTTTTTACCCCAATATTACTAATATTTTGTAATCTCTGTTTCTTTGTTTCAGAACTTCGCGAAACGCGACAACCCGTTCTTAATTTTTGCAAACCACACGGTGTGACCAATTGGTCGGTACGTGTTGGAACTTGCTCTCGTGCTCCCCTTCTGGAAGCATCGGAGCATGCCTTTTGTCTGTGTCTGTCTGTTATTGGCCCGCTTGGTGGACAATGTTTCTCCAATTCTCACGCACCAATGGGAATATTCCCTTCTCTTTCACTGGACAAGGCCAGGCAGCAGTGTAGGGCTTATAACACGGTGATTCCTCGGTCAGAATCCCGATTGACTTCTAAGCCCTGGTGGACCACATGTTGCTGAAAGAGCAAATAAATTGTCACCAAAGGTCAGAAAGAGAAATATTGTCTAATATCCTCTCGCTCCCTACCTCCCACCACGACACACGTTGCCGAGACCCTCACCGTCCTAGTGCGACCATGTTGCTGGGACTTCTCCAAGTCCCACTACGACTCACGTTGCCGGGACATTCACCTGTACCACCGTGACACACATTGCCGAGACCTTACCACCGACCTTTTTCCTACCCCTACCCACACGGCCTGCGAGACCGGAGACTAATCCCCCAAGGTTACTATATAGAGGTTGCCTCGTTCGCTCGCGCATCGATTTGCACACTACGTCACTCGTAGCCCGTTTACCGCTACAGTCCTCATAGTAGGTAGGTTATTTATGTGTATTGTACTGCCAGTTTATATGCGTGATGTTCGATGTTTTCATGAAATAGTCTCGTAATTATCAGTAATTTTCACAAATATTATATAGCTAATGTTTGGTTATTAATTCGTATTTGAGTCGTGTACGTGTGTGCACCAGCGAGTGTGTATTTTTCTATGGCATGAGTTTTATTATTTTTTGAATAGTTTTAATGAAATTTATAAATATTACGAGCTATACATGGTAGGGCGCGGGAAGGTATCTAGTTTGGAAATAAAATAGCTTTCTTTTGAAAACTCAAACCATTTATTTACTAACCATATTAAATATAGCTCAATCTTGGATTATGAAAATGGATATTCAATTTGTTTTAAAAATAATCTCTTCAAGGTATCTACTTTTTTTTTCTATACACTGTTGTAGTCGTTGAAAAAACTGTTCATTACTTTTTTTTAAAATTGCTGATGTGATACAAAACTTTCTTTCAGCCTCATCTTGAACAATATAAAGCTTCACCAAGATGGTGCCATGGTATATATTGCAAGACAAAGCATAGCAGTTCTGCGTGAAATGTTTGTGGGTCGCTTGATCTCCTGGATTGGTAATGTGCAATGGCCTGCGATATTCCTGGAACTGTCGTATTCTGACTTTATCTTGTGCGGATAACTTAAAGAAAGAGAGAACTCATGGCGCATCACAATGACTGTAAAATCTGAGGTTATAAATAGTGAGGAAATGGGAGGTTTTATACCAAAAATGTTACAAAAAGTAATGAATATCTTTGTTCAACAACTACAACAATATATTTAAAAAAAAACTGTAAACACCTCCAAGACATTGTTTAAATAAATGGTACGGAACTCAAAACTCGTAATATATAGGAAACGAAATAATATACACTAGCAAACCCAAGAATATATTGCCCTATACCCATTTAAAACATTTTTTGAGTCCCAGCTTTAAATGTTATAGTTTTATTTTTAAAGAACTAGTGTCCTCATTTGTATATTTGGACCGATAAAAAAGATCAGTATTGAGTCCACAAGGGTCAACACTTTGTATTAAAATTTCGACTTCCGGTTAAATTTTTCGACATTTTATTAGGTGTTGCAAATCTTCATGTCATCGCATTGCTATTAAATTCCTCATTTATAAATTTTAACCAATAAAAAATGTAAATATTGACTATTGAGTCCAAAATAGAGAAAGACCATTGTTGGCAAACATTTCTCCTAAGAGGTTAAAGAAAAAATAACAAACACTTTGAGAAACTTAATTATATTTAATTACTCTATGGCATTGGGACATTATTGCGATATAACTCAAGTAGTATCTCTTTACAACTAGAGCTCACAAAATTGTATTAAGATATTTGCCAATATCTCAGAAACTGTTGGTTTTATAAAACTATATTTCATATAAAAGTTTTTTATTTTTAATAGTACTACAATTTTGCAATGAAAAGTTATTTAGTATCTCAAATACTTGCGGGGATGCAGAAATTTCAGCTTCTGTAAAGTATCCTAAAAGTCCTTTTCATGGGAAAATGAAAATATCCCGTTTATTTATAATCTTAATCAAAGCCTAGATACGAACTTTAATCAAAATAGTTTTTTTTCTCTTTTTTTGTCCTTTATTAAATTACTCTTAATTTTAAGTTTAAACATCCATCAACATTTCAGGTTAGTTTTTTTTAAGGTCGCAATACTTTCTTTACCTTTTGTGTCTGAAAAGTTAAAAAATATAAATATTTACGTATAGCTTGAAAGTAATTGGTTTTATAAAATTATACCTTGTGTAAAATATTTGTAATATAAATGAATCTACATATTTGTAATGATAAATAATTTAAAATCTCAAATAGTTCCGGAGATATGATTTAAAAAAATACGTATCAGACCGGAGCCCTTAAAGTCAGTTTATCGAAATATTGAGAGAAGCCATTTATTTGGAATATTTATAAATAAAATTAATTCAATTTTAAATTATTTTTGTCAATTATCTTAATTTTTTCAAACTCGCTATGCGATAGATACTACCTTTACTCTTTGCGTAAAACTTTGATCTGTAAGTAAAAATGAACATTCTATATTTCATCGTATTTAATAATAATGTGAACAAAATACAAAATTTACGAAAACAGAAAAGCGCACTAGGAAAGCTGTGTGTACAAGTACGTATATTATTATATAATTTCAAATTAATAATGGGCAGTAAATAAGTAAGGATAGTAGATGCTGTTAGTGGCTTGTCTAAGCGACGGGCTACAGGTGACGTCACAGCAGTGAGATGTGGTGTCTACACAGTGCTTACGGGAACGAGGCAACCTCTATATAGTAACCTTGCTAATCCCCAACGTCACCCGGAGACTTGCACAATAGACCTCAAATCAGTTACCCCCGAAGTCATAACAATGGTTCAATCCTCTATTATATCTTGGTGGGAGGGAATCTGGTAGATTGTCAAACACACGTTGCAATAATTAAGACCATTTCTTAAAATTGACGCAATGCTGCTTGGAAACAAACCAGCCTTTACTAGTTTTAAGGTGACGACGTTTACTACTACTAGTCTACTATACATTAGTAGGTTGAAGAAGGTTAAGCCATGCTAATCACATGATAAAGCTTGGAGTATTACAAGGTGAAGTTTGTTAGCTTTCCTACTAGCAATGATGATGAATGTCAAAATAAATAACACTTTTAGCTTGAAAAAACCATAATTAACAAATGACTTTAAAAATACTATTGCCTAAAACCTAGAGTCAAGGCCCAGCTATCGCTTCAAATTTCCCAATTTTCCCGGGGAAGAGATCTCCAGGCCCAAGTGGTAAATCCAGGGGGTGGGTGGGGGCAATGGTGGCAATCGCCTCTCCTCTCCGCATGAAAAATATTCAAAAATATTGTAAAAATGCTTCAATGTGGTAAATAATGACTGACTCTAACATATTTCTAGACTTATTTACCACATAACCTAATCAATAACGATTCCAACTTAGATCTAGTGTGCAGAAAAGCAACTAGCTTTAAACTAAAACTCACCCGTAAATAGATTACAAAGTTTAGTATAATAACAAATTATTTTTATTAAAATATAAACTATTATTTTTACTATAGACACAAAATATTTTAAACCCATATACATATTCTAAATTAGGTTAACTTTAAGTTTTAAAAGCTACAGTTTAATTAACGTGTTTTTCAAGGGAACACTGTAGTTAAGTATTTTTAGTGTCTTTGTTCAGTAATGCAAAGATCTTAGTCCATGATGTATTATTAAAATACAACAAATTTATGTGAGACCTTATAAACTAAGTTCCAATATAAACCAATACATTCTTATTATTAATTTTACACTGTGTGATATGCACTATTTACTATTAATTACACGATATCTATAAATATAAACATAAACCTTATTGTTAATCAAAGTGCTTGAGTTTCTACAGATCAAAAACAAAGGCATATAAAACTAAACGTTTTGAGATTATCAAAAACATACTCTAGTGATGTAAAATTAGCCCTTAATTTGGCTATAAAGTATATAAATAATTTTGATTGAGGTGATAAAGCCCTTACATTCCACAAATAACACTTTTAAATAAAATACGGTATAGCTTTGCTACGGAGATGAATTTCAATTGAATACAGCAATTGAAACAATAATTTATTATAGACACAGAAATAAGGGTTCTCAGACCATTCAATTACCTAGAATTATAATAATAATATTTCCATTTAACTGATATCAGGATCTCTTCCAAAACTTTTTTTGAATGATACTCTTAAATGACGTCTTACAGCTGTTTTACTTCTTATATCATATATACGTACATTATTTAAAGGTTAAAAAATAATTACATATTTTATTTATACGTCTGGGGTAGGTGGTACCCATATATATTTTCTCAAACAACATAATATTTTAAGCAAGTCCAAGTAAATAAAACTCATTTTTATTTTAGCCCCACTTTTTCTTAATGTAACTTGAAAATGCTTTTTAAAAATTATCATGGAGGGAAAGAGTTTCTAAGAATATAATAAAAATAAGTTATAACAAAAAAATTCACAATCACATAAGCAACCTATTATGTATCTATCCCTAATATATATTTGCAGAAACTTGGTTTTATAAGTCCAACAATAATTCAGGTTGCAGTGACCAAATAGTTAGTGAATCTTTTGTCTCTTCTCTGGACAGGTTTCTTGGACAAGATTAGTCGAGAACGCCGTGGAAGAAAAACAATGCTTCTTCTGAAAAATGGCGTAAGCATAAGTGTCCAAACTAGGAATAAGCCTATTAAAAGATTTGGGTAAACGGTGTGAATATTTGAACTCAAAAAAGTTGTGAAATTCAAACTTTTATGTGAAACTAAACAATCACTGTGCAAGGTAAGAAACTTATATATTTTGAATAAATGTTATAAAATATGTTTTTTTAGTCGGCCTTAGATAAGCCGTGAAAATCATTAGATCAAAACAATTTAATATTTGGTAAAAAGTATATTACTAAAGGTTACTTGTCTCCTCTGTTTGGAACTAATATGGAATTACTTGTGTTTACTTTTAATATTAACTCACTCATATTAATTTAGTTTTAGTTTTGTCAAATGGTTCAAGTTTTAGTAAAGATTTTTCTTTCAGCCACACCAAAAAATGCAATCCCTAATTCTCGCTTCAAGAATTTCAACATGGTGTGAACATAATGTGGATATGTTACAGTAACAATAATCGAAAAACACGTCGGCCAGTTACCATACTATTATTTCTACCATTTTCTTGTTATAATGTTAGTCATAAAACAATCAGGATCAGAGAAGTACATAAGGTATAATTATGCTTAACTTATTAGTTATAATGTAACAATAAGTATTTAAGAAAGATGAATTATCTTTCGGGGATGCTATATCCGTCCCATTCTCGGCCATTTATTTCTTAAAATAACCAAAATATTGATATCAGCCTTATGCCTATATTTTGAAAAACATTAAATCATTTAGAACAAAATAAAATTTTCAATGATGTAGCCTATGAATAATTCCCACTCACCTAAGAAACAGGATATCCTCTGAAATATAATATTGATGATATGATGGAAATAATAAAACCACTAGCTTAGCCTATATGTATTATACTTTTTCAACCCAGATTAACCTAACATGTAAGCTAAATTAAATTTATAATAATTGTAGATACATACACTAAACTATTTGATGCAATAATTAAACTTGGGTTGTACTTACATCATACCAGTTTAGTGCACAGGATTATAGGTGTCACACAATGCATCATGGGATGGCATCTGTTTTAGTGCTCAGGATCATGGGTGTAATGCAAAGAAGCACTGGAAGTTAGACATCAATATTTACATTTAGAAAGTAATTTGGGTGATGTGTTGCTGAGTTTTGTTTGGAGGTAGTGTTTATTAAAAGTGTTAAAAATGTACAAATCTTAATATCATCTAATTCTACATACTTAGTTATACGCACAATAAAGTGAATACAATATCTAAACATTGTACTAGTAGGCCTTTACAATTAAAAAGAGCCTAAACAGGATGTATTAAGCATCCTTTCATCTCTCTTTCTTGATACTGTTTTTTTTTTTTTTTTAAGATTAAAATAACTTTTATTAGAATAATTGGAAGCTCAGCTAACTGCTACCAGTAGGTAGGGTGTACTTAAAATTACTAGGCCTAGTCAATCAATGGTAGGTATGTATGTACTGAATAGTTTAATACAAAAGGTAGTTTAGTGATAAAGACATTTGATATTATTTATTTAACGTTAATTCATCATCACATTCTCAAATATTGATATTTGCCATATATTTTTGCAATGATAAAACATTTGAGATTTGAATAAATCAAACAAAAAAGAGACTCAAGTAAAATACTTGCTCATCTAAGTGACATTTTGGCTTTAAGCCTATTGTTTATTATGGCCTTGAAAGCTGGAATTAGAAATTTATCATAAATGTCCATCCACATTTAAAGCATAATTTAATATAACTAGGCTAGCTGTATTGCTAGGCTTACATGTACTTTCTTGAAAACAATTCTTTTATTAATAACTTTGTTCAAACCTGAAGTAAATTAAAAATCACTTAAACCATCTGTAACAAATGCATATTTCAAAGAAGTCTGAGTGATACATATCGATGGCATCATGGAACTAATAAGGCAACATAGTTTATATAACTTATTCATCATTATGATACTTTCCCATCCTAGCTTAACCCAACCTTTTATGTATTGATAATTTTTTTTTATTATTATGGCTAAAATAAACTAGCCTACCAACATTAATGTATTTTAAACTAAATTATAGCAAATGGTACATACCCGCTGACGTTTTAACATTCAGGATCACAGGAAAGTTACACATCATAGTCGATATTATTATTATTATATATATTAACTGCGTCTTACTGCCCGTTTGGTTATACACACTTACACTAATGTGTAATGGTAGGGTGATTGGGAGATGAAATGGAGGACCTACAGTTTAACGTGGAATCGAACCATGGTGGAGGCCTGGCATTCCCACATTCACAAGATGTCTTGTCAAGGGTGAAGGAAGGGTTTGGCAATCAGATAAATCTGTGCGGAACCGAGGATTGAACCTCGGATCCCAGCACAGAAGTCTGACACCTTACCCCTAGACCACCAGGTCACCCATAGTTAATATTTACATTCACAAAGTGATTAGGACGATTTGTTGTTGAGTCTTGTTTATATGTTATTAATTATTAAAAGTTTAAAAAATTATAAAGCTTGGTGTCATTCATTTAAACATACTTTTGTGTAGGTATGTAAATTGAATAATATGTATAACAATATAATACCATAGCAAAAGATAAAGACTTAATGGTACAGATTAAGTGTACCCTCTAACCAGTACTAATTTGATAGAGGACTGAATTAAAACTAAATCCAGACAGTTTTAACGATTAATTATTTTGGGTTAAACCTACAACCTCAACACCATTGTAGGATCAATAGGTACTCTATTTTTGTATTACCACAATATACATGGGGCCTATAGGCTTTTTCTTTAGCTCAAATTTGATTCTTAAAATGTTGAATGTCTTCAACTCAAATTGTGTTTTAAAACACTTAAAATTGCTTCAAGAGTGAGGGCACAGTATACAAAATATCGCACATTTAAGGCACTAAATTTACAAACAAAGTATCTATATCTCATAATAAGTTGATGAAAAAAAGACTGATTAGTTAAGAAAAGAGGCATAAAAAAAGGTAGTAGGTTAACTTACATAGATGTCACAAGATATCATGGCCAAGATCATTGTGTCACTCTCAAATACATTATAAACCTCAAATATATATTTCAAATAATAATTGTTTTTAGAAACACGCACTCCTAATTATCTACAACAACCACATTTCACCATTTTTTGTAGTACCGTAAACCCAACCCTAGTATTTAAGACGTATTTGCCATTTTGTCTTATTTAAAAAAATTAATCAACTTATGAATATAATACATAATCTCACACAAATTCCATCACAACTAAAGAGATTCCAACTGCTTCTACACCCAAATTTAATATAATATACTTAATTATCTATAGGCCTACTATAAATATTTATAATACTAAGATTAATATTAAAATAAGTTTTATTAATTTTAATATACTTATTATAAAAAAGGCTGTATAGGCTCTATTAATAATATTACTTGATGGAAATATTCACACTATTATTAATACATATTTCATTCTGTACACCTCATATGGATGTCTAGTTATTTAAGTCTCAGCCCCATATATAAAATTATTTTGCCTAACATTGGTACCCAAAAAGCATAAAATATCAAATTTGACCCCCTTTAACTCATGAACTGTAATGATTTAAACCAATGCATCATTATTTATAGCTTATAATTTTACATTTGTTAAAATTGTGCAGTAAAATTATGATAGTTGAATGACCATAAGGTTCCTTGATTATGCATAGGTCTTCATAAGTAATAAATGTTTGATCGACATGGATATTTTGTTTAGCTTAACTTTAATTTTTAAATAAAATTTGAAATAATGAACCATATGAGGGGATTATTTGCTAATGTATTAATGAAAATCACCTTAAAAATATGTTGTACTGAGATAATGACATTCGCAACATTAACTCAGTAAAAAATTTGATACTATTAGCCTTATAAATATTCAAATTAAATTTTAATTTAGAGAAACTTAAACTTAGTATCTAATTATAAGTTGTTATTAAAAGTAGGCCTCCCTATTATATACCTAGTCCTACTTTTTTTAAACAATGTTTTAGTAGCCTTTTTGTCATTAATTATGCGATACGAAGTAGGGCAGACGGTAAAGTTTTAGAGGAAATGTACCCACATATATTTGAAGAGATCTGGAAAATCATTTAGGAAAAATAATCTTTAATACACTTGACTGTTCTTTAACCCATATTGTGTTGTCACCGGTAATCCAGTCCAACACTGTAGTGATGTAAGACCACCTATGTGGGTCACAAGTAATAGTACTTTTGTATATTGAACACAGTCCTAATTTATTTGGCTGTAGCTATTTGTTCACGTATGTTGTAGTTTATCCTGTGTTTCATCAAATATGTTTTGTTTTCTGTAAATTGGGCTTTTAAAGCCTTACCAAAAATTGTTTGTACATTTGTTTACTGAGGGTTTTTTTATTTCACTTTTTAGTGTAAGAAGTATTTTAGGTTACCATTTTATGTTTTTTTTTTAATCCAGAGTAGGCCTATTTTGGTTTTTATGCCTCTCATCTCTTATTTTTGTACATTTACTATTTTTTCACATTTTTTTACTAATTTTGATCTTAAAAGGTGTGCAGCTATGTTCTCAAGTAACAAACTAATAATCCACCATCTCATAAACTTATTTACGGATAGTCTTGATGGGTTGAGATAAAAACTAATGGCCTAATTAGGTACCACTTTTAGTCAGGTGATTTTTTACGTGAAAACCTTCCCTAAATGTAACAAATTTAGGAAAAGTGTTTATTTTGGATTCAAAATGGCAAGACATATTGTTGTATTATGTCAATATGTAACCCACACATTATATGGTTTTTAGACCTAATATGTTCTTTTTTAACTTGTGCACATGATGTTTCGTAAGGTTGAAATAATATGTCCAAAATCATGCAGACTGATAATGTTTATTCTAAATTATTTTTAATTTTCTTTCCAGTTAGCTTCAATAACAATTACCAGCCAGCAGCCACCATTTTGCATCACAAATATAACAAGCATAATTATAACATTTGGAATGACACAGTCAGGAATTTCTTGTACGTAATGTGTACTGTACCATTATAAACTCCACTCAATGTGAATTGTGCCGAGACCCTTTTCGGTGGTTGCTTGGTCAAAGGTGCTACTCCCGCAGTAGACAAAACTTTCAATGATGGAAATAAAAAGGTTCGAATCTCGAGGGTGGTTTTTGCTAAATGTATTTATGCTCTTCTTTCATGCAAATGTTGCTACACTTCCTCTAAATATACCCTTCTCAATCTCCAAAACCATCAGTGTAGTTTGTACGTAAGTGTGTATGTAACCTGGACAGGTAGTAAGAAGCAGTGCAAAACAAATGTGAGTCTGAAGAGTTGCCTTTAACTGAGTATAAAACTGCAAAACCATCCTGTATGTTGAATCAACGTGACATTTTCAAATAATAGGAATTTCTGAACACCTTCCACATGGAGGAACTAAGTTATTATATTTATCCTTTAAATCAATCACTAAATACTTAATTAGGATCCAATTAATCAGAAAGTATTTGACTAAGAAGAACTACACAAGCTCCAAAAACTACAAACACCTAAAGTAATGTGGGGAACTGTATGATATGGAACATTGTTTAAAAAATATTATCAATGTCATGTTTTATATAGGGATATTTTATTGTCAAGATCACTTTAAGTGATTTACTTCACTTGGCAGGTAGAAAGTATAATATAAATGTTGTAAAATTGAAACAAATGTCAGTTTGTGTAGATATAACTTATGTGGTATCGAAAGAAAGGTATGAATACTCTACTCATTTAAAGTACTGGAAGAAGAATATTGATACTTTACTGGTATCGAAAGAAAAGTATTGATAACAGTAGGTATGGGTATCAAAATTTTAATCTGGAATTATTATTTTTATCAAGTAATAATTTCAACTTTTGCATAATAGTCATCATAATAATAATTATAATGATTTAACCATATTATAGTATATTTAGGTCTATCACATCTATGTTATATGTTTGAAACTTGGAAGGTACGATGATAGGTCTAGTATTATAGATATTATAAAAGCTTTTACCATACCAGCTTTCAAAAGTCTATAAAAATTTGACTGATGTAAAGAGATTTTATAGCTAAATATTATTAGTAATATTTTTTTTTCAATCTATTTGGTACCCTTCTTTAATCATAGTAGGCCTAAACATTTAATCCCAGCATTAGTGAAGATAACAAAAAGGTTATTTCTTTCGACACCGATCCGATATCAGAGCATGATTACTAATATCGGTAAAAGTATTGAGTAAAAAAAAAATACTAGTATTGAAAGGAAAATATAAATATAAGTAAAGTATTGATACTTTTTTCACATCCCTATTAGAACTTCAATTTACTGCCAACTATAGTAGATTGCACGGATTAAATTTCTTTTAATGACATAAACACACAGAATGGTGTGACTTTGACATTTTTGGCTGTTTTTATATTTTGCTTACATTAGGATAGATGGGGATAGGGTAGGAGGGAAAAATATTGAAAAAGTGAAGTCTTCATATATTTGAATATAAAAGCTGAAGCGCAAGTACTATTTTATCTCTAGCATACACCTATCATCAATAGGTAGTGGTTATCTGTGAGCTACTTCACCCCACTTGCATGTTAATTACTCATACAGTTTTGATTTTTTTATTGTTTTGACATGGAGAGGTGGAGTGGGAAAAATGGGCACTTGGGCACAAAGATTCAGAAAATATGACAAAATTTCAATCCAAATTAAAGTGAAGTACTTAATCTTGTAAATTCTCTATATTAATCCATGTATTTAAGGATACAGCCAAGGAACCGAGGGAGATAGTTTGGCCAGTCTTTGATTCAGACCTTGTCCCAGGGTAGTAAATTTCAAGATACAAATTTTAAAATATGCGCTAAATCAAGTATGACACGGGGAAGTTGTCAGCACTAAAGGACATTTTTAGCAGATTATAATTTTTGCACCAGCAATATATTTTCCTTAGCCACTGAATGTATTCACCTGAAGAGTTTCTTCATAAGTTTAGTTTAGTGTTGCTGATCTCTACCACTTTTAAACAAAATTCTGAAAGAAAACCCCTTCATGATCTTTATCCAAATGTTTGTGTCGACTTGAAGATTAACCAAGTACTCCAGTTATAAATTGCTCAGCTGAAAGCTATTTTTCTGCTTTTGCAAGAGTTAAAAAGTGTCTTCAGCTGTCACAAACACAGGCAAAATTAAATAATCTAGCGGTCCTTGTAATTGAAAATGACATTAGTGTAAAACTGAACTCTGTTGCTTGGAAAGTGAACATTTGTAAAAAAAATCCTCCAATTTTCAACTCTCAAGCTATTTCCAAGTCTTTATCTGTAATTAATATTTATATGTAGCATTATTTATATTAATATGTATTGTACATTAATTAAATGTATAAAATAAGTGATTTTTTTAAATAATTTAGAAAAAAAAGTTTATTTTATTTGTTTTCCATGATTTTTTTTTAAAAGGGCGCAAATTTATGTTGCGCCCATGGGCATAGGGGTAGTAAAATCCGGGACTGAGTTTGGCCATACTTGAAATATACTTATCACTGAGAGCTTGGCCTAAATTGGAACATATGGAAACATTTTAGTTGTTATTTTTAAATTGTTATTAATACAGTATATGGTTGGATTGAAGGAGCTATTTTCACAGATTGGTTTGTACCTACATTTTTTTCCTGCACAAGGCATGAATGCAATACACCTTTCATAACCACTGAACATTGCATCCTTTCTTCCAATAAAAATTATGTGACATCATAAACTGACTCATTTAAAGATTCAAACTTTAAACCAAATGATTCAACCTAGAAAGTTTGTTAGTACAATATTAACTTTTTTAAGACTACTGGTAATCAAAGAACCAACTATTTAAGTAGGCCTATTTATTTGTCTAGTATTTGGTGTTTTTTTTTAACCAAGCATATTTTGATTCTAGTATGTGAAATATAATAGACTCAGGATTTCATTTTTTTTATTTACTCCTCACAAAAGAAAGAAAAGAAAATCTAGAGATAATAATTATCTAAAGGCTTTTTTTAGCACCATATTTACTATTTGTTGAGGTTATTTACATATGCAGCCTACTAATTACACAATTGTGTTAGGGATGAGGAAGGTTGTATTAAGAAGTGTACCAGTATTTTGTGTTGAGGGGTAGAGTAAAACAACCATTTAGTAAAAACCATCCTTGATTTACCTGACTGGGATTAAACCCAGATCTCCTTGTCATCGGCAGTTCATTCTGTTGCAAGAGTGACTTTTAGACCATTTGACCACTTAAGCAGGTAATTAGGAGCCAAATCAGCATTTTAATTGCAGCATGCTTCTATTTACAGTATCCCTTAAAATTTAAAGGGACAAAAATTATTTATTAAGTTGGCTTTAATCAAATAATTTGATCCTAAACCACATTGTGTGGTTTTTATAAGCCACACCTGCATGACACAGCGTTTGCAATTCTACCATGTTAATACAGGTACACTTCCTGACTACCCTCCCCATTACTACCCCATATATTAAGACATTAATAGCCTCGCTATTGATTGCATTTAAATACTATTGTGTTAGAGATAAGGTTAAATCTAGAGGAAATATACATGAAGTTGCATGAAGAGAGTGAAAAACCACCTTCATTATACTGAATAGGGATTCAAACTCAAATCTTCACATCATCAGCAGTTCAGACTGAGTGGCTACAGGAAAGGGAAACCTTGAAAATTCCATGTAGTTTTTGATGTTAGAGAAAACAGGGAACTGTCAGGGAATTAAACTAAAAATAACTAAAAGCCACAGAATTTAAATATTTACCAACTCTATAGCTACACATTTTAATCAATCTAGACAAAAGAGTGATTTGGTCTCTCGGTGGTATCAAAATGTATTGTCTAAATAAGGCAGTTGAAACATGAAATGGATGTACAGTGCTTATTAATGTGGCTACAAGTTTTATGTGCCTTGTCTAATCTTGTGATGTGATGAAAAGAATTTTTCTAAATTGTTTTCTACTCCATGGAAATGGGGTATAATTTCATTATTAAATGTGAATAGCCTGAATGCATAGTTATTTACACTCTACAAAAAAAATACTCTTGAATTCTATAGGCCCTTAGTAAGTAGAACAAACTTTTGATTCAACTAAATACAAAAACTCCAATGTGTCCCCAAAAATTGGTTAACTAGTATGCTTCAAAAGGAAATAATTTTATAAATTATAAATAGGGGTGTGAAAAAAGTATCAATATTTTTCTTTCAAAAATTTTTTCTGATACTTTTACCAATATTAGTACTCACACCCCAAAGTCGGATTGGTATCGAAAGAAACACCTTTTTTTTTATCTTCACTCAAGCTGGGATTAAATGCTTACTAACCCGCTTCAGTGGCCATATGGTCTAACATGCTTTTCTCGTGTTGGACTAGACTGCCGAAGATGGGGAGGTCAGGGTTCAATCCTGATTGGGTGCACTTAAGGTGGTTTTCCCTAAATGGCTTTCCACTTTCCCTCCATGCAAATGTGGGTGCATTTACTCTAACTAAGCCTTCTTAATCCATAACCCATTAGTATAATTAGTACATAAGCGTATAACCCAAACGGGTAGTAAGATGCGGTGTTAAAAAATTGTTTAATAGAGTGGACTGTGGAGAAAGAACAAATGACACTATTTCTCAATTATCATTCATTTTCTGCATAGCAAGCAAGAAGAAACTCTGGCATGCAATCTCATTTAGCTCATTATAATTCATAGCTGTTCTTTCACCAATTTTAATGGTTAAAGAAGGATAAAAAATATGTAGAAAAATATATTACTAATCATAATTAGCTGTAAAATAACTTTTCATCAGCTACATTTTCATAAACCCTTTGAAAGCTGGTATGATAAAACCTTATAATATTCATCATACAATACTTTCTATCATACTTTCCAAGCTCCAACACATAACATAGACACAAAAGACCTAAGTATACTATGATATGGTTAAATTATTATATTTTTCAGTGTTTAAATAGTTATGAAAATACAATTATAATTATACAAAAGTTGGAGGAAGGTGGAACCCATTAAGTTCAAACCATCTCTACACTTGGCTAGGTTTCAAACCTTGACCTTGTCTTTGCAAAGCTGCCAATTAAACTGGCAAAAAACCTAAAATTCCACTAAAAACTAACAAAATACTGTAATATCTGTAAACTTTGGACACTTCAAATTTTAAAATATCTAGTTTTTCCCTAACATGAAATAAAAAGCCAATCAAAAAACTAAGCACTTTGATTTTGATTAAAACACATTGTCCCTTCACTCTCCATTCCCTCCTTTTTTTTCTCCACCCAGAAACATAAGAGTGCATAACAACTTCTTACATTTCCTCATCAAGGTCAAATGATCCTATTTTAAACATCCCCAATTAATGACATAATTTCAGACAAGTCATTTTATGAAAAAATGAAATTTCATTCCTCTCTTCTACGCTTTAAATTATTTGTAAATATATGAATTGCTTCTGAGAAACATAATTTTGTATTTAAAATAAATGGTGGCAACCCTGCCTCATCAAACTAAACTTAACGAGACTGACATGATTTCCACATATCCACAGGTGTGGCTTTTAGGCTTATTCAACAAATATCAATATAGAAAGTGTGAGTTTTTGTTTAGGTAGTTAACCTCTTAACCTAATTAGTTATTTTACATATTTTGTCTGTCCCAAAATCTTTAATTGTTTTTATTAACGAAATGTAATGTGTATACATGGTGTAATACTTTGGGTAGAATTATAATGATTTATATTCACTGGAATTTGAAATATAAAATATTATATTCATGCTTTATTAAAACATTGAATATATTTGTTTTATCGCCTTTGAATTAAAAAAATTAACACTTATTTTCCCCTCAAATTTACATGCTCTATCACTGGTTATTGAAATTTCTGCAATATATATTTTTTTCTTTTTCCTACACATTCAATTTAATTGTTTATAATTTTTCAAATGTTCATTACAGTATGAAATACTTTAATCGGTATCTGATGATTCACTGAATTCAATATCCACTTGTCTTCAATTTCAATTCTTTTTTATTTCAAAGAAAACATTCAAAACTATGGTACTGTAACATATCAAGCAGTTTATTTATTTTCTAGCTAAGGAAATAATTATTCAGGCAAAAGAACATATTACTTCACTGCTCCTTGAAGGACACATGTGGTCTTATCTAAACTGTAAAGTCTTAAGATGTTATCTAGTGCTTTAAATGCAAACTAAATAAGTATAATAACTGCCCTCTAGCAGAAAGTGATAAACGAATAGATTAAAAAATAATTATTTTCTGGTCGCTAGAGATATGGCTGAATATACTCGGGTTTTTAATATATTGCCAAAATTAAATTCCCAAATATATTTGGGTTTTTCAGTTAATAGGTTAAGCAGGATTTGGTCTTTCATTTAATTATCGGCTTTAAGTTATAAAACTTAGGCCACCTACTCATGTTTGAATTTTTTAACCAATTCAAGTTTCAACCTACAATATGATTTATCTTGCTAAATCTTTCAAAGCAGTGCATCATTAATTGTATGTTTGTTTTTTAGGTTGCTGGCAGGCTATTCCAATGAATATATCACAGCATAATTACTGAGTGCATGGTGACCTTGCTAGTCAGAGAAATGGCCCGTAGAAAGAGGGGGTCGGGAACCAAGGTTTCTACAAGGAAGTCACCTAGAAACACTAGAAAGACAAATGGCCTGCCCCAAGAAGCAGTGAATGGTTTGTTAGAACCCTCGGGGAGTGAGAAGGAAAGTGAAGAGACTAGTGTGGTTCAAGATGATGACAATGTTAAACCACTGGAGGTTCCACTAACATGTAGGACCCCTGTGGAGATGTGTCAAAAAGACTCCAACCTTGAGGAGCTAGTACCAGCCCATGTGCATAAGAAATTTGGTGCTGTGCGTTGTGTTGTGAGCGAAGAAGAACCTGTCTCCTCAGTAGAAGTACAACAAGAAGGAGAAACTACAGAGGTAATGTGGGAAGAGGCAGTCGTTGAAGAAACTATACTCTGTGAAGGAATGGAGGTGGAGTATACTGGCCCAGATGATCAACAAATGGTGATAGTCAGTAGAGATGATGAGGTCTTGCAAGTCATTGGCATCCCTAAAGAACTTGAGTCCCAAGTGATTTTAGTGAAAGAAGTGGACTATGATATGGGCCAAGAAGATGAGGATAGAGGAATAGAAGAGATTCATGCGGTGAAGACACTTACATTAGTTGACAGTGAGGACAGCTCTGGCCCACTGCGAGGTTTTGAGGATGCGAGTCAAGATAGTGAAGTGTCTGTGCGGGGTGTAGAACTGGAAATTCAAGGTGAAGAAGAAGTAGGAGGGCCTCAAATTGATTCTGACAGCCAGCAGGGGTTGATGAGTCTTCTTCAGGTTGCCAGCGCAGAGCACCAGGCTGCAATGTTGGATGACGAAAGTAGTCTTCTAGTAGTAACAGCAGCAAGAGATGCGGAGGACAGTAGCCGTGACAGCTCCAAGAAGGAAAGAGAGACTAGTAGTGATGATGTAGACACCCGAGACACTGAAGCAAACTACCCGGAAACCATGGAGCGCAGGGAAATGGCACTAGTCCTTGGCATTGAGTACAATAGTCAAGAAGGAACAAATGCAATGGAGAGCAATGGTGCTCATACCTCTGGCATGCTGATGGAAGAAGAAGACACATCATCTGCTATAAAAGAAAACACTAACACATCAGACTTATTTGTACCTCCAATTGTGGAAGAAAACAGCAATCACAAGACAACAGAAGAAGAAAACAGCAACCAAGAAGAAATTTTGAATGATCCACCACCTCTGTTTAGGGGGAGTGATGAAGATTCCGAGAAAAAACAACACAACCAACCATCATTCCGCAGTCGCAGTGGTAGCACTGACACGACTGGATCTGAGAGTAGCTCAAGCTGTAGTGCAGGCATTAGGCGAAGCAATCGCATTCGCTCAATTGGAGTGACACGTCAACGAATTCGCACTCGATGGGAAGCGGTTCCAGAACAAAAACTTTCAGATTCATTGAAAAAAGTTGAGTATCCGGTGACTATAGATTCTCCCCATACATATAGTGACAAAGAAATTTGTTGTGAAGTGAAATCAGACTTTAGGGACAGTTCAGATGGTAGCTCAGGGCCAGATGTACATTCAGATAGAGATAGCTCTGAAGTAAATGTGATAAAAGTTCCTGTCCCGCTTAGTTTTCCTGCTCTCTCACAAACTTTGAGTAGTATAACTGTGCCTAGCTTTGACATAGACATTTCCAAACCAGTCAAAGTGAAGTCTCGCTGGAGGCTTTCCCAGTGAGCTTGAGATGGTTGGGAATAAAAATATTGATGGTGAACTAGTTATGACCTCACCCACTCCTTCCATGTCCCCCTCCCCAAGACTTACCTTGTCTCCGAAGACAAGTATTCACCAGAGGCCTCCTCTGGGTGTAATTGCGCCCAGCATATCTCCACAATCTGTAGTGTCTCCTAGCTCGCCACTCCTGGACATTACATCTTTCTCTGTCTCAGCAGAGCAAGTTTTGAAGGAACCCACCCAGGACAATCTAGAGATGGAGGACAAACTGCGTCAGTTTGTTCCCCTACCTGAGAATGAGTATCTTACCAATAGGTAAGTACAGTCAGCTTAAATATTCACTGACTAAAATAAAAAAGTTGGCTCTATTTAACTAAAATAAAAAAGTTGGCTCTATTTAATTTTCACTTAGTATAATTTTTGTCAGGATAAGTTTGTAGTCCCTTAAAACAAGATATGCAGCATACTACCCCAAACTCTAAATATTTTCAGCCCATTTCAAATTAAATCTCCTAATCTAATGTGCCCTTGCATCTCAAATTTTCTTTAGATTTTTCACCTCTGAAGGTAGGCCCATATAAAAGTTAGAGATATATATTATTTTCCTTTTTTTTTTTTTTTTTTAAGAAATATCTGTGCTAGTCCCATGATTAACTCCTTTGAAAAAAAAAATGTGTTCCTTGATAAAAAAAAGTTGCTGCAGCTTGGGCTGTAATATTTATTATAATTATAATATTCATGACATTATTTACAAACCAATTTGGTTTAGTTTGGTGTCAAAATAGTAGAGATTAAGTTATGTTTAATAGTTCACAAGTTTTTAAGTTTCCATTATTTTTCAATTCAATACTTATGAATTAACACAGCCCTTAAATAATTTTAAATTCTCATGTAAAACTTAAACATGATGAAATTACAGTTATTTTATTTTATTTATTTGCTTTACAATATTAGTGTATGTGTATAGAATGTCTAAACTCTTAACATATTTTTTACTAAGCTATTTTAGTATTTTTTATAACACTATAATTCAGTCATCTTCATTGTTAGCTTGTTCAGTTTGGCGGGAATTCTTAGATTTGTAAAAATCATGATATTGAAATGATGTTTCCTTCGGAGGTTAAAGTAAGATTTTTTTAATTGCAATAATACCTAAAGGATCAGTGTATGGAGAAGCTTATGTCTCAAATTTGTCTTACTTAATATATTTCGACAGCACATTGTAAGAGTTTTGATTGGCATTGAAATTTGTTCCTTGTTGGATACACAGTTGCATGCATTATGAATGTCAGCAGTACAATATTATTTTTATAGTAATTTTAAATGAATTCCCTTGGAATTTTAATGCTTGGTTAATTGTAACTCGTTAAGCAGAATTATAAATGGTTTCTGAGTTTAAATCGGCTTTTTTTTCCCCAACAGTACATTTATTTTTGTTCCGAATGAAATAATTGTAAGAATGAAAAATAATAGGCTTTCTCAAACTGTTTTGTTTCAAGAGGATGTTAAGGAAATAACCAATTTTATTAGGACCACGCTTAGCACTCCCTTAAGGCCAAATTTAATAATGATGGTTAGATTTTGTGTTATCTTAAACTATCATAGTTAAAGTTTAAATCCTACTGATACATTTGTAGTGATATAAAGAAATGCTTTCATTCAGTATTGGTAAAACAGATTTAATATCAAACGTTTTCCCACCAAATTAACCAACATGCTTTATATTTTTTAATCGATATGACACAACTCTTGTTACTGTATAAATGTGTTTTAGAATACTTTATCTTGTTCTGCTTGTTGCAAGGGCTAATTAAAGGAAAATAGTGGGGATGAAAGTGCTCAACTTTACATGGCGCTCTTTTACACCTATTGACATTTAAGGAAGCTACTTACACCAAAGAGCCAAGATGTATAAATGGGCTAAGGGTTGTATGTTTATAGAATTAAGTTAATCTATTGCAAACGTGATGTTTTTGGCTACCAGGCTGAACCATGGTTGGTCAACCTCTTTGATTTAAAACAAAATTGATGGCTGAAATGCTTTTTAGAATTTCATGCAAAGAAGACCAGGTAGCCTAAGGAGGCATTTACACATTATTCTGAGACTATAGAGTGTTCTACTCTTGATTGCGGAAGAGGTATTTATGGACACTTATCATATCATTCTAGTTTTTAGGTTTTGTCATTAGCTCTATCCTTTTTCTCTTCAGAGAAGGCACCATTCTGTAGCTTAAAATTGGACATTTTATTTAATTGAATTAAGCATACTAAACTTCTTAAGTCAACGACACATCTAGTGAAAGTAATATACACTACCAAAACAAATTTTAAAACATTTTTTTTTTTCCAAATAATGAAAATATACACTCCCGTTTAATAAGGTTTCAAATATCTCAGATCAGAAGTCTTGTTCAAATTTTGTGAGAAGCCCAATAATGTTATAGTGACTGCAGTAATAACTGTAAAGAAACTTGCTTAAAGTGTTCAGAAATATCTCAAATTTATTATTAAAATAATCCTGTAAAACGTTGCTCATTTTCCATACCAGCCATGTCAACATCTCTAGGTTCAATCGCCATGTCAACAGTCTCTAGTTTCCATATCCAGCCATGTCAACAGTCTCTAGTTTCCATATCCAGCCATGTCAACAGTCTCTAGTTTCCATATCCACCAGTCAACGGCTCTAGTTCATCAGCATGTCACATCTCTGTTTCCATATCCAGCCATGTCAACGGTCTCTATTGAGTCCTACGCGTTTCCACTTCCTTTCATGTCAACATTGTATCTGAGTCCATTTAAGTATGGTGTTTAGAAGTGGAAAGGCATGTATCTAGACTTGAACTGTGCTCAGTTTCTAAGAGCATGGTATTGTTGTGCTTGAGTCTATAGAGCAATATCATCTCATCCCATCCACATATTGTTTACATGTACATAGTTTAGTAAATTCTACATTCTTACAGAAACGATTACACTTCTTGTATAGTTCACTACACTATATTTTGTTATTTTTTATGACAATGTTAAATATTTTGAACTATACTTTATATCCAATAACAATTTATTAAAGCCTGACATATTATTAAATGAAGAAACCTGCAATGTTGGCTGATGCATTACACCTGCATTACACTTCTGACAACAATTGGTCAGGGTTTGATTCCTAGTCAAATTCACTAGCGTAAGTTTCGAGATTTGATAGTGCGTGTACCTACTGACTAAAGGGCCCAGTGCTCCATTCCTGGCATGGTTGAATATATATTGATGATAAATTGTCTGAAAGAGATCTAAGTGTTGTGTTTGTTTTAGGCTTATTTAGTTTGTAAATAAGCTGATAAGAGCAGTGTTTTCAGAAAGTGTATATTAAATACCTCAGTAAAAAAGAATTCACAAGGATTTTATAGAGTTTTTTCAAATCATCCAGCAAATATTAGTGCACTTACTCAACAATCTTCTGATTTTTACTTTTTAAATTATAAAATAGTTTAAATTAGTGTAAGATGTTGATAGCCCAAAAATGGGCTAAAGACGCAAAGATAAGTAGCACATGGTCATATCCAAGGTTCAACCAGTCTCCCTCCTCGATATGAAAAGTTGAAATTAACTGTTTTTTAAGCCCATAACTATTCGTTTTGGTTATATTTGTGTACTAATTATGCTAATGTGTTAGGTATGAGGAATGTTGAATGTTAGGGAGTGTGCGTGCATTTGTGGGAATGGGGAGTACACCCACTCGTAATTCAAACCCCATTTCCCCTTTTTTGGCAGTCAAGTCTTTTGCAAGATTGATCTTTTATACCATATAGCTGGTAACTTCTATTAATAACTCATATAATGAGTATTGTTAGTGAAAGAAAACGGCAACAATTATTTTATTAGTTCTGATTTTTACTTTAACAAAGAAGCTTTATTATGGTTTCAATTATATAGGCCTACATTCTGAAAATTTAATGTTATCCTGTGTTTATGGTTGGATAGTTCGAAGCATAAAAATAAGAATGGTAGGATGGGATGAACAAAAAAAAATCTTAACGTCTTGATCCCCCCCTCCCCACTGAATTTTTTTATAGTGACCATTGTATCACAATAAATATAAATCATTTGATTCTAGCATCAATAAATCACTCTTGTGGTAACAGTCGGGAAACACGTAGACCTATGTCTTCCTAGAAAGCTACAGCTGAGCTGTTGGAAACTTAACCAACAAGTATACCAGTCTAAAGCTGTTAGCTTTGTGATGAAGGCTTACAGGGTGTTTGATTGGTTTCTCGGCATGGTTATAGAATGTTTGATCATAATCAGACTCTATTCTTAATTCTTTGATATATATATTATTAATATATATATTATATATATATATATATATATATATATATAAGAGAGAGAGGAAGAGGAGAGAGAGTCACCAACCAACAACAGATCTTTGGTAGATTGACAGGCACCCAATACTAACAATTATCTTGGCTTTTGTGATTCAAGACCTCTTTTAATTGTACATTGGCTTCATACAAGTTTATGCCTTTTCATTCCTCTTCCTCACTAGTGCTACAACTTTCTACTAATTTCATGCTTCCACACGTTCTAGACACCCAGTTATGTGCTCAGGCTGTATACAAAGATAAAACTTAAATGCTCTATAGTGTTCAAGTGTCGATATCATCATGTATCATTCTGTGAATATGAGTATTTTATAAGTAAGAACAATATAATCAGGAGATATGTACTAAACAGTGTATGTCTCTGTGAAGTTTGCCAGCAGTATATGGGAATGCAGAATAACCACTCCCTATTCTTGTTCAACACTGTTGCTCTTAAACATTTTTACTCTTTACTAAAATGGCATAAAAAATGTATCTGCACCTACTTTCACAATCTGAATTAAAACAAGTTAGTTTTGTTAGGATATAAATCCAACAATATTTTATTTTAACCTAATTTATTTTATCTTTGCTTGATTAAGTTTTTTTTTTTTTTTCATTTTCATGGCTCACTTAATATAATATTGATAATTTATTCATATTTTATAAAAAAATGTACATTAGTTAGGATATAAAAAACTTTGAGCCTACATCTCTTGATTATCTTGTTTCAGGTCGACAAGCAAGGAAGCCAAACGCATGGTGTGTGATTGTTTTCTCACTCAGGAGGAGATTATACGGGGGGAAATGGGATGTGGGGAGGATTGTCTCAACCGCCTGCTCATGCTTGAATGGTGAGTTTCTTGATGGAAAATATTAAAATATTTTCAATTATAACCAAATTTTATGTAGGGGAAATAAAAAAAAATGAACAACTAAAATTCTTAGAAAGATTGTATCTTTATTTAGAAAATGGTTGTTTAAGTACCATATTTAAATCTTTCCTGTATGAAATCAGCGATACTAAATGTGATACTTTTAGTCAGACCCCTTTATTAATTTTTTTTTAAGTTTTTTTGGTTTGCTAGGCATTTATCTTTATTGTGGTGGCAATAAATTAATATTTACTGTAGTAGAAAGTCAAATCAAATACTGAATAATTTGACCTTATTTATGGATTGTAGCCAATGTATTGAAGGGGGGGAGTAAATAGTGATGCTATTATATCTAATTACTCACACCAGCACATTTTTGTGTTATTATGTATGATCTTTCTGTATAATTTATCTAGTAACTTAAGTATCAAAGCTAACAATTCACAATGTTTGTATCACTTTGCCCAAGGTTCTTTAGTTGATTCTTAATTTGTTTGTTAAGCATTAATATTTTTGTAAGTTTTACCAGTAAACTCGAAAAAAAAGAAAAAAAAAAAACGTACTGTTGGATCCTAAACTAAACCGAATCTAAATCTTGATTTACATCTTAAATCAAATATGAATTTTAAGAATCTGGTTTTTATATAACACACCACTTAAGATAAGTAGGCCAACTAATTCTTCATAATTATATAGAAGCGTGTCCGGAGAGTAAAAATACAATGACTATAACATTTACAAATAAATATTTTTAACTAAACTTTATTGAAAACTATTTACCTATGGATAAGTTTACTTTCCACATATTCACCGCTATTGTCCAAACACTTATTAAGCTTGGAAACCAACTTCTGTATCCCCAAGTCATAAAAGTCTGCCATCTGTCCTTTGAACCATGTTATGACTTCTTCTTTAACCTCATCATCATTGTTGAATTTTTTTCCACCCAGCTGTTTCTTCAGGTGAAGAAACAAGTGCTAATCGCTAGGGGCAAGGTCTGGACTTAAGGGCGGGTGATCCAAAACATCCCATTTAAAACTATCAAGCAATTCAGTGGTGACACGTGCTTTTGGGTTTGAGTATTGTCTTGGAGCAGGCAGATGCCATCAGTCAACATTTCCCTCCTTTTGTTAAGAATGGCCTGTCAAAGCCGCCATCTCAGGTCTCCAATATGCATTGGCAATAATTGTTATGCCAGGTGGCATAAAGTCAACTAGGAGAATGCCTTTTCTGTCCCAGAAAACTGTAGCCATTTTTTTTAAGTTGACTTTTTTTTTTTTTAGGAGAGAGAGAGAATGAAAATGGCACCATTGCAATGAATGCTGTTTCGATTCAGGAGTGTGGTGATAAACCCATGTTTCATCCCCAGTCACATTAAAGTCCAAAAACTCATCTCCATCCTCTGCGTAAGTATGAGAAACGTGAGCGCAGAACCCATTCATTTTTCCTTGTGTTCATCTGTTAACATTTTGGGCATCCAGTGCATGCAAAAAATTTTTTAACCTAAATTTTTTTGTCACAGCTTCATGAATTGTAGTATTAGACGAATAATGTCACACAACTTTTATTGTCAAACGTCGATCTGTACGAATTTCTCTTTCAATTTTTAGATGAAGGTCCTCTGAGATCAAAGATGGCCTACCACTCCTTTGTTTTTCGTGAATGTTAGTCCTTCCTCCCGAGAATTCACGGCACCACTTCATCACATTTTCGATTCATAATGTCACTATAAACAGCAGAAATTTGTCTGAATTTCCGCTGGGCACTTAGCTTCTGCAGTTCAGAAAATGTATCGCAGATCGAACTTCACATTTGGCGGGATCTTGGATTGGTGCTGCCATTTTAATAATGTGTCATTATATTGAAGATGATGCTGATGATGATATTGTGATACAACATGGCCATGAACAAATTACATGTGCTGAAATATTTGGATATTTATAATACTTTGGTGGATTATTTGAGTGAAATTAAATAAGAAAATGATTAAATGATTATTAAACAATCTGACAGTAATTTAAAGAATGATAATTACAGTTATATTTTGTAAAATGTGTTAGAGGGGATCAACTATTGTATTGTGTCTTTTGAAAGTATCATGGTGAAACACTAATCCTAGAAGATAACCATAAAGGACCTACATAACAACACTGATTAGTACAATAAAGTATAACAAGTTTATTTTTTCATTAAAGAGTAAGGATTCTCATTTTTCTTAACTTAAAATATCTGTGAGTTGGGAAGAGCTTCAGAGTATTTCCCGGGTCTCGGTATTATTATATTTTTTTAATTTGTATCTAGTAATAATAATACCCAATTTAAATTTTGATGACCTAAAAATTATCCAAAAAATGCCTATAAAAATTATTTAAAAATTATAAGAAATAGCCTAGAATTTTTTTTTTATAATAAGACCTATTATATTACAAAAATTCATAATGCACATGAAAATCAAACATGCACTTACAAATAAAATGCAATAAAATCCCATGAACGCTTGCTCTGCTAAATATAATATTGATTTACAAATATCTTCTTCAACATTAATAGCTACCCTCTTTCCAGCCCAGTTGCATTGTCTCACCAGGAATGTGTATTTTATAACCACACAAGAAAAAAGAATAGATACAGAGTTAATTTCTTTGCATTCATACAACTGGGTATTTAAAAAATAAATGTTTCAGTATCTATATATTTATAAAATATCGATTGATAGTATTAAAAAAGTAGGCCTATTTATTTACATGAATGCTATAAATGACTTAAAAAGACCCTAAAATACTTAAAAAAGACGCAAACTAAGAAAATATTACCTTATATTCCAAAATGACAAAAAATGACCAATAAAATTTACATTTCTACAACAAAGGGAGTTTATGTACTTATGAGCACTGTATGTGATGAACCAAGAAAGAAATGACCTTTCATCAAAATCCGGTGTCCCGTATTATTACTGTAAGAGTTGAGGTGCAAAAAAGTAGAAGCATTATATTTAAAAAATAAGATTCATTTAATATCCCACAATATACTATAATTTAAAAAAACACTAATATATATATATATTAATTTACTTAAGTTTATTGAGATGACTTTATATTCTTGAACATTTAAATTACTTTTATTTTTTATTTTTGATAGAATAACTCATAGGAAGACTAAGTCATTGATCGATTTATCTGAAAGTCTGTTAAGAATTATTGTTACAAAATTCCCAGTTAATGAAGAAATCCTTTCATTTTCCGTTGAAATTGGTTTTATGGTTAACAAAGAAAGCTTCATATAGGAGATCCTATTAGCATTTTGCTTCTCTATGGTTTCAAAAATTTAAAATTACTTAGATTTTTCTTATAGTTTACTTGTATTTTCTGATTACTTTGACTTGTTTTATTTAATACTAATTAATTATTCAAGGAACACCCAATAAACAATAACAAAAGGATCTCATTCTAAATGAAAAGATATAATTGATATGAAATATAAGGAAAAATTAAAGATAGGAAATATTTTAATTAGCAAAAGACATACTGAGATTATAAGAGTTTGAAAAGTTATACATAATAACAAGTCTAAATAAATATATATTGTATTATATAGAAGAAAAGATACTGAATAGAATAATGGCAAACCTTTAGCCAAAAAACCCTTTAACTTGTAATTCTTATTAAAGTATGTGAAGTCAAGTAGAATAAGAACAAGTTAATACGGTAGGTTAAAATACAAAAAATAAATTAAAATTAGACAATAAATAAAATAAAAATCACATTCAAGGTTACATGTTAATGAGTAAAACATTACTAAGTAAGATATATTCATTATAGTAAAACAGTTGAATTAAGTTAAAGGTAATATTATGATAGATCCAAAGTTGTCAAAAGGAAAAGTTAAAATTTAACCTATAGTAGTAAACAGGGAAATTAAGCAAAGAATTGATTAATAGAGGTTAGAGATTATAATTATAGGTGAGGACTTGAACATAGTCTAAATTATGTATAGTATGAAAATTGATACAGAAAAGTTGATGAATATAAGTGTTCCTTAGCTGGTTTTAATTCCTCTCCTTAAGCCTTGGATGCCAGAGGGCCGGTTGACTCACTACATGTTTCGACGTACAAACGCCATCATCAGGTCTCTAAATTAGGGCTAGATGTTGCCCCTGTTACTCCAGTTTATGGTTTAGTTAATTTTCTGTGGCCATTTCTATTGACAAACTTCCTTCAATTCCTTGAATGTCAGGCCTCCACAATGGTTCGGATTCCACGTTAAACTGTAGGTCCTCCATTTCACCTTACAATCACCCTACCATTACACAGTAGTGTAAGTATGTATAATCAGAATGGCTAGTAAGACTAATAGGCTAATAATAATATTGACAAATTATTATAATTTTAATTTGGTACTCCCCTTAATCTTCGTTGTTGATTAAGAGATGTCACCGAAGAGTATCGATTAATTCTTGTTTGATCAAATATATAGTTTTTGAACAGAAATCAAAATTTTCTTCTCTCTTAAATGCTTTCTGGATTTTGGAGGTAGATGAGTAGAGAAATAATTTTTTTTCTAGCTTCTTTTTATAATAAATGTAATAATGGTTATTCAGAATATATGCAACTTTATGCTTCTACAGATACTTTAAGTGAACTTCAAAAATGCTTTCTTTCCAGTACTCTAATATTGGAATCTTTCCATCTATCATTAAATGTATATCATTTATAATTTTCCTAAACAATTTTTTTATTTTAAAAACCTTTCGGTCATAACTATCTGTAAGTTCCATCTTGTTTTTACATCTAAAAGTAAATTTAGATATTTTTTGAATTCTTTCTGAACATATTCTTATAAAATTATATTTTAAGTCAGATTTTTCCAAAAACATTCTTAAAATTTCCTGGGTCTCATTACTTGTACTAGCTTTGGTATTAATATTTTTTTTGTTTTCAATGTGATTGTTATCGTTGTCAAACTCCTCATAATCATTATAAAATTTGCTTTCATTTTCTTTGTCAGTTTCTTTAGGTGTTTTGTCAGTTTTTTGTATAAAGATCTGTAAAGGTGAGGTGAAGACCACGATTTAAACACACCAATACTCATTCTTATTTTCCCTCCCAAATTTTTTCATTATACTTGCCCTGTCTATTAGCTTTATTGTGTGTTTGGAAACGAGTCCAAATTCTTTTAACTTTATTTAAAAACAAGATTGCATATTCCAACAAGATCGTATTTTCTGCTTATCTCGTTTTTCTATTAAAATAACTTTGAAGGTAATTTACATAAGCAGATATCTCCAATTTTGATTATATCCCAGCAACTGTTTTTAACTATCATTGTCATATTGTAGTACTATTTTCAAGTATATATTTTATTATTATTATTATTATCAGCAGCAGCAGCACCGTGTCTTACTACCCTTTTGGGTTGTATACACTTTCGCTAATGTGTAATGTTAGGGTGATTGTGAGATGAAATGGAGGACCTACAGTTTAACGTGGAATCCGAAACAGGTTGGAGGCCTGGCATACCACACATTCACAAGTTGTGATTAATACAGTCTTGTCAGAGGTGAAGGAAGGGTTTGGTAATCAGATAAATCTGTGCCGGGACAGAGGATTGAACCCTGGACCCCCAGTACAGAAATCTGACACCTTACCCCTAGACCACCAGGTCACCAATAAGTATATTTTATAAATTGAGGGTTAGTAAATATGGAGTTGGTTGTTATGCTAGGTATTTGGTATGGGTGTGATTTGGTATTTGGTGTGATGCATTATACGAGGCGTGTTTTTTAAGTATGTACCGTTTTGAAATTAAAAACACACAAAGTGTACTTTTTAATCAATTTTATTTTTACGTGAAAGCCTATACTTTAATCAACTTTTCAACATAATTTCCACCAATATTAAGGCATTTGTTGTATCGTACACCAGCTTTTGAATTCCATCCTCATAGAAATCTGCGTCTGATTTGATAACCACAGCAACACGGCCATTTTGAGGCATCATCATCATCATCGTCGTGGCGCTGACCACCAAGATGCTTTTTTAAATGCAGGAACAAGTGGTAGTCACTAGGCGCTAGATCGGGACTGTACGAAGGGTGATCAAGTTGTTTCCAGCCAAATGATGCGATGAGATCTTGGGTACGACTATCCACATGTGGACGGGCATTGTCATGAAGCAAAACAATCCCCATACTCAGCATGCCTCACCTTTTGTTTTGGATTGCACGGCGCAGTTTAGTTAAGGTCTCACAATAAGTCTCAGAATTTATTGTGTCACCACGAGGCAAAAAATCCACGAGCAACACCCCCTTCCTATCCCAAAACACAGTACACATGATTTTTCGGGCTGAAATTGTTTGCTTGAACTTCACTTTCTTGGGTGATGTGGAATGCCGCCATTCCATGGATTGTTGTTTCAATTCCAGTGTAACATGAGCACCCATGTTTCGTCACCTGTGACAATTTGACTTAAAAAATCATCACCAAAATCACTGTATTGCCCAAGAAAGTCAACGCACTGGCTAAACGTTTGGTTTTGTGCACCTCAGTCAACATTTTCGGTACCCAGCGTGAGCACAACTTAAGATAATTTAAGTGTTCTGTCACAATTTCATAAAGAACACTTCTTGAAACTTGAGGAAACTCATTAGATAAAGATGAAATCGTAAAGCGTCTGCTCTCTCGAACTTTTCCATCAACTTTCTGCACCAATTCTTCAGTAATGACAGAAGGTCGCCCACTTCTTTCCTCATCATGCACATTCGTGCGGCCATCTTTAAATGCTCTAACCCATTTTCTTACCATTCCTTCGCTCATAATGTTTTCTCCATACACTTCACTGATCTGCCGATGAATTTCAGCCGCTTTCAGATCTTTTGCATGAAGAAAACGAATAACAGAACGTATTTCACAGTCGGCGGGATTTTCTATTGACTGAATCATTTTAAATACTCACAAACGGAGGTAAACACGGTCGAATACTTCAGTATTGGCGTCTGTGGCTAGCCAACAGATGGAGGTACTCTACGCGCATGCGCGAACAGCAGTCGCAGCGCTGCAGCGGCCTAAATTTCAAAACGGTACTTACTAAAAACCACACCTCGTATTATTCATTTCTTTGAATTATTCAACAATTAATCGCATAACATAGGAATGGGCAAAATGGAACCTTTGTCTACAATTCTTTGTGAATGAAATTGCTACTAGTAATGGCATAAATTGTAAAATTATCTTTTATCATCGGTTTGTCTACAATTTCATTCAGAGATCTTTTATTAGTAATTCAGGAATACTGGTATGCTCACCCTTAACCTTTGTTACATCTTCATTTGATTCATCGACAGCACTGCCATTGTTTATAGTTTGTTTCGACTTTTTCTTGATCCAAAGTTCATGGATCCACTCCAAATGTTGTGACAATCTAATGGTGCTAAATCCCTTACAACTAATTTTTTTTTACCTCATTTACCTTGCACCATGCCATCATATCTTTTGTGATGCAGTTCTTTGAAATACTTCCAGACATCAGAATAATCTCATTTGCCCATAATTTTGCTGAAATATGAGAGACAAAAGATTTTTACTATCTTGAAATAATTAATTAAGACCATTATAAAATGAAAAGATAATTATTATGTTCATGTAAAATTAATTAAACACATATTGTGAGTTATATCTATAAAGCATAAATAAAAGTACTGTAAAAGTATTTGCTGATCATTTGATGCTGATCATACCAATAATTAGTGCCAATCATTTACTATATTTTCAACATTACAAAAGTAATATGCTCTTACAATACCATTAATTATTTACTCAAAGGGGGTTGAATTTCAAATATGTAATTAAAAATGCCACGTCAAAACTACTAATACTACTTTTGCATTCATAAAAGCTGTATCATTTGCTAACTATTTTCATTTTATACTTATCCTCTACCCTTTAATCCCACAGCACCCCACCCCTTCATCTAATATTCTCCTTGGTGACCTGGTGGTCTAGGGGTAAGGTGTCAGACTTCTGTGCTGGCGGCCGGGGTTCAATCCTTGGTTCCCGGCACAGATTTATCTGATTTCCAAACCCTTCCTTCACCTCTGACAATACATCTTGTGAACGTGGGGAATGCCAGGCCTCCACCGTGGTTCGGATTCCACGTTAAACTGTAGGTCCTTCATTTCATCTCACAATCACCCTACCACTACACATTAGCGTAAGTGCGTATAACCCGAATGGGTAGTAAGACGCGGTGCTAATAATAATAATAATAATATTCTTCTTGATAGGAAAAGAAAGAACTGTTACTTCTAACACGTGTCACATAGCTCTAACACTGCTCCACAAGAACGATACACTACACTACACCGCACCAAACTTTATTCACAAACACCTTTCAAATATAGCCCCACTTATCCACACTAGTAATCATTGGACTAGACTGGAATCACTCTGGCGACCACCCACCCTGTTGCAGTCAGGATCTACAAGGCTCAATTTCCAGAATACTAATCTCAATAAACTGAACTTGAATCCTTCTAAAGGCACCGGTTTCCTCAACCCCTATCCCCCACCTCCATTTGTCTTAAAGCCAGCCTAACCTACCTACCAAACAAGTACAAAAAGAGAAGGCTTACTGATATAAATTACAATAAGGCCAGCTTCTTGTTACAATATTGAGCACTTCTTTTACACTAGAACCAAGCCAAAATGCATTGATTAGTAGTGAGTAGTTTATTGTTTTAACCTTACTCATCCAGATGCCTCATTTAGTGGTTCATGGCATGGTACACTGTATAGTTGAACTGACCATAGCACCTAACAAAATTCATGTCTAACTAAGGGAGAAAAGATGTGTGGCTTGTAATTATTTTCAAATTTCCTGGGTTATGTCTATTTGCTCCCTGGTACTTCATATACAATAATTTCAACAAATTAACATTAATTTTATCTTGGGAATTTGAGCCAAAAACCCTATTAAAGAGTAAAACTTGGTATATGTTTTTAATTATTTTTAAAAGTAATTATATATATTATTTTTGAAATTATTCAGGCAACTGTGCACTCTGCACTGTGTAAATTTGTAAAAATAAGACCCATATAACAAGGGGTTAATTTTCCATTAGAAATCACACTATAAGTGCACTTTACTAAGCTTAAAAGGTAGCTAGCTAGCTTACTATGTTGTAAGCTTTAAATTAGGCTCATAGTTTAACCGGTCAAGGTAAAACTGCTACTTTTCTCTGTGAACCGAGTTTACTTGTGACGACTAGTTATTTTCACTGTTTAGTGTCTACATAGTGTTTTGTTATTTTTGCATCGCTTTTCACTATATGTTGGGGTATATGTATACATTAAGGTGCGGCCAAAGGGAGAGTGAGTTTTTTTTTACAGTTTTTACAGAATTGAAATTTTTTGCCAAAATAAATCAAATATTTCTCCATTAGCAACATATAGTTTAGTTTTCTGCACATGCTAATATCAACAAATGTTGAATATCTGTAAAGGGTGTCCTGGAATTTGGTCAAACATTTTTAAATAAAGAGAAAAAGTTTTGAAAAAATTCCAGGACACCCTTTACAGATATTCAAGAGCTGTTGCTATTAGCATGTGCAGAAAACTAAACCCTGTGTTGCTACTGGAGAAATATTTAATTTATTTTGGCCAACAAAATGCAATGCTATAAAAACTGTAAAATTACTCACGCTCCCTTCTGCCTCACCTTAAGCAATTGTGGTGTGGATGAGGAAGGTAAAATTTAGAGGATATCTACCTGCATTTGAGAGTGGGAGAGTGGAAATCTCTCTAGGAAAAATCACCCTTAGTATAACTGGCTAAGATTTGAAAACAACCTCCCCATCATTGGCAAACCAGACTAAATGAGCTTTACATTTAGACCATTTACCCACCACCTTGAGTCTTAAGGAAAAATTTATTCTCATATTTTCAAGTCATAGTAAGAAGCTAGATCTTTTTATTTATTAATTTATTCTCAAACAGCAAATATTTTTCTTATTTATGAAATGCTATCCTTGCACAAATATTTTCATTCCTCAATCCTGTTTTTGTTTAATATCTACAGTTCAATTTTCACAGGAAGGATATTTTATAATAAATAGTTTTGTGGCTAACAATGTTGATATTTTACTATGTTATGTATTGATATTAACCATCAAAAGTGACAGCTGCAGGTCACATAACTTGATGTGTCAGTGAGTGGAAGTAGATCTAGAGTAACTTTTCTAGCTACCGAACAAGGCTTTTCGCATGAAATTGGGACTCTATTTTGGCTTAATTGGCTTTTCAGAATATTAGCAACAGATCACAAATTTTAAATTACTATACCAATTCTTTATTCTGAAAATTGAAAAATGACACCTGGACACGGGAATTGAACCCAAGACCCGTGTCATTTTTAAATTTTCAGAATATGATATCTAGATGGAGTAATCCTCACTAAAAAGCATAAATACTAGCTTTGGCTATTTGATTCAATTCTTTATTGATAACAACTTTAATATCGCTGATTAATTCAAGGGTATTAACTGTTTAAATATCTATGATTGTATTTTATAACTCATATTTTACTCTTATGAAAATTCAAGTTATTTATTTACATTTTATTATTTAAGATTATGACTATCCACCCTAATATTTTGTATTATTAGTATCATAACACAATTAAAAAGGTATTTTTTAGTTTTAAATCATAAAAATTGGATTATGGTATTTTGATTTTTAATAATGGTGCTTGAAAGATATAATGAATTTTTTATATAGAAATATATTGACATTATTACTTATTATTTTATAGCTTAATCAATTTGGATGGATATCATTTAAAAATGTTAAAAATGAATTGAAATGTTTAAAGTGTCAACTAATTTCTTCTGGGCTGATGTTGAATAGTGAATGCAAGCTCTAATCAGGCGCTCTCTGGACTGTGAGATGGCTGGCCAATTGTTTGAATGGGGGTAGCGTGTCTTTTTCCTTCCTTCACAGCTGGGCTGTATTGATTATCTACCTCCCAAAGTGGGGGAGGCTTAGCGCGCAGACCTGGATCAATACACAGCACCCTGCACACACCTCTGCTTGCTACAGCTCTCTTGCTGGAAGGTCAAGGGCTCAAATCTTGTCTTTACTTTCTATAGCTCTCATTATGGAAGGTCAAGGGCTCAAATCTTGCCTAGACCTGCAGCTCTCATGCTGGAAAAGTCACAAGATTAAACCTCATCTAGACTTCCTACAACTCTCATGATGGAAGGTCAGGGCTCAAACCTTTCTAACTGTAACGATCTTACTGAAGGCCACTGGCTCATTATACCTTGTCTAAACTTGTAACAGATCTTAATGAAGGCCACAGGCTCATTTATACCTTGTCTAGACTTGTTACAGCTTCTTACTGGAAGGCCACAGGCTTAAACCTTGTCTAGACTTGCTACCGCTCCCTTCCCCATCCCGTTCCCCCCTATCAAAAATGAAGCCTACAAAATATATTTTGTTGCTTCATTTCTTCTAGTTAGTAATGTAAGCATGTTCTTTCAGTGAGCACTAGATTGTTCTTGGTGTTCAACTAAGCTACCACCATGCATTAAAACCTGTTCAAACACTTATTCTTTTGCTAATTGGTTGGAACAAACAGCAGTGTATTTTCCGTTGATTCTGAGAACAAAAGTCAGCCTCTCACAAACATATCCCCATTCAGGGGTTTTCCACAAAATATTTGTATCAACCTATTACATTTTTTGTCACTATAAACTTGTAACATTCCTACATTGCTTCCAACTTGAGTGTTTGGATCTTGTAACAAAAATGTTCTTGTTTCAATGTCTGGAACCAAAGAAGGCTCTTTTTGCACATTAAGGCATGATTCACTTTAAACACTTACCTGTTTATGACATTCTTCCAAGCCTAAAACAGTTTTTGAAACATGTGAACACACTACCACTTAATAATCTGCCCTGATTCTCCTGAATAATTGAAGACACATTTTAATGGAAAGAAAGTTCAACATCTTGGTTCTCACTGAATGTTTTAGAAGTTGAATGAGTCTAAAATACGATTTCTTTATAACTTCAGCCTCATAACGTTGCATTTTGGTTGGTTTTTTCTTAAATTCAACTCTTTGTTTTTTAATTATCTTGAAATCCATAACAGAACAGTTATGTTATAAATAATAAAGTCAATATTATCAAAGAAAACAAAACATCACATGTATGCACATATTAAAGCTAGAAAAACAAATGAGAACAGCTAAAGGGGTTTTTGTGAATAACAAACACTTAGCCAACTTTTGCATATGAACAGATTGAATCTAAGCTAGATGGCAGCAGGTTGATACTTGCAGGAATGGAGTGGATCAGCTTCCTACAATCTTCACGCATATTGTTGCTATAGGCTATAGACTGCCAGTCTTAATTCCTCTCCATTTTTAGGCTTCTGCTTTTCCAATCGATATGCCATTGTGTTCCATAAATTTTCAATTGTGTTGAGGCCCGGACTATGTGGTGGCCTGGGAAGCAGCTCAATTTCCTGGGCATCAAACCATGCCATGTATTGAATTGTTGGTATAGGACTTGTCCTGTTGGTGGATGTAATTTTCCTGGAGGAGCCTATGTGCTAAAGGAATCATAATTTATTGCATAGTTTCACAATATGTGTCACTGTTCATAGTGCCATTCACAACCTTACAGTTTCAGTTCTCTCTGAAGTGATGCGGCCCCACCTTATTGGACTGCTGGTTTGACAAAGGCCAACAGAAATTTTATCTGTTCTCGTCCTGTGAGCTCTGACCTTATGTCAAGGAATAGTTCAAAGTGTCATTCATCTGAAAAAAAATCCTCCCAAGCTTCTTTAAGCCACCCTAACCGTTCCTTGCAAAACTCAAGTCCTTTTTTGTGCTTCTTATTTAACAGAGGTTTACAGTTTGCAAAATAGGAACCTAAATGTCTTCATTTAATAGGTTGCACACAGTCCATTTAATTATGCTAATATTATCACAGGAGGCCTTCAATTCCCCGAGAAGATCACTGCAGCTAGTATTGTTTACAAAGCTGCAGCAACTTACGGTCTTGTCTGGGAGATGTATACCTCGGACAGCCTGCCCTTGGCCAGATCATCAATATCTTTCATTTGTAATGTTGATTATTATAAAATTACAAGAGTTAATAGAAAAAAGTTATTGACCAGTAAACAAATAAGTTAGTATTATAAGTATTGTAAGGGTGGTCTTAAACTTTTTTCTGACACTATTTAGATTGACCATGTATGATACTGGAGTGACTATCCACTGGCCAAACTGGGGGGCCAATTTTAAAATAGTGACTTCAAAAAGTTAATTACAAAGAAAATTGGCACTCCTGCTGCCACCCAAAATTTAGCGCCCAGGGGGTCCATTTATAAATCCGGCACGATCTTTTACTGGAAGGTCCATTACTCAAACCTCGTCTAGACTTGATAAAGCTTTTATGCTGGTAAATTATGGGCCACTTTAGTTATTTGCCCACGATTTATTTGATATACTAAATCAATTCTTATTTTCTTTGTTGTAAAAGAAATATAGCGGCTCATTTATAACTTGCTCTTTTGTTGGAACTGTGTATATTCCAACACTATACAAGTAAATTCAAATGAACTTGTATATACATTATGGCTATGAATAATAATATTGCAAGAAATCCAAATGTTGGAAATTTAGAGATTATATGTTTGATAAAAGTTGTACATTTTTAACCAATTTGTGGTCTTGGAGGTGGTAACTTAAGTTGTATTCTTTTTGGGTTTGTAAGCAATCTAGAACATTTCTGGTCGCTCACACTATATGTTTAACAAAAATATGGAGTGCTCCATATTGTTTTTTCTATTCAAACTAAAGAGTTAGAAAGTAAATATTAAGATTTGTAGTTTTTTCTTGAAAACTCCATAGATTGTGTTTAATTGGACCGCATTAATTTGAATTTGTGTTAATAACCAAGAAAGGACAACAACTCAATAAGCTGTTCATCTCAACATACAATAATTATCCTATCTACCTCCATGCTAATTATTTTAATGGGTTTGTTATAGTGGTGCCAGATGCCCTGTCAGTGAGCGCTGTACCAATAAGCGCTTCCAGAAACAAGACTATGCCAAGTGTGAGGTGTTTAAGACAGAAAAGAAGGGATTTGGACTTCGAGCTTTGGAAGACTTGACCACGTAATGATCATTCCAATATAACTTACACTTTCTCTAACACTCCTTTTATTGAACACAATAGTAGTGTTGGATTTTTTCGCTTTATTAATACAATATATGTAAACAAAAATTCAATTTATATCAAATTGAACACACATTTATTCTAAATTGATTAATTTTTTGGTATGGTTTAACTGCTCCAACTTTCAGCTAGGTACTAATGATTTTAAGACAAAATATCAAAAGCCAATGTCAGCTATTGAAATTAACTTATTTCCTTTTTTTTTTTTTTTTCCCTTTCATTTTTATTTTATCTGTATTTTTTCACTAGCTAGACTGATCTCTTATAATATATATACTACACATTTATAGGATATGGTATTTTAGGAATGTTTGCGGAAATATACGTAAACATACACAAAAGCTCTAGCTTCACAAACGCTCCTAAAGACCGTACATAACCTGCAAATGGACAAAAGGTTGTAAAGCAGCCTGCATCCGTAGGAAAGTTCTCTTCATTCTTTCAAATTTTGCTTTAATTATTGGGGAGAATCGTACACATACATCAGGAACATAGATGATAACTAGGATTAAGACAAAGAAATCCATGCTTAATTAAACCATTTCAGGGTATTGATCATGAACATGTGGATTAGTAAAGAATAAATGGAGATTTGTCAACCCTCAACTTAAATTGAATATAGATTACCAAAAAAGATTGTGGTAGATTAGATCTACAAGAGATGCAACAAAAAAAAGTCATGCGGTTTAAAATACCACATGGAGGCATAGAAGTGAGAATAAAAACTGAACATTAATCATAAATATTAATTCCTTGACGTACCAAGCCATTAATATTTAATGATAAATACATCTTTTTTAAAAAAATAAGCTTTTAGGAAGTTTAAAATTTGAATCGTGTTAGGATTCATATTCAATTTGAAATTCCTAATTCTTTATATTTAAAGATTCGTATCAGATTCAACATTTTAAATTCTAATATACTCTGAAAAAAAAAATCAAACCTTTGAATAATTTAACATTTTAAAGATTTTAATATAGATAGATCCATTGTTTGATTTGAACTATAAAGATTTATAAATCTTGTAATATTTTAAATATAGTCATTATTTAGACATAGTTTATTTATTTGCCTTGTTTTTTATTAAAGTTAAATAAATAATTATTATAAAATATTTATTTATTCAAGTTATAATAATATATAAATATTTATTATTCAGTAATAAATAATTATTAAAATTTGATGCAAAACATTTTTATTATTTAATACTCAATTTGAATTCAATTTAAGCCAGTAAACAAAGATTTATATTTGATTCACAATAAAAAAAAATTGAGTTTGCACATGACTTAAAAAAACTAAAATTAAATATAATGTAACTTATAAATAATTTTAGTGTATAAAGCTATATAAATAACCACAATATAATATTTTTTCAAGCAGTAAAAAAATCAAACCTTGATTCAGCTTCAATAGTATTTTATATATTCAATTTAAGTTCGCTTTTAATTGAAAAAATGGGATATTGCTCACCCCTAATGAATAGCACTATGAATGTGAAATCTAATACCTTAAATTTTAATAGATTTTTTTAATAGTCATGTGAAAATGGTTGTCAATTTTTTTTAGAGGTTCATTTCTACTTGAGTATGTGGGGGAAGTTCTTGACCCTAAGGAATTTCGAAGAAGAGCCAAAGAATATTCCAAGGATAAAAACCGTCACTATTATTTCATGGCTCTTAAGTCTGACTCTATTATTGATGCAACCATGAAAGGCAACATTTCAAGATTTATTAATCACAGCTGTGACCCAAATGCAGAAACTCAGAAGGTATTTATTTGGTTTACAATTAAATTGTTAATTTGTTTTTGCATTTTAGTGCTAGTTTGACCGTTTAGGTAAATTTTATACTACTACTGTTTTATTAAAACTATGATATTACATCTACTACCAAAGCTAACAGACCCATTAGCATTTTTTACTGAGAGGCTAAATGCATGTTTAGTTTATTTAAAATATACTCTAGTTCTGTCACCTTAAGTTAGATTATGTAATTCTGATAAGCAACAATACCCTTGTACTAGATTAGATTATTTTTTGAAAACTTATACATATTCAATAATATTTAAAAGTATCAATATTGAATTAAACTATATTTACAGAATGTACCACAAAAAGTGAAAAAATGTTTTTCTTAAAGAGTAATGTTGCATTAGAAATATTTAAAATATAAGTTTTACAATGTGTGGTAATGTGTATTGACATCTTAGAGATTGAAATATTTCTCCCACAGTGGACAGTAAACGGAGAACTGCGGATAGGTTTCTTCTGTAAACGCTCAATAGTGTCGGGGAGGAGGTGACCTTCGATTATCAGCTGCAGCGATATGGCAAGGAGGCACAGCGCTGCCACTGTGAAACAGCACTTTGCCGTGGCTGGATCGGGGAGGACCCTGACAAGGAGCGTGAGAAACATGAGAGAAAGGAGCGCAAAGATCGGGAGAGTAAGAGGAAGAAGGAGGAGCGAAGAAAAGATGTGAAGGAATTTCTGGATGATATGGATGTGAGTTTTACCGCATGCCATAATTGAATACATTAATACATGATTTTAAACTAATGCCTACACCTAATAATTATGTTGAATTGTTCATTGTATTCACATTTTTTGGTCATACTTTGAACAGAAAAATAGGGGTATTTAATATCTTTGAAATTAAATACACTTTAATTATCCAGGTATGTGTAAGCTTATGTTTATTTTTTAAGAGCCGAGTCATTACATAGATTTAATACTAAGGTATTTCAAACATTTAATCAAAAATAATATATTTAAGATAAAACTATTTTTGAAGCGATTTTGTTGTTTTGACAATGAAAGGGACATGACTTAAGTATGACTCTCTTTTCAAATACATCATTGAGAATATTTTTAAAATGTTTGTGAAAATGAGGTGAGGGATAACTAAACATCTAATATTTAACTGGGAACAACTATTTCACTTCCATCCATTCATAGAGTGTAGCTGTTCACTTAGTTACGGACCTTGATATCTTTCCAAAGATAATAATACTGAAAACAACTTCAGGAGGATCACTTGTATTTTGCTTAGAATAGTAGGTTTACTTATTCAAATTCAAACAAAAAAACTTAGTTAATTCAAATATATTTAAATTTATTATTTCTAGCTTCGGTAGCCGCATGGTCTAATATTCTCATAGTAAACTAAACTGCCGATGAAGGGGAGATTGATATTTAAATTTCGGTCAGATGTACTGAGGGTGGTTTTTCCATACTGATTTTTCACTCTCCCTCACAAAAATACGGATACACTTCTTATAAATATAACCTACCTAAGCCCTAAAACCATTAGCATAACTAGTACCTAAGTGTGTAACTCGAAGGGGTAGTAAAATACAGTGCTAAAAAAAACTTTATCATTGATCATAACACATTTTAAAGATAGTTTAAGTTAAATTGACTCCACTTTTCTTATGGTTAAGTTTGTGATAGTGTCAAATAGTAATTTTATTTTGAAATTTCTGCATCGAATATCATGGCAAATATATAAATTTTGAAAAAAAATATGAAGAAAAAAATTGTATATAAATTTGGCTAAATTTAATTAAGTTTATTGATTTTAAAATAATCCTATAGTTATCAACTGATAACTAAAGATAAGTAACTAAATAAATATAAGTCTTGAATCCATTATGTAATTTTGAAACCTCCAATAGTTATTATGTTTATAACTACTGTTGAATCCTCCTTTTAATCATCTTTTTCATTCATCTGTTGGTTGCTAGTTGATCTTGTTGATGATCTTGCGAAGATAATCCCTCCCTACTCATAACCTCTGCAATACAGCTTCTCTCTCACTCAATGAACTTTCTTCCTTCCCCTTTCCCATCTCATTTTTATCAATGAAAGACTTAACTGCTTACTTAGATACTAGCAGCCACCACATTCCCCCCGTCTCCTAGCAAAATCATCAGCAATCTGCATCTGCCCAGTCCTAGTTTAAATCTATTGTTCAGACTTATAACTGAAACCGAATCAAAGTTATTGTCCCTTTTCCTCAACATAATTCAAAAATATTTTTGACATCTATCCCTACATTTAATTTAGTTCAAACTATACAATTTTATAAACAAAAATTCATCCATCACAAAACTACCTAGAAAATAGTTCCACACAAGTAACATTCAGATAAATAAAGAGAAGAGTAAACAGGGTCATCCTTCACATGAGAAATAATACAACCATGAATATCTCAAGACAATCAACAACCAGACAAATAGAGAAGAGTAAACAGGGTCATCCTTCACATTAGAAACAATACACCATGAATATCTCAACACAATCAACAACCAGACAAATAGAGAAGAGTAAGCAGTGAATCATCCATACACAAACAATACACCACAGAAATTACTCTACACAAGCAACAATCATAATGCATGGCCGCTCTTACGTTCTTTATCATGTTTGGTTTTTTAGCTGGAGGAAGAGATTGAGAAATTGTGTGTATCTGGTCTGAAGAACCGCAACCACACATTGACCTTGTCTCGACTTATGGTGCGAGCTGAGGACTCTCAGTCCAGGGAACAACTTCTGAAGCTGTTACAGGGTGGAGAGCCTGCCTGCCGTCGTCTGTTTTTAGACTATCACGGTCTTCGACTCATCTGGAGCTGGATGATGAATTTGGGTTGCACCAACCAGACCAACTCCCTTTCTCTCAGGTTGGAGGTGAGTGTAAACTAACCTAGAGTTCTCTAACCAGACCATTTGTGTCCTTAGTTATGTTTTCTAGGACCCAATGTAAAATAATGCAAATAGCTGATCCTTCTGATCTATTACTAGTATACATTCCATTTTTTGTCATTTTATTTTATTTATTTCAAATTTTGTATTGTAAACTTAACAAGAAAATAAAAGCCCTCAGCCTACTTTTATAGTTTGGCCCTGCCATTAAATAGGCATTATTGAACTAAACGAAAATTATAGACAAAGCCGTATTGAAGCTAAATGTTTTGAATGTTTATCAGATCTTGCAGACACTATCAAGCTGCCAATACCCAATAAGACAATGCTGCAAGAGAGCAAAGTTTTTGGTGTGGTCGAGAAGTGGTCAGTGGATATAGGCAGTGACAGTTCTGCTAACAGCACACCTTGCCATGAAATGGATCGCAAGGAGAGGTTTGTGCCATAGAAAATCAATATTGATACATAATCTAACTTACTGTATTGGCCTGAATATAGTAGACGTTTTTCTTCAAATAATGTTCTTTTGAAAACTGTACTCTTATTATATACACTACAACAGACCTAGCAAGCCGGTAGTGGAAAAATATATAGCTTGAATAAAAAACTGACCCAGGCCACATGCTAGAAACAGAAATGGATGTAAAAACTCCTATATACAGAGCATAACATTTTTCACTGAAAAAACCCTCAGATTCCTACATATCTTTATTTTGTAGCATACATTAACTGTACTGACCGGCGCTCGTCTAATAATATACTCAAGGTCAAACATGAAGTTATAAACCAGCGCAATTGTGGGAACTATTATGCTTGCTCTAAATTCATGTTCAAAATGTAACTTTACTGGTAATTTATTATATTTAGGTAATTTAGAAGGTCAATGTTAGTTGTTGGAAGAATCTGTGTTGTGTTTCTGATATTAGAAATTAAAACAATCATGGAAGATCGGCAAGTGAGTGATCGTGGTTAAAATAAGGTGTCCTCTGTGTCTCACGTAAATAAGGGAATGAGAAGAAATTATTATATGAATTTTCAATTAACAACAATATGTGAGGAACAATGTGCGGGGTGCTAACAATTTTAGTGTTTCTGCGTTTAACCCTTTTAGTGCCACGCCTATTCCAAATTTGCACGCGATGAGTGCCAGAGGCCTGTTAGGTTTTGTGTGAAGAATGCCACAGCTATTTCCTCCTTTTTATAAGGTTATTATTATTATTAGCACCGCGTCTTACTACCCGTTCGGGTTATACGCTCTTACGCTAATGTGTAATGGTAGGGTGATTATGAGATGAAATGAAGGACCTACAGTTTAACGTGGAATCCGAACCACGGTGGAGGCCTGGCATTCCCCACATTCACAAGATAACTTGTCAGAGGTGAGGAAGGGTTTGGAAATAAGATAAATCTGTGCCGGGACCGTTTTTATAAGGGTTTGCAAGAAAATTCGCCAAACCTTTATTTATGAAGCAATTATTTTGATTTTTCTATCATTCTAATTTGTATGTACTGTTCTTTAATAATAAATCAATATGATTTAATTAAAATTATTTAATTTGAATTTTTTTTTTTATTTCAATCTATTTTTCAAAATTAATGCTAATTAGTATATTTTAAAAGATATTATACATAAATTTTTAATATTATCGTTTTGTAGTGCATTTAGTTTCATGCAAGAAAATAAAGTTTTGAATATATATGATTATAAATAGGGAATAAGGAATTTTTATTTGATATCCTAAAATATATATTTTTGGGCCGTTATTGTTTACTTAAAGCAAGATTTATTATATTGCTTATCTCATGAATAAATATTTAGGCCTACACATAATGAATGCGTTTTTCAAAAAACCTTTATTAATGAATAATTTTATATAAAAAAAAATATATATATTGATTTATAAAGTTGTCATGCCAATTTACTTAATTGGTAAAGAAATCTTTTCATTCACATGGCATAACATAAAAATCTAAATAGTATATTTTTCTAAACTAAAAAAAATGTAACCCATACATTTGAATGTACAAACTTTTTACAGCAGTATGACTGTGAGCCACAATTACATTTTTCCATTTAGCTCATGTGTAAATTTGTGTTGCACTTAGCACATTGAATACACGACTGTCCCATTGTAAATGTACTAAACTGAGTAAACTCTCAGTTCCGATAACAAATATTTATGGTTGATTTTAGCTGCCAACCTTATATAAAATAATAGAGGCTCAAATTTGGAGAGCTGACCTCATCGGCTTTGGCGGTAAAAGGGTTATTATTTCTCTTTGGCGAAAAAAAAATCGCATCAAGACAAACATTCAGATGGTCTAATAAAACTCTGTCAAATATATTAAGTTTTTTTACCTTTTGGTCTAGTAGAAATATTTTATTTTTCGTGTATAGCACCTTCAAAATATTAGGGTTATATTATGTGTGAGGCTGTACTTTATTTGGGCAAATACCCTACATAGTAGATTTTCATGTGTTTGGTTCACTTCCTGGATACATGTTGAGAAAAGATTATTTAATTTCCTTGGCCAGTGTTGGTTAGTCAAAGTGCTAAGAACACTAAAATATGACAAAGAACTGATAAACGTAACAGTTTTGGTATTTTACAACAATTTAGAATGTCTTAAAAATAGGAATCTTTGACCTCAAGTTTTTTTAGTCAATCTTCTTGGAAAGCTTTCAATGATCAAATCAAGGTTTTTCAATAAATATGTAATATTGAAACCTTACTTGGGTCGAATCCACTATTTTACAAATCCGAATCTCGAATCCAAATTCAACTTTTGTAAAGCATTATGAATATAAGAGGAACTATAAATATTAATAGAAAATACAAATAGTAACTAAACTTTATTTCTTATAATCCATTCATTATAACAGTCATACATTCAGTTAAGTGATAACCCATTGTCACATATACAGCAGAAACGGACATTGAATGTAAGCGAAACTAGGAAAGTGGAGGCCATGGGAATGAAGTTATCCGGGAAAGAGTAGGGTTACATGGAGTACACACTATAGTAGAGAAAGCAAGACTGAGATGGTATGGGCATGTAACGGGATGGAAAAAAAGAGAGGCTGCCGAAGAAAATGTTGGATATGAAGTATGTAGGGAAAAGACCGCAAGGGAGTCCAAGAGAGAGATAGTAGAAGCAGATAACAGAGAGTGTTCAAGTGAGAGGAATTAAAGGAGGAAGAGTGGTGAAAGGCGTTTTTCGAAATTGACCCGGCCACAAGTGGTAAACAGTTGATGAAGGTGATGATGATTCAAATAGAAGTAAAAGCTAGTTACTATTTTGTTTTGTTGTTGGCTGCTTATATTTATTTTTATTAACATCTACATACATAATCTTGCTAATCTACTAGTTGCAAACATATTAAAAGTTATATTGAACTATTATTTTCAATCAAATTTAAATTTATAATAAAGGAAATTGATAAAACTAAAGAAAAGGGAAATTAATTACTAAGAGTAAATTTGTTGAAGAAATCCTGAGGAAAAATGTGGGAAAATCCAATGCACAAAAATGTGACATCTTCTTTCTGTCTTCTTTAGTAGAACCAGTCACAGACACATTTAAACACAAGTAGAATAATATTTTAGCATTGTTACCTTTGTCAAACACAATGAGGAAAAATGCGGATAGAATCCAATGCACAAAGGTGACATCTTCTTCCTTTCTTCTGTCTTCTATAGTAGAAGTAGTCACACGGAATAGAATAGAATATTATTTCGGAATTGTTGCCTTTATCAAACACAATAATGATAAAGGCAACAATGCCGAAATAATATTCTATTTTATGTGTGTGACTACTTCTACTATAGAAGAAAGAAGAAAGGAAGATGTCACCTTTGTGCATTGGATTCTACCCGCATTTTTCCTCTTTCCTCAAGTTGGCTTTCTTCATCAAATTTACTCTTAGTAGTTTATTTTTCCTTTTTCTTTAGTCTTATCAATTTCCTTTATTGTAAAATTATTTAGCTATTGGGTCACCTCATTTTTAAACAATCAGATTTAAAGTATTAGTATTCACAGGAAGGGCTTACTTAAAGGAATTTAATATAATGTTTATAAAGAAAAATATTATCTAATATTAAACACCAATAAAACAACTCTCCCTGCTTTACTCTTCTCATTATATCCTCTCTATTTCCATCTTTGGCCTCAGTCACGCTTCAGAGGTACTATACTTTCTGGACTTTTCTCAGCTCTACTCCATCCAACTTGATAGCTTTACTAGGTCTTATCTTCTTCCTTGTCATTACCATCACTTCACACTTTGCCTTGCTAAATTTTATAACACACTCTTTCACTTCCTCATTCATTCTTTTAGTTGTTCCTGTACTTCCTCTTCCTTCTCCCCATACCATCAAGTCATCAGGAAACAGCTTGACTTTCATTTTTTCCTCCTTGAGTTTTCCTACCACTTTATTTATGACCATTTCCATTACCATTAGAAATAGTAATGATGAAAGGGCACTCCCTTATTTCACTCAGATTTTTATTTGGAACCACTCCATCCTCCCACTCTCCATCTTAACACAAATCTTTTAATCTTATACATTCTTTTCACACTCATTACAACTTCTCTTTCCACTTCGGCCTCCTTCATCTCTTTCCTAATTTTATTTCTATCCACATCCATAAATATAATTACCAAGTCTTCCCAAATCCATTACCTTCTTAACATCAGCTGTCGTATGTCAAATATTAAGTCTATTGTAGACCTCTACTCCCTAAATCTGTGGTGTTCATCTCTCCAACTTTTGTTCATTTAATTTTCTCTATTATCTTTTCATATATCTTTGTACAGTGGCACATTAGCGTTATTCTCTATAATGAATGCACCTTTTCCTGTCTCCTTTCTTGAATACTGCTATTATAACTTCCTTTTTCCAGTCTTCCAGTAATTTGTTCTCCTTCCAAACCACTCTCAGCACCCTGTATAATCACTATTGTGTACCTACTTCACCTACCGCTCTTATCATTTCCACAGTCATTTCGTCCATACCCTGTGCCTTTTCTCATTTCTTTGTCTTGAATGCATCCTCCACCTCTTTCCATGTGGGAAAATGAATCTTTAAAATACAAGACTTTTTTTTAAATAAATTTAAATAACACATGTTCTTATCATAAGAATAACACTCATTCTTATGAATAGTAAATACTTTTGAAAAAAAAAAAGAAATATTGGTTTTTAAATTACAAATAACAAAACAGGATTTAAAAATTTAATAATCACACCCCTGATAACTTTTGCTGTTCCCAATTCCATTCCTCTTTGCATATTTGTCGTATGTGCCTTTTATCGGCTCTCACTATAGATTTATTTATATGAAACTTCAGTTCAATTTTTAGTACGTATTAAAGTTGATATTCATACTTTAATATGAAAAATAAGATGGTTAAAATAATTTTAGTGTACACTAAAAAATAAAAGTAAATGTATTTTTTATTTAAATGTAAGTTTGGTAAACATTCATTGTAAAATTGATCAACGCTGATTTTAGACATGTTAACCAACATAATTCTCAAACTAAGAAGTAACTAATGCTAAATTTGTATTTGAACATATTATTTAACAACCTAAGTTTGAAAATAATCAATATAAAGTCTGTTCACGATAGGCTTTTGCCTGGATGACAGTTCGAAAATCATGTTTAAGTTTTGGATTGCCAACACCTGTAAAAAATCACTTTTTTTTTTATCAAATGTAAAGTTTTTTAACTACCTGTTATATTTTACATTAAAAATAACATAAACCTAAGTTTACTCAAACTATTTCATTACTTTTAATAATTTCTTTTTTATCCAACTTGAAACAATATTTTAAACATGATTAAAAGTACTTATTCTTTGTTTTGGAACGTTATTGATAATGTGTAATATAGTGCATACATTAATACCCGTATTTACTTGGAAAAGAACATTACTTGTCATTTTTTATTTTATATATATATATATATATAATAAATTATTTTATGATTATTCTATCATATTTTGAAATATTTAACTGAATAAAATATTTTCATCAACTGCATGGGTGCATCATTGTAAAAATCTTGTTTACCCTCATGTTCAACCACATGGTTTAAATTCGTTGGTCGACATTTTGAAGCGATGTTTGTTGGAAATTTATGTGAAAGTGGTGTGGATAATATTTTTTTAAGTGGAATAAAACGATAAATAAGCTTTGTGCCTGACCTCAAAAATAATATTATTATTGGTCTAAATTACTGTGGTTAACTATCACATTCATATATTACCATTTGTTTTCATTACAATTATCCGAAGTGATGTCAGCTGTTGGCGTAGGAATATATTAGGGACTACTTCTAGTAACATTTTGAGCTGTTATCCAAGTAAACTAAGGTTGTGAATAAATTATAATTGTATTCTTACTGTTAAATTTATTGTAATTGAAATTATGACTTTAGAAAGGGGCCATGTAAAAATAGTAAAAATAAGTACTATTCATGTATTTATTATATTTTTATTTCCATTGCCTGGTCGTGGAAATGCAAGTTCAAATGAGGATAATTCAAAATTAACAAAAATATCGAATTGGCTTACGGGTCAAAAGAAGTTTTAGAGCTCGATTACCTTATCAATGGGCAATTTGATATTAATTTTAACAATTTATAAAGCTACCAAATGATTTTTAAGTGAAACTGCCAATATTGTCTAAATTAAATAGTCTATACATCATTGCGTTATAAACATTGATTTGTACATACATCAAATAAAAAGCTCTAAAATGATAAGCCTACAAAACTTTCGATCTCCATCTAGATCCTGATGACGAGCTCGGCTTAAAGCTTGAAATACGAGTACTCACAGAGCTTCATTAGCTATTTGAATTTTAAATTAATCACATTTGTTTCAAAAATACTTGTAATCAAAAAATCACCATTTGCACACATGTTCCAGTAGTTAAAAAACATTTTTATTTAAAAATCTATTACCAGTTTTTTCGGTACAGCCAGCTATCCAACATGGCCGACGCTTGATTTGACTTTTTTGATGTTTACAAAAACTTTAGATATCTTGGGAACTAAAAGGTATAAAAACTTTGGATAGGAACCTTTCTTATGCTCTTAAAGTGGGCTACATTTCATGTTGACATAAGTTTTGATTAATGTTATCTAAATTGCTGAAATTTTGCCTGAAATTCAGCGTAGGTTAAATTCTGTTTTTAAACTAAACATACCAGTTTTTAAGCCTTTTAAAGGGTACTGAGGGAGATGAATCTAGATCTTCAAAACTTCACCAATTTTTTAACCTACCCCCAATATCTTAGTCTGTGAAATTTAAAAACTTAGAAATTTCCCCCTCTTAGTTTATTAGGCCCTAAACGTGGCCGCTCACTCATTTTCAAATATTCAGCCTCAAGATCTCAGGGCGAGGGGGGGTAACCAAACAAAATTTTAAACTAGGAGGGGATAGCTACTTGTGCTAAAAATTTGGAGTTTTAGACTTGTCAGGTTTTATTTCTGTGCAGTGGTTAACAAGACCCAAAATTAATACATGTAAATTGCGGAAAATTGACATCCTTTATTGAGAGTAGGCATAGTAAAGCTGTGATATTTCCTTGTAAAGTTTATCAAAGATCTAGTGACTCCTTCCTGTAGGTGTGCTAAGCTTCAAAGGTGTGTTTTTTCTAATGACCCTTGATAATGGAATCCATGATGACTCGGTGGATTTCTGTAACGATGTTCTTGGATCTGGAGGCTCTAAGAACTTCACATACAGGTCTTCATTTTCTCAGCTGATATTTTCTATAACAGCAAGCCACCACTGTTCATCATAAATACAAGCTATGCAATTACCACATTTAAATTAGAATAAACCAGATTGTGTCGTGCTATTGGGAGATCTTAATATTCAAAAGCTAAAGATGTTCAGTATCATCTTATTGTAGATTTGCTAAGAGGTAAAAATCTGTGTTTTTCTCTGGTTTGAGGTAGCCTACTGGTTTGCATTTTTCAAATCTAGATTTCAAAACTTCCTCATTTGTTTTTACTTCTTCTGTTGAAACAAAAATGTAAGATATGCCTTAGATGTTTACCACAGCAAAATGATACAAATCCTTTAGGGTGAGGATCTGATTTTATAGGCTCTTTGCAAGTTTACTTTTGTGGCTTCTTTCTTCTTCGTAGTACCCTATACTTTATCACAGGCATTCTTCCCATGAGCAGAAGCAAAGAAATGCCATTCAGCGTCTAGGTCAAAATCAGACTTGTGATTAGGTTTAAAAAAAAAGGGAAATTTTTAATATCTAGATTCATCTCCTTCATACCATTAAAAAGGCTTGAAAACTGCATTTTTAAACCAAACATAACTCTGAGAATTTCAGGCTATATTTCAACCATTTAGTTTACATTTGGTCAAAATTTACAATAATATAAAAAACTAGATAGCTGTTGCCCGCGGCTTTGCTCGCATGGAAGTTGATTATATACAAATACGAAAATATACATATGTATTTACAGATTAATTTAAAATATTAGTTACGTTGATGACCATAACTTGACCTCAGATCAAAAATAATGCAAGTCCGATACAAACTTTCACCCCCTTTTTCATCCCTTATTAAATAAAATTTCCAAAATTCCTGAAACACGTATTTATTTGTTTTACGTCAATAACCGAAATACAAAATTTTGTTTATGTAACTTTCAAAATGACTGACTTTCATACATATTATCATCCCCTATTTTGACCCCTTTGGGGTGGAATTTTCTAAAATCCTTTCTTAGTGGGATGCCTACATAACAAAATGAATATACAGTCCGAATTTCATGCTTGTAGCCTTGATAGTTTGCGCTCGGCGATGATGACATCAGTCAGTCAGGACATGTTATTTTATAAGTATAGATGTGGCCCACTTTAAGAACAGAAGAATTTTCCCAAGATAGTTAAGTTTTTGTAAATATCAAAAAAACATCAAATTCAGTGTCAGCTATGTTGGAAAGGTGACTGTACTGGAAAAACTGATAAGGGTTAATTTAAAATAAACATATTTTTAACTACTAGAACATGTAGGATCATGTTTGCAAAATAAAAATAAAAAAATTTGGTCATGCACCCAAATAATTTTTTTCTGGGTGGTTTGATATGGAATTGAATGATATTGGTTTGTTTTGATTTTCTTTATAAATTCAAATTTTGTTCACATTACTTTTTTAGTTTCAATAAAAATAGAAATCATATTCTCTTGCCATTTTTATTATAATATGAATTCAATTATTTATTGTGTACTAGTTCTTGCTTCTGTTTATCATTGTCATTGATGCAATAATGAAGAGCATTAAGGAACCACCAGGTGAACTCAATACAATGGCCTTCATTGATGGGATCATTCTCTTGGGAAAAACCAAAGAGAGGGTGTAGACAAGACTAGATGAGTGGCAGGTCAAATTCCAGGTGTTCACCCTCAAGATCAGCCAGCCCAAAACACTTGTCTTGGCAGTGAACAGAGAATGCTGACCAGCAAGCATCAAGTTAGCAGATCACCAGCTGGAGAACGTGGACAACTTAACTCATTTGGCAGTGTCATCTTCAGTGACAATCTGGCCAAGAAGGATGTTTTAATATGGTGCAGAAGATATCCCACTTCTATCAACAAATGAAGATTCCTATGGGACTACCAAAGTTCCAAATAAAACAAAGTTAGTAATGTTCAAAAATACGGCTGTGCAAAACTTCGACTTTGCTTTGAAATAAATATCAACTCCACTTCAAAAAAATTCTGACAATTACAAATCTTTCCCATAGTGGTCACTTATTGCCATGCCAATAATCTTTTATGTATAGTACAAAGCCATATTCATATGGAAAAAATCAGACAATTGAATTTGTAAGTAGTGTTAACAACCTAATGTATCAATATAAAACTAAATATTACAAACCATTTGTGTAATAAAACATTTTCGAATAATTTTAGTGCATAGAGTTATATAAATAACCAAAATATAATAGTCTTTTGAGCATATAACAACTAACAACTTTGATTTGGCTTCAAAGATATTTCATATATTCAATTCTAGTTTTCTTCAAATTTAAAAATTGGACCTAGCACACCCATATTCAACGTGTATTTCATACTGATCTTGACTTATGGTATCAAAACATGCACCCTTGCCAAGAGCGACTCGTCAAGACTGAAGACGTCAGATGAAGTTCCCTAGGTCCACAATTCAAAGGACAAAGTTGGACAAGAAAAGGAATGAGGAGATGAGAAGGGAAGCTGGGACCGAGACATCACTACTAACTGAGTCAGCATATCTATACTTTGATAGTTTGGGCATACGACGAGGATGGAGCCAGTGAGATCAGATCGAGGGAACACTTAGTAGGAATACCTAGAGTCAAGTCAAATTGAATCTGAAATCACAACTCATATTTTCACCCATGTTAAAATACTCTCCCATCATATCCTTGGATGTCCAAAACACCATAGCTGTACAGTGGAAAACTTAAAAAAAGGTTTAAGTATTTAAACTGAGGCAAACTATGGAAATTTTTGAAATTTGTGCCAATCATGAATAAGATTTACAATCTCCTTGTTTGTGTTTAATCAGAATTAAAGCCAATATGTACAAATTGAAGTGTTATCTCTCAGTTTTAAGTGTTTTCCTAGCTAATTATTATGACCTATATTTGTTTATAAAGCCTAGCTAAGCAACCAACCTCTTTAGGCAACTAAAACTGTAAGTTAAACTGTAACTTATTAAGATATAAACATCCTCTATCCCATATTGAACTATCTTTCTCCATAATACTAGGTAGGGCAATATATGGTACATGGTATAGTTAATCCCGCAACTCATTTTCCTGGTTCTAGCAAGAAAACACTTGTCATTCAATCACTAATGACATTTCATAGTACTTAAGTACATTTCTCTCATTTGTGTGCTCTAGGTCCTCTGTGGAAGACGAATCCGGCAGTGATGTGGATGCTAGTAAGCCACGCACAGACCCGCTGTTGCCGGTGAAGGTCGAAACTGCAGATGAGAACATGCTCCAGGGCATTGAAAGTGAAAAGCAGTTGGTGGATTCGATTTCAGTTGATTCCAAGCAGCCCCCAGACCTGGTCAAGATGGAGTGGGATGATGAGGTTGGGCCAGTTGTTAAATCCAGTAAGTATAACTTGAACTAAGCTATGATCCATTTTTAGAAGAAAGAAATACTCTTAGAAATTTGCAGTTTAAAAAAATTTGGATAACTAAGCATTCTCTTAAAGAGTGTGCATCACATGCCCATCAACTAGGGACATAATGTAGTTATTAACAAGAAAATGTGTCGCTTTGTCCCTCATCGTTACCACGGAAAATTTTGCGTAATCATTCAAACACGAATGCACTGCACACATTTCTGGCATATTGTCTTTTCCCTATTACTCCCATAGCTCGCGTGAGCCGGTAGCTGAGTTGAGCCAGCTACAGTAGCCCAAAGCTTCTTTTGTGCTGACTGACATGTCGCAGCTGACAGCTGATGGCTTTGAAAAGTTACCAGACCAAATTATGTATCCCTACGCTGAACCATATGATCTGCAAAAACATGTGTTTAGCAGCTGTCACTTTTGACGGTCAAAATTTAGGTATTATACCTAAATGTTGGCTGTCAGTCAGCACCAAAGAAGCCATAGGGCTACTGTATGATGAATGCTCTTAAATATTTATATTAGATTTTTAGAAGTAATTGAAAATTTAATGAACAGGCGCCGTGCTTACCTTTTAAGAGATTCCCTAGTCTTAAAATCTATTTGACACTTATATTTATATTTACATAAATATATAGGGGTGTGCAACGCTTCAAGAATTTCAGTCACAACAAATATTAATTATCTTTGACTTCGACAAAGAAAATTTCCTTCGAAAAATTTGAAGCTTCAACAAAAAATGTAAATATTTTCAATTTTAACCATTCTGAGCTGTTATTCTAATATATTATATTCATGTTTACCACACACGATTCACAATTTAAAACAAAACTTTACATTATAAAATAGTTATTAATAATATGTAAGGGTGCAAGCTTCCAATACAAATTATTTTCATTTGTTTACCTTATGATAGATGGGCCCTATCGATTTATAGGTTAAATATTGATTAGTTCGATATTTTTGAAAATCTATGTATTGACACAAAAGGACACTATTATAAAACGACTAGTTGATTGTGACTCTGACATAATTATTATTCCACAATATTTCTATTGAGATTAGTGACCACTTTTAATAAACAGTGATCACACTATTTTTGTTTAAAAAATAATGTTCTGATAAGCTATTTTTTCTTTTTGTTTCTTAATAAATTGTAAATTTTAAATTGTTTGTTTTGATGAAATAGTGAATAACTATCGCTAGTTAAACAAGTTCAATAATCGATTATATTCAATGCTAAATGGCCAGCTCGATTCACAAATAAAATATGTTCAATTATCTTCATCTTATCATTATCTTCATGACCTAAATTCACGTAGTAAAGATTTAAAATTTTATATATATTATATATATATTATATATATATATATTATATATTTATATAATATATATATATATATATTATATATATATTATATATAAAATCAATATACAATTTTAAAATCATATTTTTGCTTTGAATTTTGCATAATTTTTTCAAGTAATTCGTTTTCAATATTTTGAAATAAAAAGAAAGGAACTTCACGTGTATTTGCTCAACTCATAGAAAATGTTACGACAAATTTAAAACTTACAATAGAAAGTCGAAATAATTAATTTTGAGACAGAATAAAAGTAAACATATTTACCTTTACTGATTAAATTGTGTTTCAATTTTAAATTATACTTTTTGAATTAAATATTAAATAAAAACTGTGTTCACAGTACAAAGAGACAAAAACTAGAATCTATACACGAGTGCCGAAATATGTTAACCACCATGATTGCAAAACTACAAGAAAGAAGTCCCTTAAAACAGAAAGCTGTGAGAGGTTTGTCTTCCTTGGATTCTTGTGTTATTCAACATTCACCTCAACTGTGCCAGAAGAGATTTTCTTTTGGAGGAATTCAACCATACCAACATCATAAATGATGTTTGGCTGAAAATGCCAAGAAAGAATACTTGCATTTTTACAACCTCAAAAAATCTCAGCTTCAAGAAATATTTCATTCTTGTGATCAGTTTAGTGATGAGTAGGACTTGACACTATTTATAGTAGCTTTCTAATAAGAGATGCAAACTACAAACATCTTGTCGCATGGGAATGCAACTGTTGAAGGTGGGTTTTTTAGTCAATAAATCTTAATTGGTTGAAAATATCCAAGAAAAGACAGCCACTGCACAGCGTCACATTCATGATGAGATACAAGAAGCAGGAGGGGTTTAAAACAAATGCATCAGCAAAAAAGATGTTGGATTACGTGAGAAGTGCTCGGAAACGCTATCATGAATACTTGGAGATGAAGAAGCAGGAAAGAAGTGAAGAAGACAATAAGAAGGTAGAAAAGAAAAAATTAATGATGGCAACTAAAGAGAAAAGAGAAGCAACAGAAGTGGAGTTGCAAGAACTGAAGAAGAAACAAGCTTCACTTTATTAAATATAGCATAGTATCTTAATCTATGACTATTGTGATATTTTTAATAAAGAAAATATTTGTCTTGAGACATGAATAATATGAAAGCAGACAGTTCCTCCTGCTGTGGGCTATTCATTTCAGGATATGTACAGTTTAGGTAAAATAAAACTGTAATGATACCAAATATAGTATGTTCTTAGTGGCCTGTTATTTAGTACGTATATCTGCAAATGATACCGAAGTGAATAAAGTTTGTTACAACTTTTTGATAGGGTTATATATATTTAATTACTATTCCATCATTTTCTCTTAACTGTTTGGCAAAACATCGCTTTCTTATTCTTCCATGAGAGGTGAGGCAAGGTCAGCTGTAAGGGAGTAGGAGGCTGTAATAAATTTATTTAAATTAATATTTTCACATATATAGTACCGTAAAGTTATAATAGAAATTTCTTGAGAAGTTGGTCAAGGAACTTGGGAAAATAGTCAGGAAAAGTCAGGGAGAAGTTTTTTTACAAATACTGTAGGAACCCTGTAATTAGTCTAAATTGTAATGTTTTTTTTAACATTAGATAAAATGTATCAATTTAATAGCATTTGAACTAAATATAAATAAATATATTATGGCTAAAACAAATCTGAGTTTTTTTTAGAAAAATAATTTGTTTTCAGAGCTATTATTAGTTTGAATTTTATTCAAATGTCGATTCAACTCAAAGAATATTCATGAATATTCGCTTCAGACTGAAAAAAACTGGCTTTGCACACCCCTATAAATGCATATTTCTATTTAAAGCTTTCAATATTATTGGCATTTTGTTTAGAAACTATGTATTTTTAGCCCTCTATAGGATCCCAAACTTTGGGGAAAATATACATTCCTGAACTCTGATTGGAAAAAAATATGTCCAGGATTTGCCTTAAAAAAAATTGTTGTTCATAAACAATGTTGAATAACCTTATTTTCATAATAGATTTTACATTAGTGTTTCCAGCCTGTGGTCTGGGAAGGTTTTTAATTCATTTTCCACTGCTGGCTTGCAGTCATAGCTTCATATGCCTTAATCTAACTCAAGACTAGGACATCCAGTCCCCGGCCATTAACTAATTGTTTTTTAAAAGATGAACCCATACCATATTTCACCAATGATATTTTTTTTTAGCCATGCTGGGAATTGAACCCGGACACATTAGCTCAGTAGACTAACACTACCGACTGACCTAAGGTGTTGGATTCATTTAATAGATGGGTATTCTAACCTTCAGAAACCTTGCTTTTATTCTACACCTGCCTTCATAAACACAACTGTCATCAAAAATCTTAATCACACTACATATTGCTTGATTATTTTGCCAAGTTCTTCAATACTCTATCAAAATAAATCAACAACTCTTAATCATAATCAGTTTAAAAACAAATAATAAATTATAAAATCATTATTAGATTTTTAAAACCCAATAGTTTTTACTAAGTGATGAGAATACCTGGATCAATTTTAAACAAACATTCTATATATAACACTTGAGTCATTGGTCTAACTAGGGTGAGGCGGATGAGGCACGTGCCCTGTACTACAAATCCATCAGCAATTTTAGCAACAACATGTTTGGTTTATTAACCATTAAAGTGTGTTTTGTTTTTATTATTTTGTAACTCGTATTATAACTAGTAACCAGTATGAGTACCAATATAAGAATTCAGCCAAATTTTAAAGAACAGTTTTCAAGGGACATAAGTTTTTTTAATTTCTCTTGGAACCATCAGCACTTGTTACACTCTCTGTAGAGCAAACAAGACTTATCAGTGTCAAACTTTTACGCTATGAAGTGCAGGAATTGGATTGGGGGAAAGCTACACTTGGTTAAGATTCTAGCCTTAATATTCCTGTCAGCGGTAATCAGTATATTGCAAGTTTGACACCTGAGAAAGGCATGTCAAACTTATATGTGGCTGGATCTATGTTTATGGATGACCCACATACCTTTATGATGAACCAACATACAATGCTGCCTTGCACATATTATTATAAATGTTGAAGAAATATGCCATTTGGGATTATGAAATTTGAAAATTGTTCACTATTTGGGGTAATTTATTTGGTTGCATAACAACTGCGTGTATCTCCCTCTCTAAGTCAAATAATTTGTGTATGTGCTTTCCCTGTGCTCTTCATATTAACACTGATAAAATAGGAATGAAAAATGTAGAATTTATAATAAGTGTACCCTTACTTAAGTGGAGAGATGGTGGAAAACCATTTGGGAAAAAACACCTGGCAAGCAACCCTGACAATACGAGACACGATTCTGTGTGAAAAAACATCCTGTTATATAGAGTTCTTGGAAAACCCTCTTATAAATATTGTAAAACACAAATAATTTTATAATAAAATATAATGGTAACCATTGGCAGGTGTGTTTTGAGCGGCCTGGAACTACTAATTCAGACGGTTTATAACATACTTTAAGAATACTACAAGAGCTATGTTTCAGTGTAAGTATAAGTAGATAGGTGAAGTATTTTAATTTTATTTTAGTAAATTTAATCCCAAGGCCATTTCAGCTACGGTATTGATGATTGATTGCTATTCATTCCACTTATAAAACATCAAATTGTACTTTCTATTGACATGAAAAAAATGTTTTTAATTGTAAGACAATAGTTGGGAGTCAATTTTTTACATATTTAAGTTTGTAAAATGATCCTCCCCCACTACTTTTGTAGATTACAGAGTTATTCACAGTCAGTATTTACTAAAATACTTTTACATTTAGGTTAAGAAATGGCTCAAACAACACCCAGAATTAACAAAAACATTAAATGCCATCAGAAAATCTTTTTCGCCAATGGTGTATTATGAGCATGCTCAACCTTACGTTTGATAAAACTTTAGTAAAAATAATCCTCGAGTAGAATGGATAGTTTTATTTTAGTTTAAAGCTATTGCCGCAGTCCTAACTAAACCGACCCATCAGGATATTTTCTAGTTTTCCGGTGTCCCAGTTCACCCTGACAAAATGTCTTTAAGTTTTGGTATCGGGTAGGGGTGTGCGAAGTCCACTTTTTCAATTTAAAGCGAACGCGAATAGAATATATGAAATATTCTCGAAGCTGAATCGAAGTTCAAATATTTTTTGTTAGTTTTATACTTGAAAAAACATATTGTGATTATTTATATTATTTTTTGCACTAAAATTATTTGGAAAAGGTTTTATTGCCAATTGTTTGTAATATTTTGTTTCAATCTGATAAATAAAGCTATCATCAAAGCATGCACTTCAAGTACTTATTATTTTCACCATATGAATATTAATTTTTAATGTAAAAACAGCGCATAGTGGTAGTAATTGAACATAAATTGAGTATTTTAGCTGTCAATTTTTTATTGGCGAAGCTTCACAGCTGGAATTTTTTTTCGGAGGGAAGTCGAAGCTAATCTTTGTTTCAAAGCCAAGTCAAAGTTCCAAAGCTTCACACACACCTAGTATTGGGCCAGTATGTTTCTCAATTATTGCATTTATTTTGGTTTCACAAAAACAGGCAAATTTAGCCAAGGACTAAGCTAAGAATGTTTTTGAGTATTGGACTTTGAAAGGAACTCAGTCATAACTAATCACTAGCCAGAAATAACAATATCCTGATAAAGAATGTTGTTTGTGTTCAGAAGAGTCTGAGGAGGCTAGCACAGGAGAGGGCAAGGAGCCACCCGGTGAAGATAAACAACAGAATGAACTTCTGACTTTAGCGGCCAGACTTCTAGAGGAATGGGCCACACTTAAGGAAGTGTTCAGGATACCAAAGAAGGAGCGGATCGAGCAGATGAAGGAGCATGAGAGGGAGGCAGGTCAGCTCTAAAAAAATATAATATTGTAATTTCCAGAGAACTTTGCAAGTTTTATACAAGGGGCTTGTTAGAAATTGCTTGATTTGCATCTGCAATTTCAAATAAATAATAATGGTTTCCATTATTCTTTGCTAGAAGTTTTGCTCAGCATTAAGAGAAAAATTTATAACTTACATATATTTTACAAAGGTATTCTTAAGGGATTTAATTAATTTTGAATTCAAAACTTTGCTTCTTTCAAAACTCTTTTACATTATTTTCCGGATATTTGAATATGATGGCTAATAACAAACATTTTTACAGATTACACTAGTTAACACACTTTTTACCTCCAGCAGTATTTTTATTGTTTATATAAGTTTTTGTGTCAAAACATGTATCTTAATATGATTTATTGAAGGAAATATGGCGCTGCTCTGCCATATGATATACACTTTAGTTGTTTCGTGCAAAAATACTTAGTAACTTATAATAAAACATGGCACTTTTACGTAACAAAATATTTTTCAGATTTGCCCATAGATAACGCTAGTGTCTCGGATTGTGTTGTTGTACTGCATATATGCTCACATAACTCTTTTGCTTATGAAGAAATAACTCTAGTGTGAGTGTTTGCTCTATGTTTATTTGGAGTGTTTTTATCTTGTGTGTTTCGCCTACCATTGTATTGTTATAGTGCTAAAGCAAAGGAAGTGTCTTAATCACCCTAGCAATTTCTGCTAGGCTTACAACAAATACTCTAAGAAAGTAAATCTTTTAATTCTAATGAATATACATATTCTTTGTATTTTGGTTGCAGATTGGCGACCAGGACCAAAATTTGCCTCTACATTTGTGCTTTATTACCTTCACAACAAATCTGAGGATGTGACTAACTGCGAAACTCTATAAAAGTATTACTTTTACTGTATCTCTGTTGTGGAAAGAACCATGTAACAATGTTGATGTTTGCTATTTCTCTATGACAATAATATCAAGGAAGTCAAAAGAAGGGGGGGGAGGGGGGGGTAAATGAGCTAGTTCAATATAACATTATCTAAATAAAGTACTTCAAAATGAAGACTTCTAAAGTAAAAATGATGGTATTTGTTAGGGTGTTTGGTAAAGTGAGCATTAGTTTCAAATATCCAACTTATCTAAATAAAGCCTACTTCACAAGTGAGACCTGTCTAACAGTTCCTCCAAAAGCATGGGATGAGAACCAGTGACTGAGATAGTGCAGATGAATATGTAACATACTTATGAACCATTCACTTCTACCAACTACAACCGTAACTGATGACACACTTTATTTTATGTTTATCATCATGTTGCATTACCTATTAAGGCTGTATGCAGGAATGGAGGGGTGGCTTGTCCTTAGGTCATGAAGGTGCGTGCCTGCAATCCACCCAATAGGCACCTCTTAAATCATAGCCTTGCAACATTATATCTGCACTCGACAATTTTATCTTGCCATAATAGATTCTAGAAAGATAGATTTTCAGTTGAGGTAATAGCAGGCAATGTTTTTGAAATGACATGCAGTCAGGCATGCGGCTGTCGGCACCTTGCAGTGTGAAACCAAACCTTACCACCCCTTCAAGTATTGCTGCTAGCGAGCAAGGTCATCTAAGCCTTGCCTTATCTGCATGTGAAGACACTTTCCCGTACGTGCCCTGTGAAGTTGAAATCTTGTGGGATATGTGTTGTGTAAAGTGTGAACCAGCAATTATGTCATCAGAAACGCTGCATTTTAAGGCACATATTTGTTCTGTGTTTAGTGTAAGTTTCTATGTAGGGTAATTTTAGGATTGTGTTGATTTGTTAAGTTACATGTTGTAACATCTTAGGTAGGTAAATTAAACAATTCAATTCAGGTGTTTAAGACAGTAAATGCTTCAAGATCAACTCTTGATCACAAAAGAGATTAAAATCACTAGTTAGGCCATGTTCTTAATTCTGAACAGAACAAACAAACCAAGAAAATGAAAATCAAGTTTTCAAAAGGCAGCTCAATTCCAAAGATGCACCAAAAAAAGGGGCTGTATGTGGAAAATGTTTGTACTGTTTCTCGTAAACTTGTGAGGACACTGAACATGTGTAGTATATATTTATATGCCATTAATATAAAAGATGCATAATTTGTATTACAGATCCGCATTATTTGGAGTGAGTTTGCAACTTGTAATTTTTGCATGTTTGTAATCTTTTTATTGATTAAATGAATGAATTTTTAATAAATATTGTTGAAAAGTATATCTTCTTTTAAATGTGTTATTTGGATATGATAAAGAACTGAATCGGCCACTTCCTTCGTCTAAACTAGTCCAAGCAAGTTTTGCAGATAACGGTGGCTCATTGTCTCTCTACATTTTTCGGAGGCTGCATGTCTTGTTTATGTGAATTTCAACATTCAACATGCCTGAAGGGAAAGAAAGTGCTTCACTTAAATTAAAACTTTTTGTTGCTAATATGTCGAAAAAGTATTCTCTACCGATGGACACACACTATATTGCAAAACTTGTGACATGAGTTGCCATAGAAAAGAAATTTACTGTGCAGCAGCATGTCAAGAGATAAAAACAGAAACGAGGTCTTCAATGAGTCCAGGATGAGAAAAAACTACAGCAAATGTCCCTTGGCTAAAACAGTGAGTCTTCAAAACACCCTGCATTTGACAAAGAACTGTGTGAAGCCTTCATTTGGTCTTGATTCCCTTGAGAAATGTTAACAATCTGAGATTGCGTGGCTTTTGAAAAAGCACACTGGGAAATCATTGCCGGACTCCTCCACACCAAGAAAAAATCATGTCAGCTGTTGCTATGAAAACACCATGAAGAAGATACGAGAAAAAGTAGCAGAAAAGAACATATTGATTTCTATGGATGAGAAAACTGACTCTTTGGACGATATGTAGCTAACATAGTGGTAGGTACAATGAAAGATGGGTTGGTGAACATTTTCTCATTAATTGTGAACATTTAGAAAAGGTGAATTTTTCTGCAATAAGCAAACTCTTTGATAGGTCCTTGATCTTAATATGGCCAGATAGCATTCAACATGACAATGTTCTGCATCTTCATGACTGATGTTGCACCTTACATGATAAAGGCTGCTAATGCTCTGAAAGCACTGTATTCAAAAATGGTGCATCTAACATATCTAGCACACAGATTTGCTGAAGAGCTAGAGGGCAATTCATTGAGTTGACCAGCTGATTGGGTGCGTAAAGACAGTTTTTTTGAAGGCACCATCTCGAGTGGCATCATTCAAGCGGAGTCCCGAATGTTCCTTTGCTGTTGGCTCCTGTTTTAACCGGGTGGGGGACTTGGATTGAACCATGCAACTATTATTGTGAGAACTTCCAAGTTGTGAAAAACATCAATTCATTTGACAGCAATGAAGCGACCTCATAGTTGATTAGTTAAAGTTGCACAGGAACATCTTTCTGATCCTAAAATTGCAGGTAAGTTTTTCTACTTAGTCAAATTTTGGATTTCTGCCCAGTGCCATTACTTCCTTGGAGAAGTCAACAGTGCTATTAGTGGATCAAATAGATTTGATAAAGAAAGTTGTGAATGACTTAAATATTGTTACTGGAAAAGTGGGAAAGGCTGTGCAAAAGAAAATTGAGCAAGTTTAACAAAAAATGGAGGATATGAAATGATGTGCTTAGTTGCAGATGTGCTATCAGGGAAAAACTTTTCCCTTTGTGAAATTTCAGGAGTTTATTTCAAGTATGCTCCTGTGGTATCAGTAGAAGTAGAAAGGAGCTTCTCTATGTTTAAAGCTTTGTTAGCAGATAATAGAAAATCATTCTCTTTCAAAAATCTGATTTTTGTTGTGCATTGCAATTCTGGACTGTTGAAATAAAATCTCTTAAGTTTTCCATGTCAAATTAAGCTGTCAGAAAATTAAGTTGAATTTTGTCTTGTTTTATTTTTTTGTTGACAAAATAAAAACTTTCAGTTTGGCAGAGAAATGGAACTTAAAATCACTTTTTAAGGTTTTGTTTTGGTTTACTTGTGGTAAGGAATAAAAAATGTATGGTCATTTTTTGGTTTTAAGGACATTTTTTTTAAATTGGGTCATAAATGCATTTTTAACAGGGCATTTTATACAAATTTTTGGGTCATCAAAATCCTACACCTATTAATAAAAATTATATTTTCATTAAAAGAAGAGTGTTAAGATTTTTTTTATACTTAGGGCTTTCCATGGAAGGGCCAAATGTAAACCTCATATTTTGTTAATTATTCAAATGTTACTTGAAGGAAAATTCTCCACAAAATTCTGATTTTATGGACTTTGGAACTTGTTTTTTTTTCACATTGTCAATGCTGCATACAAAACTGCAGGTACTAACTCTAGTTGTGCTATCAACCAATTTTTGCGCTCACTTTATTATTTAAAGATTTTCCAACGAGACATACAGACTACCAAATATTACCAGAACCATATCTTTTCCCAATGAATGTTTGTTCTATTATATAGGCTGAGAACTCAAAAGGTGTTTGGGAGAGAAATACAAATACCGCCTTATTTAAAAAAGTATGTTTTTTTTCTTTTAACAGAAATCCTCCAAAATCTGATAATTTTCAAACTTGAGTAACTTGAAGGATGAACTTTTGACAGCAAAGACTGGATTCATGCTGTCAGTTTCACTTGGGTTGAAGACATTTCTTACTGAATATCAGAGTAATCAACCTCTATAGCTATTTATGTTTATAGATCCAAGTAAATTACTTGAGTTCTTGATGAACAGGACTATCAAATGTGATGTAATTAACCCTTTTAGTGCCAACGTTGCTCAGAGGATAAGCAAAAATATTTTCTTAAATTACCTACGTCGCTCACAGCAATCTCATGTTTTTGAGCTCTTAGTTCAGTATTAAGTCAACAGATATGGTAAATTTTATTTCCACTGCATACTCATATGTTCAAGCGACTTTTACTTGTCTTTGCACTAGAGTTTCTGTTGGGCAGAGCAGTGATCGAAATACACAATATGTATAAACTATTGCTAACACAATTTATAGCACGACCGGTACAGCGCTTGGCTGGAACGTGACTAACGGTTTATTATTTGAAAAAGCTTTTTAAGACTAAATTCATAAGACATTTGTGGCGTTATAGTGAACTACAAATGTAAACAAATAAGACATCTGTTGGTGTTATATTGAACTACAATTAATGTAAACAAACATGAACGTTTTAACTGTAATAATTGAACTCAAACACCCCCCAACCCCCCCTCAATTCTGAGACCAAAGGTCAATAGGTAACAAAGTGTTTGGCTCCAGGAGAGTTTATGAACACACAAATTTCACTTTGTTTCAAGTTTTTAAGTAAATGTTGTTAACCTAGATATGTAAATTAACGAAGCTCTACAGGCAGGTTAAAATTCAGAGTACATAAATAACCAAAGCATAACATAAAATATTTTATTTTTTTTTATTTTTTTATTTTATTATTTTATTTTTATTTTATTATGATAACCTTAAAATTTGTTCACTTACAATATAATATAAAATTTAGGTATAAGTGCATTTCTTATGTTTTTACCCCAAGCATTATCAACCAGCTTCTTGTTATGTAAGATTGCTACGGCAACCAGACAGGCAAGGAGAAGGGGTTTCATAATAATGTGTTTAAACCCAGTAGGCTTGAGATAAGGTTTCTCGTGCAGCTGAGCTAAAAAAAAAAATATATTGAAAAATTGAAATTTTTATTTTAATGTTATACTTATTTTGCATGATTTTTATCCTACTTTTTGTTACATTATTTATACTCATTGTATAGGAAGTATAAAAATAAACTATTTAGTTAAAGCAGGGCAAACATAATCATTTTTAGTCTTCATTTGTTTTTATTATCAATTTTTAATAATAATTTATCCTTTAAATATAAATATCATTAAGTTCATTTAACCAGCTTTTTTGGTCAAATAATCTCTCCCAATACATTAAACTGCTGATGACTGGGTGTACTGTGTAGTTTTTCCACTCCCTCCATTCAAGTGTGGGTACACTTTCTATAAATTCAAACTTTTATCACCCATTACAAATTAGTGTGATTAGTACATATGAGTTAAACCTGAACAGGCGTTACAACTCGTTGCTAGAAAAAAAAAGGAGTGAATTTATTGCTATACTTTGCTTGGTAAATGTAAGTTGTGTTTGGTTTTCAGATAGAGGCTACAAAGAATACTTGGATCGAGAAGAGCACCATGACAAACAATCTTATGACAGGTAGGTTTATTACAACATGAGCACAATTATGTGTGGATCATGGCTTACAAATATAAATTTTGGCAAATTTGTTGCTACCTCTTTAGTAGCTATTACCGATCAAGTAAATACAATTTAAATAAGTCTGAAAAAGATTATTAGGTTTCAAACTTGAAGGTGTGGTTGTTCTGTCACCTAACCAGATATTTGTGTCACCAGACATTGGCGGCGTCCAGAGCATGATCGGCCTCGCAACAAGAGATCTAGAGAGTCCCCGGACCCAGATAGGAACAGGAAGGGGTCCAGATATGAGGACAGGTATGTACCGTAATTTTGAAACTTTGTCTTGATTAACTTGTTTATAGCAGTCAGTAAATCTTTGTCAAATAATTTACTATGTAACTTATATGTCTATGTTAAAGCTTCAAAATCCCTTCATATTAAATGGGTGACTTATTGTGCTCTCTCTATCAACAGTTATTTGTTAGGTTCCGCAAGTGAAAGAGCTTGAAAGATTTAGAGAAGGACAGATATATATTCTACCATATTTTGGGGTGTGGAAATGAGAGGAAGGAGGGGTTCGTGAGGAAGTAGCTTGCCAAGGTCAACTATTTATGAGGGATCAGTATGTTTTGTTGTTGGTGAGCCAGGCAGGCAGTAGAGTAAAAGGGGTGTTAAATAGGGCTCTTCAAGTACTTGAGTGATCTTATCTTGATCTCAATCTCGATCTATCTTGTCACTTAAGATTGAGATCGAAAGTTTTGTAGGCTCATCATTTTCAAACTTCCTCCTGATAACTTAATAATCAATTTTTAAACCCAAAGATAAGCATAGTCTATATAATTGAGATAATATCAGCATTTTCACTCATAAATCATTTGATTACTTAACACATTGTTAAAAATTAATTTCAATTTTAACATTAATAACGTAATAAAGCTTTAAACCCACTTTCGACCAGTAAATTTATTCAATATTGTCGTCCATTTTGAATTATACTTGATTGAAGTTGTTTACTTGTATTGCCATGACAAAGCAATGAAAATAAAAATAGCTAAGAAGAATACTCAATAATTGAATGATTCTTTTTACTATTTTTACCTGGTCTCTTTCTAAAATAATACTTCATGTTAAATTAAAAATATATATATATATTATATGTATATGTATTATATTAAATGTTTTCAAACTAAAGATATTTAAAACTCATGTTCATTAATTAATATATTTAGCTACAAAACTAGCTTTAGTTTAGTTACTATTTAGTTATATAATTATGTTGGGTAACCTGTTTAAAATAAATGTTGCTCTTATTTATTGCAATACATATTTTACCAAATCTAACACATTTATATTAAAGTATGAGCATCAACTTTGGTAAGCATTAAAAATTAAATCTAAGTAAATTTCTCAATAAAATAATCTCTAACAAGAGCCCATACAATGTGCATCTTCAATTTTGCATAGAAAAATGGAATAGAAGACGTGATCAAGCATGATTACACCAAGGAATAATAAACGAAATATGAAACACTTCAAATTTTAAATTGTGTATGATTCTTACATTTTCTTATATGGTAAAGTAAATTAAGTTTCTGAATCATATTTTGGCAAAATATTAGCTTATTAAAATGCCAATTTTATTAACTTTTTATCGAGACAGTGCAGAAACACACTACACTAATGTAAAGTGATAGTGAAGAAACCCAACCTGAAAGGATAGCTAGTTAGGTTAAGCCTAGATATAATCAAACACACTTCTCTATTTCTTCCTACACTTTTTTTACACTTCCACTTTTTTCAAATTTCCACAGTTGCACATTGTTTTGAATGTTCAGAAATATTTATTTTTCTTATGAAAAGACATTAATGAAAAGGTAATATTTCTAAAAACTCAAACTAATGTGCAACTGTGGATGTTTTAAAGAATTGGAAATGGTAGAAGTTTAAGAAGACATGAAAATAGAAGTGTGTTCTTATTTAGGCCTAACCTAACTACCACTTACTTTACATCACTTTACATTGTTTCTACACTATCTTGTTATACATTTCCAAGTCATCATGCAATTATCCATTTTATTAACTTTGTTTTATAATTTTTAGTGTAGTTTTTAATGTCCTTAAAGTAATTAGTGTTGTTCTTATTTTTAAATTGTGTTTTTTAAGTTTTATTTCTAATTTAAAAACCGATATTTCCATTTTTTAACCTTTTTATTTTTTTCAAAAGTATTTACTATTCATAGAGATGAGTTTCATATTTTAAGAACATGTGTTTTAATATACTTTTTAAAATTATGACTAGGCCTATACTCGACTCGAATTAAAAAACCCAATCTCGCAACCCTTAGTGCTAAACAATCACCTTTGAGTGGTGTCATACTCATAGAGAACATTTAATAAAAGTAGCTTTTAAGAGGTTTCAAACCTAGATAATATTTTGCAGTTTCATAACAGCATATTGAAGAAGTGCCAAACATATGTTTTCTAGTATTCTTTGCACAATGCAAATGTTTAAATCTAAAACACCATTTTCAAACGAAATTAACTATTACAATTAATTTCCATCAAAAATTTAATAAAACCAACTATTTTATTAATTGTATTCTTTAATATTAATTCAAAATTTTGTTTTTTGATTTGATAAAAGATGCTATTCTTGCACACTTCTATTTATTTTAGTATGTTACTTTTTATTGTTTTTATTTTTAATATCGCGTCTTATTACTTGTTCCGGTTATACGCCTATGTACTAATTATTCTAGTGTGTTAGGAGTGAGGAAGATTGAATTTAGAGGTGTGCTTGCATTTGCGTGGTTAGAATGGGAATCATTTAGGAATAACCACCCTTAGTTCAACCTGCCAAGATCAAACTAAATATCCCCGTTATCAGCAGTCTTGTCCATGCCTTAAACCATGCAGACATCGAAGCTGGTTTTAATATAACTTTAACTAGTCTTATTATATTAGTTTAGAAATTCATATATTTTAAATCTAAGATTATTCTTAAAGAGTAATTTTAAAATTTCCCTTTCCAGTCCTGAATCCCAATATTTTGACTTATTTGTCGTCCTGCTCTCATCTCGAAATAAAAAAGTCATTCCCGTCCATCCCTAAATTTATGCAACATTCCAAACATATTTTTTTTAACAAGCTTATTAGACTGTAGGCTTGGGATTTAAAAATTATCCACCATCACTTAACTTTCTGTCGTTTTCAAATAGCATTTTTTATATTCTAAGTAATATAACAAAATTTATTAAATACAAATCGAGTATTGATTGGTTTTAGTATTTTTAATGAATTTCGTTAATTTATTTTATTTGGAAGAAGGTACAGGGAAGGTGTATAGAAACATATAAAAGCAGTATGTCCAGCAACCTGGAAATCCCAGAAAACAGGGATTGTCAGGGAATTTGCTTGGTCAAGAAAATCAGGAATTTTATTGAATTTCTGCAATTTTTACATTTTGTTTATAAAAAGCCTCATATTTTGATTAACAATAGTCAAAAATAATACTTTTTTTTTTCCAATTAATAGCTACCTAGAATCACCTCACACCATTTTCCCTGTTGAGCAGACTCATATCATTTCTCAAGGTCAACAAGTGAGTGTCTTTCCACCCTTCTGCCATGTGTATTTAGCCAAAGTTGAGTCATGGTTATTCACATGTGCGAAAATTTGATTAGGTCTACATTTTAAGTAGAAGGAACTATGAATTATTGTCTCACAAATATTTTAAATCGTTTTTGCTTGCAGTGATCTTTTAATGGCTCAATAAGATTTCATTGAAATCTAGTTTTAACTTAAAATAGTCCATTTCCCTGGAGGTGGAATTCGTTTAATCCCTTCATATAGTGACACAATTTCAGGTTGTGTATGTTACTAGAGAGAGAAAAACACTATATTAATCTTTGATATTAAAAAATTATTTTCGTAAGATATTTATTATTTATGTATAGTGCTCTGAAAAAAAGTAAATTGGATTGTAAAAGTCAGTGAATTTAAAAATATATTTTGGCTGGACACCCTGGAAAGTAACAAAAACAACAAGGCTTTTTCAATGAAAAGACGACCACAATTCACACTTTACATTGCTGCTATTGTACAAAGAGGTAATGACTGCCTCTTGAAGAAAATCGATTGTTATTAGTACATAAGTGTATAACTCATACAGGTAGTAAGACTCAGTGCTAAAAAGAAAAAATATGCTCACAGTTGAGAAATTTGATTTGTAGAAAGAGGCTTCAGATTTATTTTCTCCCAAATGGGTTTATTTCTCCTCCAAGCTTTGAGGCATCCTTGGGGCTCATTGGCTATATGTTTTGCTACAATTTTTAGAATTAAGCTTAAGAGAATTATTCCTCTACAGTTATCGGTTTAAGTTTGTCCTCCTTTTTGAATAATGGTATTAAAATGCTTGTTTTAAATTCCTTTGGTATCTTGGAGAATCTTATGATTTGCTGAATGGGTTTGGTTATTTCTTTGACTATCATTTGTCCTCCATACTGTATCTATTATTTATACATTCTGTCTTTGCCAGGTGATTTACCATTTACTTTACTTGTTCTTCTGATATATTGTATATTTCACATTTGAGCTATCATTTTTAACCTGATCTACTTTCCTAAACTCATGTCACGCAATAATTCATTAAAACATTTTATCCACTCTTTGTTTGATATCCTTTGTGTACTTTTGAATTCATTTGTTTCTTTTCTCAGATTTCTAATAAATCTCCACATTGGTTTTTGCTGTACGTAGAAGTTGTGGTCAGGTTGCTAAAGGAGGCCCAGTACTTTTTATTAATTTCCCTGATTAAAAATGTGTTTCATTCCTAATGTTATTATGTCCTTCGTATATTTGCATGGTCATAAGTTGTTTATATTTTATGGAAGCTACTCTGCTTCTTTTACTTCAGTAGTTAACCAAGGTGTTTTTGTATTTCTTATTCTGTTGATATTTATCTTTATCTTCCCTACTGCTTCTTCAGCAGCTTGGAGAATGTTTATTTTAATTTCATGCTATGATATATGTTTTAGCGATCTGTTTATTAACCTTAAAATTAAATTAAAATGTAATTTAGTTCCAGAGGACCAGTTTTAGTCACACTAAAACAGAGTTGAGATATGACCGTTAGCATAAAAAATGTATTTTGTGGAGCCTACCTTTGAGTGATGTCTTTGGCTGGATATCGGGAAAATCTGAGTGTGATGGTCTTATCTCCGAGTATTATCTTCTTAGTAATTAATTCACGAGAGGAGCTACCCTAAACACTCGCATTTTATGAGTACATATTAGATATATAATAACACACAGATTGAACAATATTAACATAGTCATGCACTAAATCATTGACATGGAGGATTTGATAAGTTTTTCTTAGGAATGAGAATGAGAGTGTATCACCGAGATGTGACTGATAATTGTGTTCAATGCACCCACACTGTTTGTAGAGTCCCACACGCCAAGTGTAACAGGGTTGACTTAAGACGGTGGAAGAGGGTAGGGGGTGGCAGATTCCGAGAAATCTGCAGGCACGCAGAGTAGAGAGAGGGGGGGAATAACCAGTAAACGGTACCTAACAACGAGCAGTGTTTTTAAGTGAACATAGCGAATAATGGAATATTCAACCATATCTATGTTTGTTATGTGTCTTCGATTTTATTATCAGTGATATTTTTGTTTAATCTATCCTGTTCAAGCTTTTTGTAGTCTCGTCACTTAATGCATAAACATCGATTTTTGGTACAAATACCGGGTTTTCCGTAGATTACTTTTTCAGGTCAGTCCTCAATTTTATTAGCACCAGATTACAATGTTAGTATCTGTTAAAACTCTTTACATAAATTATTTGATATGGGTGTACCTCTGGGTTTGTGAGTACATAGTCTACCATAGACATTTGCCCCTCTTGTTCAACAACACACGTTTTTGTTGATATTTGTGATCTAAATAAGAGTATTTATTCCCAATTTATTTTAGAGTTCTCTTTATGTACATACAAATCAATTTTTAAAATTCAATGTTAAGTATAGGCTATTTAATTTAGATGCCATCACCAGTTTCATTTATAAATCATATGCTAACTTAAACTGTTAAAATTAATATCAAATTTCACATTAATAACATAATATAGAACTACTCTTAACCATTAAACTTATTATTATTATTTATTATTATTATTATTATTATATTGTTGTTATTATTATCACCGCGTCTTACTACCCGTTTGGGCTATACGCACTTACGCTAATGTGTAAATGGAGTGATATTGTGAGATGAAATGGAGGACCTACAGTTCAGTATGGAATCCGAACCACGGTGGAGGCCTGGTATTCCCCACATTCACAAGATGTCTTGTCAGAGGTGGAGGAAGGGTTTGGTAATCAGATAAATTTGTGCCGGGACCGAGGATTGAACCCCGGACCCCAGCACAGAAGTCGGACACCTAACCCCTAGACTGTCAGGTCACCACTAAACTAATTTAATATTTTCATCCATTTTGGAAAATTATCCTCGATTGAAGTTAAGTCCCATGATAAGGTAATGAAAATAAAACAGCTTAATAGATATAATTTGTATGATCTTTACATAGTGCCTTTCTAAAATTATAATTTTGCCAACACTGAAAATATAACATATAGAATATGACGTATTGATGGTTTTCATACTTCCTTATTTAAAACTTATATTAATACATTCATTTACCAAAAAAACTAGCATTAGTTAGTATTTAGTACTGTTGATGTTTATTAACATTTCAATAAATATTCAACCAAACTTAGCACATTTTAAATTTTTTTTTTTAACTATTTCTTATTGTTTACTAGGAATAATATTTTAACTATGTGATCTATTATACTGTATTTTATATGAGTGTTGTTCTTAGTCTGCATGTTTTTTGAGTTTTAGCCTTTAATTTAAAACGCGATATTTTCAATTTTTTATACTTTTTTAAAAAGTATTTATTATAAAAATTATTGTCATTCTTATTTTAAGAACATGTTTTTTCACATATTTTTAAAATCTTAAATTTTAAAGATGGGGTATTTACATTTCATGTTTAACTTGATTTGACATTTTAAATATGCTATCTTACTTTTAAAATAAATGAAAATATACTCAAACTCTAGATCTTTTAGAAATAAATAGACTTGAGTTTGACTCAAATGAAAATAAACCAGGCTCGCAGGTTCTTACCAAGCAGTGGCTTATTTCAACTGTGGTGCAATAATTCTCTTTTGAAACCCACAACAAAAATTTAAGGGAATTAAATAAACTAAAAACACAATGTGTTATGTTTTTATTCAACAACTTGTTTGAAGCATCCTGCTTTGCCTGGGAGAAATGTTTTAGTTTAATGATTGTATGTTGAAGGTAACTTTAAGGTTAGTTCTTTAGTCCCTGCATTGCTCATGGCCTTTTTGCTTCCGACCCCAATTTTAGTGAATTAAAAAAATCTAATCAAAATTTTTAAATTCTGGCTTCAAGGTGCACACGTTTGTGCACAGGGAATACTAATTTATAAGATTTCAGACCTCTGCTTGTGGTAGATATTGTACAGTGCTTATAACATTCAAACGCTTACTTTTATTAATATAGGTTAACCTGTTGGCCTCAATCAGTGAAAAGTAGGTCACTGCGAGTACTTGTACGTTGAGCTGAGATCGATCTCGAAAGGTTGATAGGCTCATCATTTTCGAGCTTCCACTTGCCTTATCTTAATAATCAATTATTAAAACTCAATATTAAGCATAATCTATTTGAGATAATACCAGCATTTCCACATATAAATCATTTGGCTACTTAACAAATTGCTAAAAATTAATTTCAGTTTTCACATTAATAACGTAATAGAGCTTTAAAACCACTTTCGACCAGTAAATGTATTCAATATTATCTTCCATTTCGAATTAAACTTGATTGAAGTTGTTTACTTTTATTGCCATGACAAAGCAATGATAATAAAAATAACGAAGAAGCTTACCAAATAATTGAATGATTCTATATTACCTGGTTCCTTTGTAAAATAATAATTTATGTTAAATTAAACATGTTATATCAAGCATATATTATTATATTAAATGTTTTCAAACTTAAGATGTTTAAAACTCTTATTAATTAATACGTTTAGCTACAAAACTATCTCCTGGTTTAGTTACCATTTAGTTTTAGAATTATGTTGGTTAACATATTTAAAATCGATGTTGATCTAATTTATTGCAATCAAAAAATTTACCAAACTTATCACATTTATATTAAAAAAGAATTTACTAGTTCAAATTTTTTGCTAAAAGTATTATTTTAGTCATATTATTTTTAATTTTAAAGTATCAGCATTAACTTTTATAAGCATTAAAAATTGAATTGAAGTAAATTTCTCAATAAAATAATGTCTAACGAGAGACTGTACAAATCACATGTGCAACTGCGCGTAGAGGAATGGAAATGCAACAAAAGATGTGATCATGCAGAATCACACAAAGGAATAATAAACAAAATATGAAACACTTCAAATTTCTAATGGTTTATGATTCTTATGTTTTCTTAAATGATAGTTAAGTTACTGAAGCATATTTAGGGGAAATATTAGCTTATTAAAATGTAAATTGTATTAACATTTTACCAAGACGGTGTAAACACATTTTAAAAAAAGTAAAGGGATAGTAAAGGAAGCCAATCTGAAAAGATAGTTAGGTTACGCCTAGATATAAACAAACACACTTCCCTATATTCTTTCTACACTTTTACACTTCCCACTTCTTCAAACTTCCACAGTTGCACATTGTTTAGAATTTTTGGAAATATTTATTTTCCATATGAAAAACATTACTGATAAAGTAATATTCCCAAAAATTCAAACTATTGTGCAACTATGAAAGTTTTAAAGACGTGGAAAGTGTAAAAGTTTAAGAAGACATGAAGAGAGAAGTGTATTTGTTCCTATCTAGGCCTAACCTAACTATCCTTTCAACTTGGCTTCCTTCAATATCAATTGCTTTTACATCATTGTACAGTGTTTCTACACTGTCTTGTAACACATTTACAAGCCATTGTGCAATTATCCATTTTATTAACTTTTTTTTATGATCGTTAGTGTAATTTTAATGTCCTTAAAGATATTAGTGTGAAACCGTTTTAATTATTTTTTTATTAGATTTTTATTTGAGTACTGTTCTTATTTTTAACCTATGTTTTATAAGTGTTCTTATTTAAAACAGATATTTCCATTGTTTAACTTTTTTTCAAAAGTTATGAAAATGAGTGTCATTCATATTTTAATAACGTCTGTTTTAATATACTCTATACATTATTTTTTAAACTTATGAATAGGGCTATGATTTTGATGACTTAAAAATGTGTACATAATGTCTTATTAAAAATGCATTTGACACAAAAAAAAATTTTAAAAAAATCTTTCTAAAACAAATAAAATGACAAAAAAAATATTTATTTTCCCTACTAAAACAAGTAAACCAAAACAAACCTTAAAATGTAATTCAACATTCAATTTCTGTGCCAAACTAAAAGTTTTTATTTCGTCAAAAGATATTCCATGTAAAATAAAACAAGGAAAAGACATAAAAATTCATCTTACATTTTCTGACAGCTTAATTTGACATGGAAAACTTAAGATATTTTATTTCAACAGTCCAGAATTGCAATGCACAACAAAAATCATGTGCAGATTTTTGAAAGAGAATGATTTTCTATTATCTGCTAACAAAGCTTTAAACATAGAGAAGCTCCTTTCTACTTCTACTGATACCACAGGAGCATACTTGAAATAAACTCCTGAAATTTCACAAAGGGAAAAGTTTTTCCCTGATAGCAGATCTGCAACTAAACACATAATTTCATATCCTCCATTTTTTTGTTAAACTTGCTCAATTTTCTTTTTCACAGCCTTTCCCACTTTTCCAGTCACAATATTTAAGTCATACACAACTTTCTCTATTTGATCCACTAATAGCACTGTTGACTTCTCCAAGGAAGTAATGGCACTGGGCAGAAATCCAAAATTTGACTTTAAGTAGGAAAACTCACCTGCAATTTCAGGATCAGAAAGAAGTTCCTGCACAACTTTAATTGAGATGATCGCTTCATAGCTGTCAAACGAATAAATGATATTTTTCACAACTTGGAAGTTCTCACAGTGATAGTTTCATGCTTCAATCGAAGTCCTCCATCTGGTTAAAATGGAAGCCGGCAGCAAAGAAACATCCGGAGCTTCCGACTAGAATGATGCCACTCGAGATGGAAGCCTTCAAAAAAACAGTTTTCACGTACCCAATCACCTGGTCAACTTCGATAAATTGCCCTCATATCTTTTCAGCAACTTTGTGACAGGCATGTGCTAGACATGTTAGTTGCACCATTTTTTAATACAGTGCTTTCAGAGAATTAGCAGCCTTTATCATGTAAGGTGCAGCACCAGTCACGAAGAAAAGGATATTGTCATGTTGGATGCTATCTGGCCATATTAAACTCAAGGACCTATCAAAGCGTTTGCTTATTGCAGAAAAATTCACTTTTTCTAAATGTTCACAATTAATGAGAAAATGTTCACCAAGCCCATCTTCCATTGTACCTACCATTACGTTAGCTACATTTCGTCCTAAAGAGTCAGTTTTCTCATCCATAGACACCCATATGTTCTTTTCTGCTACTTTTTCTCATATCTTCTTCATGGTGTTTTCATAGCAACAGCTGACATGATTTTTTCTTGGTGTGGAGGAGTCCGGCAAAGATTTCCCAGTGTGCTTTTCTAAAAAGCCACGCAATCTCAGATTGTTAACATTTCTCAAGGGAATATAAGCACAAATGAAGGCTTCACACAGTTCTTTGTCAAATGCAGAATGTTTTGAAGACTCGCCGGTTTGGCCAAGGAACATTTGCTGTAGTTTTTTCTCATCCTCTGATCGTTGAAGACCTTGTTTGTGTTTTCCTGTTTTTCTCTCTTGACATGCTGCTGCACAGTAAATTTATTTTCTGTTGCAACTCTCACGTCACAAATTTTGCAATATAGTGTGTGTCCATCGGTAGAGAAAACTTTTTCGACATATTTAGCAACAAAAAGTTTTAATTTATGTGAAGCACTTTCTTTCCCTTCAGGCATGTTGAATGTTGAAATTCACATAAACAAGACATGCAGCCTCCGAAAAATGTAGAGACAATGAGCCACCGTTATCTGTAAAACTTGCTTGGACTAGTTTAGACGAGTTTATTTACAGCCCCATTATGCTAGAGGGGAAGGGGAAGACGAGCTATCCAGCTATCACCAGCTTGATGGAAGACACGAGGGAGGGGTGGAATGACTGAAAATTACCGAAATACCTTTAAAAATGCCATATTCGCATAAAAACACAGAAAAATGAAAAAAAAACCTTAACAAAGCCACTTAAACCAGCGAAGTATCTTATGAAACACATTTGTATGTATTTGAACAACGTTCCAGGTTTTCCAAAAAAAATATGCAAAATCATCAAAATCCTAGCCCTACTTATGAATATAGTCGAACTTGGGAGCCTTTAAAATTACCTTACTCGAGTTTGACTCGAATGAATAAACCCAAGCTCGCAGACCCCTACTGAAAAGGTTATATAGACGCTCCCAAATTAAAATCTGTATGCATAATAATCACATATTAAAAATAAGTTAACAACATGAACTATGAATTATGAACTACAAAGGTCATCCAGAAAATAAAGTTACAAGGGCTCCTGAGGCTGGGGGAGATTTTTTATATCGAAGTTGATGCACCTGGCGTGTAGGGGGAATCCTAACGGTCAAGTTGTTTGGTCCCGCTTGTTTGTCGGCCATTTTGTTCAGTCACAGTAAATTCTTCCGTTAGAGAGATCGTCGCGTGATCCTGCCACCTCCCGTCCATGCGAGATCCACGCGGTGATCCGTTTTTTGACTTTGCCGTACAATACCGCCGCAAATATCCATCGGAAGCTCATGGAAGTTTATGATAGTGATGTGATAAGTCGACAACATGTCATGAAGTGAGTTAGGTTGTTCAAAGAAAGCCGTACTGATACGACGAGGCAAGGAGTGGGAGACTAACAGTGATTTCTGTAGAACTTGTGCAAAAAATTGAAGAACAAGTGCAAAATGACCGCCGTGTGATGCTTGATGACCTTCACAAAAATTTCCTGACATTTCTCGAAGTCTCCTTGGTGATATTGTGCCAGAAAAACTTGGTTACAAGAAGTTGTGTGCGAGATGGGTGCCCAGAATGCTCACACCGGAGCACCATCAAAGTCGCGTGGACGCCGCACGTGAATTTTTGGATCATTTTGCACAGGAGGACAAGTTTTTCTGGACTCTTATCATGATGGGGGATGAGACTTGGGTCATGGCATCTGTTTGTTGAGACCATAAGGGGGTCCTTTTGGTGGATTTTATCCCTATAGGACTACCATTAATGCAGAGGCTTACTGCACTTCCCTAAAAAAAAAAAACTCAGAAGAGCCATTCAGAACTGCAGAAGGGCAATGCTAACCCGGGGAGTCAGCCTCCTGCATGAAAATGCCAGGCCCCACACCCCACAGGTTTCACAGGAACTGCTGACATAGCTTGGATGGGATATTGTCAGCCTCCCCCCATATTCACCTGACTTGGCACCTTCGGACTATCACCTTTTCACTAAACTAAAGGAGTTTTTGGGTGGGAAACATTTTTCCAACAATCAGGACGTCGAGGAAGCTGTGAAGAAGTGGCTGAAAGAGCTGGCGGCGGAGGTCTATGACACTGGCATACAAAAGATGGTGCCCCGACTACAGAAATGTCTCAATCTCGACGGCAATTACTTTGAAAAATAGTTTAATATATTTGTGAAGTATCCAATGAATTTCAATTAAATACAAGCATTTTTCAATATTACCTAAATGTTGTAACCTTAGTTTCTGGATGACCATCGTAGATGAAAAAGGTTGTTTATTTGTAATTGTTAAATGCTAGCTCATTCATTTATTTGGCTTTTTATTCCCTGTTTACAAAAAAAACTTCACTTTAAAAACTACTATTTTATTTAAAATAAATTCCATCATATATTTTGGGGGGGAAATCTCTAATGGCAATTATTTAGTATTTGTTCAAAAAGTGGTTGTTTGGTTGAGGTAACATATGAATTAATTAATTTAGTTTTAAACATAAAAATATAGCAAAATTCGCTCAAGACTAGCAATGTTTTAATCTGAGGGTAATAACTGTCAAAACATTAATCTTGTGCTAAACATATCACTTTAAGGAAAACCTCTTTTTGCTTTCTGGGGTAGTTTGTAGTACAACTTATATTTGGAAGAAGGTACAGAAAAGGTGGATATAAAACATATAAAAGGGAACAAAACACAAAATGACATTTACAATAAAAAAAGACAACACAGTTCACACTTCACATTGCTACCAGTACCAATGGACAAAGAGATAATGGCTGCCTCTTCAAGAAAATCAATCATTACCGCCCAATCCCACGACCTAGGTTTCATTATATTGGAACTCATCAAGGTGAGTGTGAAAAGCGCAACACAACCTCCTATAAGAAGAAACTAAAAAACAAAAGCAAGAAAAAGTAAATGGTAAATGATGATAGGACACTTATACGGGAACATGTAAAAGGAACAAATAACATAAAGGACAAACTGTGCTAAACAGCAGAAGTAGAACCGGGGAAGCATCGCATACTCCTTCCCCCTTTCTGAAATAAATATTCTCCCCCCCTTCCCCCACTCTATTTGATTTTCTCCCTATTTAATATCCCTATAAATGTAGCAAAACCCAAGTAGTCAAGTCAATTCCTTGAAGCTTTGTTTTTTCTCCCCCTTTTTAACTTTGCCCATATGTGCTTTCACTAAACTAACTTGAATCCTTTCAAGGGTCATGTTTTCTCTCTATCCTAAATTTGTGACAGGAATATTAATCCTTTGATTATCTTCTCTTTTTTCATTACTGAACTGTGAATGACCAGGAAATTCGGGTTTGAATCCTGGTAGGGTTTACTAAGGGTGGTAATTCCACTCTCCCTTCATTAAATGTGGGTACACAACCTCTAAATTCAACCTTCCTCATTTCAAGCACATTAGCATAATCACTACAAATGTGTTTAGCCTGGTAGGGTGGTAAGGCTTAATCACAATGTGTGTTGAGGTTACCCTGCCAACCCCTTGTATATTTAGCTTTATTTTAGAGTGTCAGGGAAAAGTAATTTAATTTGTAGTTACAGGGAAAATGTAATAAGCAACTTGAATTTTCAGATTCAAATTATAAGAGTAATTATTAGTTTCATCCCTGATTTATGTTACTTAGCAAACAGCAAACATATGTATATTCATTGATTCAAATTCTTCCTTCCAAGAGCACAGCGGCCCATCATAATATAAATTCTGACACATATGTATGTCAGAATGACAGATTCTTGATGAATTCTTGTCTTGGTTAAGAGCCATTTAATAAATTTGGCTTAACAGGTTGATAAAAAGTGGTAATGTGTGATGGTTTTAATGTTTTTCAAAATAGGCTCTATCATAGTTGAAGCCCTTTATTAAGATTGATTTTACAAACAAATTTGTCTTGGGTTTCTTATCCCTTTATTGTATGCGAATACATAATATATCTCTTTTCACTTTATGAGGTAATTTTATTATATTTAGAAGAAGGTGTATATATATAAAGAGGCAACCATCACCTCTTTGTCCAATGGCAGCATTGTAAAGTGAGAACTGTGTTCTTCTTTTCATTGTGACAGCCATATTGTGTTCCTCCCCTTTTACATGTTTCTATCCACCTTCCTATACCTTCTTACAAATATAATATACTATCCCTTTATTGGAAATTATGCAATTTTCTTGTTTTAGCTTTGTGTATAAAAGGCCAGTGAAAGGCTTTATTTTTTTCTCTGGAAAACCTGAGAAATATAGGAAATTATTAAACTTGCAAAGCATATCACCCTTGAAGTTGTAATTGATTGTATTTTAGGATCATCATTTCTTTTTTGCGCATCTTAAACTTTATTGTTGTGTGACTATGTGTTATGGTTGTCATTACAATCTCTTTTTCTTCAATCTTAGAACAAAGTAATTATGTATTAATGGACAAGTGTGCTCATCTCTTATTTTTTCATTCCTAGAATAGGTTAACAATTTTTGTCATAGGACCATCATACCAATCCCTCGCATCTCAAAAGAAGAGCGCCGCCACTTGTTCGCCATGAAGGTGGAGGAGGAGGAAAGACAGCGACGGGAGCAGGACGAGCTCTGGAGGCACCATGAGGAGCGATGCATGGCACTAGGGGTGGACCCTCAACTCACCGCTGCATTTGACCCCCAGACTGGCTACCCCTGCTTCTTTGACCACACTCAGGGTATTTGGCAAGCCTACCCTCCCCACAAGGTTATATGCTCTAACTTGTATATACTTCTTTGATAATAAAATAACTTTAGTTACTATACTTGATAAATGAAGCCAGCATTAATAGATAGTTTCTGACTGATTTAAATGTGGATTATTGTTTTCAAGCAGAGGTTTTCCCATTCTTGCTACAAATTAGGGCACGTGAAGTCCACTTTTTGAATTTGGTGTGAACTACGATCAAAAATATTATATATATTCAAGGCCAAATCTAAGTTTGGATTTTTTTTTAGTAGTGGTTTTATGCATTAAAAAATTCTTATGGTGCTTAATTTTATAGCTTTGGGTACTAAACTCGCTTATATAATATTTTATAGCACAATATATTGTAACATTTCATTCTAATCTGCAAAATTATCTTATTATGCACATCAAGTACTTCAGATTTTGACTTTCTCTTGACCCCTCAGATTGGGATCTTCAAAAAAATCTAACTTGATATTTTGATAAATGTTGATATTTCATGGCCCCCCGAAACCAAAAAAAGTTGTTTTTGTTATGTTGTGTATCTGTATTTCGACCTAGAGCTGAAACTATTTTATTGAGGGGTGACCTGGTGGTCTAGGGGTAAGGTGTCAGACTTCTATGCTGGCGGCCAGGGTTCAATCCTCTGTCCCGGCACAGATTTATCTGATTTCTAAACCCTTCCTACACCTCTGACAAGACATCTTGTGAATGTGTGGAATGCCAGGCCGCCACCGTGGTTCGGATTCCACGTTAAACTGTAGGTCCTTCATTTAATCTCACAATCACCCTACCATTACACATTAGCGTAAGTGTGTATAACCCGAACGGGTAGTAAGACGCGGTGCTAATAATAATAATAATATTTTATTGATCGGGCTAAAACATAGTATATAGGCTTTTCATAAGGTTCCCCCAAAAATAAATTTTTTCCCGGTCTTCCATTCTAAGATATTGTGAACGATGTTGTTCAACAAATTGTAAAAGGTGTTGCTTTTAGTTCTCTGATGTGATAATTGTTGTGTTGAAGTCTTGCTTATCTTGTAAAATCGTTGATTGCTGAAAGGCCCATTAATATCCACACCACTGTTTTAAAACTAGCTTTATTATTGCATTCTGCTGGAGGTTCCTTCAAGTATGACTATGGGGGAGTGAAGGTGTCAAAAAACTAGTTATTGTCTTAGCATTAACAAAATCCTTTACAAATATCCCAATTCTGTATACATCTCGTATGATACATCTTCCTCTACTTTTATTGATTGGCACCTAATCTGTTTTTTTTCTTCAGAAACGAATGGATCAAAAAAGGCCAAGCAAACAAGTAGGACACAGTGGTAAAAAAAAAAAGTACCACATGAAAATGCTTTTGTGATATTAGAGACTCCATGATCTATGTACCTGAATTTGCAGATTATTTTCATCAAATTGTCTAGAGCTGTGACCCACAATCTATTGTACCGTACACTACTAATCTAAAGATAATGAAACTACAAATTACTCTTTATTCTGCTGCTCAAGTTTGATCTGATGACAAAACATGAAAAGTTTAAAGTACTAAATTGGGTATACCATCTCTCTTGCACATTGAGGAGCTCCTGTTGCAAAATTCTCTCACTGCATGTGGTATAGTTAGATTAGTTGATGTTTTTAAAGTTGATTCAAACAGACGGTCACAATTTCTTCCAGTAAGTGTCAATTTGAAACTTAAGTACTTCATCACTAATCAAAGTATGGTTTATATTAACTATCAATTTTGCTGAACTGTGCCTGGAATTGCCATTCAAATAAAGCAATATCAGGCCCTTAAGACTTAGAAGACATACCTTCTCTAGCATGATTTCACAAATGTGATATCGACCAGACAAGTAGAAGAGGTTATAACCCAACTTCTGCTGCAAGAGAATGAACTTACCCTTGAGTTATCCAATATTGTAAGCCTGTATCATTGCCTTTACTCAGTATTTTATGTCTAACAATTCAATTAATTCACAAACTGCATTGGCTTGGTTCTTTCCTGTTCCAAACTAAAGCTCAGGAACCCCAAGAAGTTTTGATAATCCAGCGCCAGAAACAATAATAGGAAGATGATTCATTTTTCCTTTGCTTGTGATACTTGCCAAAATATTTCCATCCTAATGGATAGCTAAATATACAGATGGTGAAAACCTCTCACTAATCTGAAACGCTGCTCATTCTCAATATTTACTTCACACTTTGCAGATTAATGATTATCTTGTTGTCAACTCTTCTATATTTTTTCCAAGATATTTTGCAACTGCATTGAGAATGTAAGTAGCCGGTTTATCTGAAGTCATAGTTGGTCACAGAGCTGCGGCTTTTTCACTACTGACCGCGAGAGCTGAACAAATTACTTCTTTTGTTTGGAACGATGGTGTAGCAGGCCCATTCCACTCATCATCCTATTTGAGTTCTGATGTTTCTGTAACATCACCTAAACTGTGTTCAAGATGCACTGAGGATGCAGTTGCAGACAGATATTGCAATTCTTGATAACATCTTTCCTTGCATCCTATGTCTACTTTGCTCCAAACGTTTACTTCACTCCAAACGTTCTTCTTTATTTTTATTTCCTTTTCCAGATAAATGTCAACACCACCATAAAGCCTTAACAACCTTTCTCTCTTTGAGCTTTTGTAATTCCTTGTTTTCATTACATTGTATCATGTCAAACATTTGGACATGAGCAATGTCAAATAGAACATCACTAGCTGCAATGATCAAAGCTTAAATTTTAGTTTCAGATGTTTGTTTAGAAGCTTTTCAAGTTCTTTCCAAACTTTATAAATGTTGTCAAGTTTATTAATAGTATTGTATTCCCTGCAATGTTGGAATTCGTTGCTTCCTCCCAGAAAGTTAGCAATTCTTGGTTAACTATAGTCTCACTATCAGGGATGGTCTTCTTTTTTTATTTATAAAAACATGAGAGACTACTAATTTATTTACTTTTTTTTTTTTTTAAGTAAGTTGCATTGTGCATTTCATACTCCTCCCTGATTAGTTCGGATAGAATAAAATCTAGGTCAGGGGTTTGAGTCATGATCATCAATTTTGTTTAAGAAGCAACCATTACCTCATATATATATTTTCCGTTCCCGATAGTTGTTTTTTACCTGGATGACAGTTTGAAAATCATGTTTTTAGGTTTTGGGTAGCCGACACTTGTAAAAGATCACAGTTTTGTTATAAATGTAAATATCTTTAATTACCTGTTATATATTATATTTAAAATAACGTTAACTTAAGTATTCTCATAATATTTCATTTTTTTAAATAATTTATTTTTATCCAACTCGAAACAATATTTTAAACATAATTAAAAGTACTTATTTTTCGTTTTGGAACGTTACTGATTTTGTGTAATATAGTGCACACATCAATATCTTTTAATACAGGAATCGTATTTACTTGGAAAAGAGAAAATTGTTATATATTTTTTACATACAATAAATGATTTTATGATTATTTTATCATATTTTGAAATATTTAACTGAATAAAATATTTTCACCAACTGCGTGTTTGCATCATTATAAAAAACTTGTTTACCGTTATGTTCGCTCATATGGTTTAGATTCGTCAGTCACCATTTTGAAGCCATGTTCGTTAGAATTTTTTGTGAAAATAGTGTTAATATTTTTTTTAAGGGGATTAAAATTATAAATAAACTTTGTGTCTGACCTCAAATAAATATATAAATAATATTAGCCTAAATTGATGTGGTTAGCTATCACATTAATATATTACCATCTGTTTTCATTACGGTCATCCAAAGTGATAGATGTCAGCTGTTGGCGTAGTGATATATTAGGGATTACTTCTAGTAACATTTCGAGCTATCATCCAGGTAAACTTAGCTCGTGAATGACTTATATATAATACAATACAATGGAACTCTTTGACAATGTGAAAATGTTATGTTTGTTTGTGGACAGAGCTGGAGAGTGTATATTATTTAATTTATGCTCTTCAGGGAGGAGTGTTTCTGTAATAATGTACCTTATTTATCTGAATCCAAGACAAGGTTTTTTTCCCAAATTTGTAGCTTCAAAATCTAGGGATTCTCTTAAAATCTTAGATAGGAATGGGTTAGGACTACATCAAAAGGTAACATTTTACATCTTTATTTAATATTCATACAATAGTGCATGACTGCCTTTTTTTTACAGATTTTATCAATTTTTGCGCAATTTAGAGGTATAACTTACACATATCATAGGATTTTGGTTATTTTCACATATTTTTAAGCTATTTTTCAGGTTATCATTAAAAATAACTACCCAGTTGTAGCTCGATATGACACTCAATACCCATAGTATCGCAATAATCAATACTATACGCTAAAAATTTTGATACCACTCTTTAGTATTCAGCATGGCTAGCTCCACAAATGTGTTGGGGATAGTGATGGGCATAATCAAATTGAATTTTATTTTGCTTTGCTGTTTTTTTATTACTTTTCCAATTACTTCACTACAAAACAAATAATGAATTGTCAAATTGTTATGTATTTAATTCTTAAAATTTTGCTTACATAACTAGCATTTGTCCAAGTTAGATGTGAGGAGAGAACTTGAATCGATTTTAAACAAACAATAGATAATACACATAGTTTATTAGACAATTTTAGCGATGCCGAACTTTAATTTTAATTTGTGAAACTCTACAAAATATCTTACATTTGATTAAATACTCCTAAATCATGGGTTTTGAAATAAGAATAAAGAATTGTTAGTATTACAAACCGAGTTACCATAATTATTATTATCTTCATCATGATATAATAAATAACACTTTTTTTAAAATCTAGCCAGAACCACTGGAAACCTGGGTATCATATTGGATTCGGGTAAATATGTTGTATCATTTTGTTTCACAAATATTATGAGTTTAGATTTAATGTTTTTATTTAAGATAAAATAGTAAAATTACGGGATGCACTGTGCCATTTATTTCATATGATCATGAATGTTCAATAACTAATAATTGTAATAATCTAACATAGTAAATGGAGTATTTAGCTGCCAATACTTTTTTATTGTCAAAACAAGAAATATTTTTATAACTAAGTCGAAGCTTCTCTACCCCCCCCCCCCTCCCTCCCCAAAGTAGAGTTGAAATTTTGAAACTTCGCTCTCACCTACTACGTATAAATAATGCTAGGCGTGTGCGAAGCTTTGAAATGTTGAAGTAAAAGGTCATATCTCCTTCACTTCGACACCTACAATAACCTTTGCATATTAAAAAAAAATTCAAAGGAATGATAAAACTTCGATAAAATACAAACTGATTTGATTTATCTTACTGAATATTACATATTTCAAGACATGACAATTTTAGAACCCTTACTTAACACTATTTTAACACGGATTAGTAATTAATCAACATCAGCCATAACATAAGCATGGATAAAACTCTGGTAAGAATGAAAATATCTTATGGTTAGTATCGCCAACATTATTTTGTAAAATAAAAGACCCACCAATGTTTAGTACTTGATATTTTATCTCTTTGAATTATCTCTGGCAAATTTAGAAGTGCATCTTTGATACAAAGTTTTTCAACAAAAATCCTATCCTTAATTTTGACTTTTCTTTGCATATTTTAATATTTGTTTCACATCAAATTTAAAAAGTGACCATCCCACACTCATAGTAGATACTAGTGGAATTTTTCAATATCTGGCTTTTGTAGAACTTAACTGCATGGATAAATATAAGTTTTTAATCTTATTAAAAAAAATTAACACTTTTTTTTCCCCCATCAGATCCCAGCACAATTCCACCAGGGGCTGTCCCCCCTGAGATTAGACCATCCCCACTGTACACCCCATCACCTCACATCCCGCCAAACAATCCACATGGAGTTATTCCATCAACACACCTTCTACCAGGGGATTATGGTACCAACAATCCTCATATCCCCCTTTACCTTATGACCCCCCACCTCAACCTCACTTGCAGCCAGGTTACATGGACCCTCTACTGCCAGAGTTCATTCCACTACCGTCAGGCCACAACACAACCACAATCCTTGTATGCACCTCTGCCCCAGACTTTGGTTCCGCCTCAACCCCTCTCCCACCTGTTAAACTACCTCCGAAGTGGAAAGCTGCCAAGGACTCGGAAGGGCGAACTTACTACTACCACGTAAAGACGCGTTTGTCACAGTGGGAGTTCCCTGTGTGGCCAGATGATCTTACTGCTCAGCAGGAAACAGACTCATCTTCAGGCTCCAGTGATGAAGATGATGATGAAGAGGATGATGATGAAGAAGAAAGCTCTAGTGAAGAGGATGATGAACTCGATAAGGTACTTCCTCCGCCTACACTTGTTCTAAAACAGTCATGTGCTTCCTATAACTCTTCTTTTTGACTCTGTCTACTTTTTCTTCTCTTATTCCAATGGCAAACAAAAAAAACCGGCTTTAGTGGCCGCATGGTCTAACATGCTACTCTCACAATTGAATAGACTACCTAAGACAGGAGATCAGGGTTTGATCCCTGTCGGGTACACTGAGGATGGATTTTCTTAAATGGTTTTCCACTCTCCCTTAATGCAAATGCGGGTGCATTACCTATAAATTAAGCAATCACATTAGTGTAATTAGTACATAGGTGTATAACCCAAATGGGTAGTAAAACCCAGTGATTAAAAAGTTTTATATGTGGGGGTAAGTAATGCTTTGAAAGACCAAATTCAGAGTTCAAAATCCACAATTTCCTTCACATCAATGAAAAATGTTGAAGCAAATAAAAACTTTAGACAAATTTCAAAACATAAAAGATGTGTAAATGATGAATCAGATAAATACATGAAAACTTAGGTAGTGAGTGTATTGGTGTAGCATTGTTAACGTAAGATGAATGGATCATATTCCTAGATTCTCCTTGATTGTGTATGTAATTGTAATATCACTGTTTTCATAATTTATGTTGGATGGCAATGACATTATTTGTGGGTGTGAATTGGATAGTGGTGAAGTGTTTACCATGAATTTCTGGAAAATAAGTTGACGTTCAAGTTGACCGAGGGTATTGTGACACAATCAACAGACCATAACCTCTTCCTCATCCCCTGATTGTAGGATTAATAAGCTTACATTGACATTCGATGAGAAGAAACACCTTTAAAATCAGCAAAATATAAGCTTGAATATTAATTAATATCTAAGTGATCTAATAAGTAGGTGTAAAATAAATGCAGCTGAAGCAACTTCTTAATGAAAGATAAGGTTAATTTAACAAAATAAATAATATTGTTATTGAACAATAAATACAAATCTAACATGGATAGGCCTTCCTTAATAATTATATATTTATAATATTAATTTTTCCCCTAAAAATCCGGGTAGTAGTTTTTTCCGCCACAGTTTCGGGAACATATAATGTCCATAATTTTTTTCCTTAATTTTGTGATCTCGCACAAGCCTAGAACACATGTATCGTAGCAAGTAGTCGCAAGTTAATGTTGAATGTTATCCAAATTGATAGTCGGTTAAGGTAGTGATCGCCAACCTTTTTCAAAGTGCAATCCTGATTTTTACCCATGAGATTGACAGATCTCTTGCATTATGATCTTAGATTTTTAATTGATACAAAATGAATGTATAACTTTTATAAAATATATCACCTATAATTAAATGAACATGGAATGAAAATGATCACTGTGCATTTAAATTAAATAGGTGTGTATGACATAAAAAAAAAGTTAACAAAAACTAAATATTAGATGCACAGTTAGTACGATTTTTTAGCCTGTATTGATTATGCACATAATATGTTAAACCTTGGCTTTAGTGGAGAAATAGCCATTTAAGAGCCTGTTCCACGTTAAGCTGATTCCTATATTTGGTTTTAATGACAGCCACAGCCAAAAATTTGGTTTTGCAAAGATAGGATGTGAAAAACTGCAAGAGAATTGTTACAGCTTTTGCACTCATTATTGGGAACTCACTTTTAGCCTGACACCAAAATTGTGAGCTCACAATATATCTTAATTGTGTCCCATTGTGTAAGCAGGTGCAGGTCTTATCATTTTTTCTTCTTCACTTATTGTTAGCCTCTTTTTGCTTTCATAGAAAAAGGATTTAACACCTAATCATTTTAACGACCTTATTTATGAATTCCTAAAAATATTTTTTATCCTAATTTTAACAAATTGAGGTGAATTGTGATAAAAAAAAAAAGTGTTATCTTGCCATGTGTGAACATATCTTATGGCGTTAAATGTAAACTCGTCTCGTTTGTAGTTTCTTGGTGTTGTTTATAAACAATGTCTTAACCCAAACGTAAAAACACATAAATATTTTAAAAATACACTGACTCCCAGGTATTGTTTAATAATTTAGAATGCATTTTTGCTCATGCCAGTAAAAATTAGAAACTGATGTTTAAACGCTTGAATAGCTATGTAATTATTGTTAATGTTGCTTAAATGGCCTTAAATTTAATAATAATATAAATAAACCTACTTCCCCTCACCACTTGAGCTTATATTGAAACATAGCTATGGGGGAATTTATGAATATCTGGGCCCACATATTTGTAGTGCTGGGCCGTTTTGAACATGCGAATCCACCCCTGTACAAGTCACTTTAAACATCTCGACTAGAGATGGGCCACTCGAATCTTCGGATCCACCGAATCCTGACAAATATTCGAGGATTTGGCGTTATATTTGATTCAATGGTCAAATCTTTCACCTCATAAACAAAGTATAATATTTTGATTTTTGAATTAAAAAATTACTAAGTTAGGCCTACTTGAAAAGCACAACTTAATCCATAATGATTATTTAGTCTGACAAAAGAGATAAACGTGAATAAAATATTTTTAAAAAAAAATGTTAGGTGTAGAAAATTTAACGTGCCTAATACCCTACCCTTCCTCCCTATGAGAAACTTGGACTCAACCGTTTCAGCGGATGCTTGCTCCTGAAACTTTCATCTCACGAACAATTTTGTAAATATTTTAATGAACACATTAAAGCTCTTCAAATCTGGAAATTCAAACTAGAATTACAAATAAACTCTAAATAAAATAAACAAATTATGACTTTTTTTAAAGAGAAATAAGAACACATTACACACGATACAAAGTCAGCCACCATGACACATATATTTACTCACCAGCAGCCAGGTTGATGATTAAATAAACATGACTGTTAATTCTTACCACCCATCTGGTATTAAAAATCTACAACTGTGCAAAGAACCCCAATTTATTTCATACGATCCTTATTATATATTTTTTTGGGCTTCATGAAAAATAAACTGTCAACAGTTAAACACCGATAAAACTGTTTATTTACACCTACCGGCTTACATATTGTATATTGATTATTTGTTTAAAATCGATTCGGGTAATCTGATCATTTAGTAAGTACTATCGAGTTTTAAGAATCAAATAATGTCTTGCTAATTCATAATTTGTTTTTAAATTTATTTTAACTTAGAGTTTATTATTTTTTTCAAATATGTTATTGAAATAATTGTAAAAATATTCAAACATAGTATTGCCTAATAAAATAATAACAAACACATTGCGAAAGTCTAAAATATGTTCGTATTTTAAATAGAATGTATTCTCAGAATTTGATATATTGTTAAAAAGGATATATTTCTTGTTTTCTACATGAAGATAGATAATAGATAGAAAAGAAAATAATAATAATTCATAGGTATTATTGAGTTCACCATTTCCAATGTATGTTTAGTTGCTAAGCATGTTGTTTTAGTCTTTTTTTTTTTTGTTTGTATTTTTATTTTAGCTTATCAAAATAAATTATAATACCTCAAGATGATTAAAGTTGTTAAAAGGTAACTAGGCCTAATCTGTTGTTTTTTTTAGAAACTTAACTCATTTTATCAACACTTTAAAAACTAACTAAAAGACACTCAAATTTTTATTGATTTGATTTTTAAACAAGAATATGTGTCTAGATTGTTTAATTTGGCTGGATTTTAACCACGGTTTTGCGAGGGGTTGTTGGGGTTAATTGAAATTGAAAGCATGATTAAAATTTCTAACAATTTGTTAGGATTTATATTCGAGATTCGAAAATAAAATGTAGATTCGACCCATCTCTGATTTCTACAAATAAAACAATGGTTTATTAGTGGTTAAAAAATATTGTATGAAGGTAAGTGGATTTATTTTATCATTTGACAACTGAGAATTTAGATAACTAGCATATGTCAATTTGAAGGGATAGTATTTACACCAGGTATCTTGATCTCCTTCCTTAATCTAATCTATTATCATCATCATCATCAACATTAACTCATGCTTACCATGTTCATCTTTGGTATTAACAATCTATTAATATTGTTTCTCAGCATGCAACCCAAACTGGTAGTAAGACGCGGTGCTAAAAAAAGTGTTTGCTTCTAACAGTTTTCTTCTTCATAGAGTATATTTTATAATTATTATTTTGTTCATATAATGAGAAATTAAAAATGATGGATTGGAAAACAACCACTCTGAAGAGAACTGTAGTCTTGGAGTTATTATGTATTTTACAATGGCAGTTTTATAGAAAATGAAAAACTACTATTTTAATAAAAGTATACAGCCTTTAGATATGAAGGGTAGCTATAAATATATCAAATAAGCAGACAGAGCTGATAATCCCATCAAGAAACACTCAAAAGTTTGATAGAATTAGCTTAAGATAATAAGGGGTGTACTTTTGTAAAATCAAAAATTAACTATATTTTCTAATGCCATAGAATAGGTAAGTAAATTAAAGTAAAAATTCATAAAAAAAAGTATTGAAATATCACACAATATAAAATTGATGACTTAAAATCTCTTTAATCTATTTTTTTGATAAAGGCCATAAAGAAGAATTTCATTTTCAATATTCACTTATTTTAATTCTAAAGAGAGAATTTGTTTGTAAATGAGAAAAAATTATCCTTTAAACTTATTTAAAATTAAATAACTTCCCATGTTATGTCCAACATTTCTCAAACTTTGATTTTAAAACTAATTTTCCAAATTAGTTTTAATTTCATTTTAGTGATATATTCTTAAATTTTACTCTAAAATAAGATATGTTAGGCTGTAAAATACTTAAATTCACTTGGAATGACTAATTAATTTCCACACCTTATAGCATTTACTAAGTTTTATCCAAAATATATAAAAGCTTATGCTAGAATAAATAATCTCAAACTTACATATAGTGCCCAGATATCATCAGTGATATGTAAATCAAACATAGTAAATTGTTTCTACTAACAATGTTATATTTTTTTAAACTAACTATTTTCAAAAGTTTAAAAGGCCTTGGCAAAATGAATATACATTTGGAATTTAGTTTAGTTCTCTATGCCCTGAGGTATTTTTCATTATTTTTTTACATCGGTGGGCTTTAAATTAGTTTCACAGCTGAAAACTAGAAACTATGAAATTTGTGACTAACAAAAAAATCCTGATAATGTTTTTATTTCTTTTCATGGCCAATTTATTAACAGTGTTTATGTTGAAATACAAAATATGATTCTTAGCATATGTATACTCAAACTATACAAATTTTCTCTATCACAATTTTATACAAAAACATTCCAGAAAAATTAGGTCAACTATATGAGCTTTATTAAGTTAATTTGAAAGTAAACATAATTTGTGCAGTGAATTAAAGGTGATTAGTATGCTTATTGTATCGCAATATTTAGTTCATATAGGTGTGATGTAGCAAGTTTTTGTGTGAAACATTTATAGTAGAGTTGGGTCAAACAACTATTTTACGGAGCAGAATCTCAAATTTACCTTGAATCCAAATCTTGGAAAATATTATGGACATTAGAGTAAATATAAATCTAATAGAAAGTACAAATTGTGACTAAATTTTAGCAATCTTTCTTATAATTAAAGATGGGCCCTCAAATCCTTAAGGATATTTGCGATTCAAGGATTCAACACTCAACTCCTTGAAGAAGAAGAAAGTCCATGAAATTTGTTTAAGCGCTCTAATAATTGGTGGTTCAGAACCAATTATAATTATAAGATTAACTTAACAACCCGGTACCAGGCCAGTAATTTAACATTTAAATGAATGCTTCATATTCAAGATTCACAATACAAAGGTAAATTGTAGATTAAGATTTGTAAAATAGTGGATTCGACCCAACTCTTCTTTAAATCCATTATTTATAACATTTATACATTCATTTATTTTTTAATTACTGGTCTATTATTATTATTATTATTATTATTATTATATTATTATTATTATTATATTATTGGTGGGGTGGTGGTTCTGGTCCACCAAAAAGCCGTTTTAAAGCTCAAAAACAAATTTCACTTGAATTGAAAGAAACTTTTTTTTTAAGGATTTAAGTCTTGAATATGAAATTTTCTCGAATCCTCAAATCTCTAATATCCTTGGATTCAAGGGCCCATCCCTACTTTATAGTTCATATTCATATTGTTCGTCATGTCCACTCTCTACATAAATCAGAAGTATGACGTGTATACTACTGCTTACTGTGCACACAGTCATAGTGGATTGGTAAAAAAAACTTCTCTTTTTGGGTTTAAAAACATCGAACTATAAGAGTGAGGGGTAATCTAAGTTTGCTAGCTGAATTTTTTTCTTACATCAGTTATTTATCTAAGTTTGAGCACACACCCTAAAATAGTATTAGACTTTACACACCCTTAATAAATAAAGCGACATGACAAATTAGATTTTAATGTTAAAAAAATAGAAAACACATAAATAGGGATAAAACAAAACATCAGAATAGAATTTGTATTTTTAGTCTTGTCTCAATAAATGGGTTTTAGTTCATAAACCAACGGCTCAGGCAAAAAAAAAGTATGTCCATATAAACATGGTTTGCAATATTGGCTTTTATTATTGTTTGCATGTAATCATTAATGTATACAATTTTTAAATATATAAATCAGCCATATAGGGAGCTAATCAACAAAATATCTGACATCTAAACTTAAACCAATTCTTAAGTATCCTAACTCAGGTGGGAAATTATTGTTGTCTCGCTAAGTTCCCAAACTAATCTTGGCTGTGAGAAATGGCCTTCTTAAGTTTCCTGACTTATCGTTAGGGCAATTGTTGTTTTTATTATAAGTTTATTTACTCATCTAAACTTGGACCGAATAATAAGTTCTTTGACACACACAACCTAGGAACCAATACTCCCTCTCAGTTCTTTAACTCATCAAACTAACCTTGAACCTATTACTCTCAGTTCTGTAACTCATCCAAACTATTGCCATATGCTAAGTTCACTGAATTATCTAAACATTGCCAATGTTGCCACTTTCACACTTATGCCCAGTAAATGTATAATTGTTACGTCTCATTTTGATTTCCAAATTTATATTGTCATTCTTGTTAGGGCGAAGATGATGACGATGAAGATGATGATGAGGAAATAGCAGATGAAGTGAAGGAAGACAAAAGGGAAAGTAGCATAGTGAACAGTTTGAGTATCCCAGCATCGATATCACCACTCAGTATCCCACTGCCAGCCATGGAGCTTAGCCCAGTCCCTCAGGAGGATATCTCATTGGAAGATGAGGAACTACAGAAGAAAGAGAGGCGAAGGGAGGGGTTGGTTCAAGAAAGAATCATCAGTGTAAGTCATATTTACTGTCCTTCCTTTCTTCTGGACCTGGGCATAGTTGAGAAAAGTGTTGGTAACATAATGTGATATTTATAAGGGCATCTTTTTCATTGTTCTTTGAACATTTTCCTTTTCTGATGGAACGTTTGATTCAAAATACTTAAAAATATTGTTTGGTTTCACAACTTGATATCATCTTCCTTTCTTCTGGTTTCAAAAAGTTAGTCACAGACACATTGAAACACAAAAGTTTCTATATTTTCTCATTATTGTGTTTATTTTTTATAAAACTGTGTTTTAATTTGTGTTTAACCTAAAAGCGCCGTACTTTTCACTTTTAGAACATCATTTTGTCATATCTCGGCACTCAAAAGGGTTAAATAAATGGTCTAGTGCCTGGTCGTTAAATTTGCTCTATACTTAGTTTGGGGCTGAACCACTATAAGTAGTATTAAATTTTTTAAACCATTTTGAAGGAAAAATTAATAATTTGAATTTAGAATATTCTTAAGGGTAAAGTGTCCCATCCCTAATCGTAACCAATTTTTTCAGTATGTAAAGGATAAGAATTTATAGCGTCAATAAAATTCAAGGCATATAACCCAAACTTAATGAGTCAATCTTTTTTTTTTTAGCACCACATCTTACCAAATGGGTAGTAAGATGTGGTGTTAAAAAAATTCTTTCATTAACTTCAAAGAACTTTGTGTAGTAGGTACCATTGAATATTATTAAGTTTTGCTTTTCGTATTTCAGCCAAGGAGAGATGAGGACCGAACAGATATGAAGAAGTACCGTGAGATAAAGGAGAAACTACGTCGCAAGAAGGAGCAGGTGCGAGCCAAAGAAAAGAAGAAACAGCGCCACCGAGATACCAAGCAGCACTCTGAGAAGCCTGTGACAGTTGCTGCAGACACATCGAGCAACACCGAGCGTAAGATAAAGGACCATTTCAGGCTCCAGATGGCAGGTGTTATTGTGCAGTATCTCAATCCCTATCGCAAACCAGACTGCAAGAAAGGGCGCATCACCAACACAGAAGACTTTAAATACCTCGCAAGAAGGGTCAGTTCATTCTTCAGCTAGACCAGAGGTGACCATGTCAACCTAGAGTATTGGTTATCATATTAACCTAGACCAAAGTTGGCTGTGTAATCTGGAATATAGGCCCTATTTTATGTCATATAAAAGATGACCTCTCATACATGGGAAAATTGGGATCACGCTAACATTTTCAATAGAGTTGGGTTGAATCCACTATTTTACGAATCCAAATCTCCAATGTATTTTTACAATCCCGAATTTAAAATCCAAATCTTGGAAAAAATTATGAACGTAAGTGGAAATATAAATAGAACAGAGTAAATAAAAAGCTGACACCTTAGCTCAGTTGGAAGCGTGTCTGTCTACTGAGCTAAGGGTCCCGGGTTCAATTCCCAGCATGTCTGAACAACTTATTATTGGTAAAATGTGGGTTTCATCCTTTCACATTGATAAATTAACGGCTGGGGACTGGATGTTATGCTTTTCCTAGTCTTTTAAGTTAGATTATATGGCAAATGAAGCTACAACAGGCCTAGATAGCCGGTGGTGGAACATATATTTCTTGAATAAAAAAATTGACCCGGGCCAAAAGCTGGGAACTAATGGATGTGAAAAAATATATATAATATACAACAATAACTTAATGTCAACATACTAGTTTGGGCACATCCACAAGTGCATCCTATAATAGTTATAATTAGTTCTGAACCACCAATAAGCGTATAATATAATAGCCCTAAAACAAATTTAAATTGAAAATGAAAGGTTTGTTTGTTGTTTTATAGTCTCGAATCTGAAATTTTTTTGCCGCCTCTAATCTCAAATGTCCTTAAGAATTCGAGGGCCCATCCCTAATTTTAACTTAGGCCTTGACCAGGATAACATTGTTAACTTTGGGTATGTCTTATTTTATCACTAAGGTTTTAAATTTTTTGTCATTTCTTAGTCATTTTCGGGGAGATGTTTCTAATTATGATCTGCAATGTGTTATTTATTATTTATTAATACAGCAATTTCATTCTGAAATTTTTTTTTCATGAATTAGGATTAATATTAGTTATGCTTGAAAAAAAAAAGTGCCTAGAAAAGCTGTACATAGGTAAAATTACCAAATATTTCTATATCTTTAAACATCATAGTAATTATGGTATATTAACTATTGACAATTTTTATCAATTTTACTTAGAATTGCCGATTATCTCTGCTGTGCTAGAATCTCTATTTTATTGATTTGTAAAATTTGGCTTGCAAAAATGTCACTTGAGGGCGGGAAATAAAGCTTTACGGTCTATTGTGAGATAAACAAGTTAGGAATCACATGACTCATTGTGCTCTATTTATCAACTGTGTGTTGGGTTCAGCAAGGGAAAGAGCTTGAAATATTTACAAAGAGATATATATTCTACTCTAACATATCTTGTGGCATGGAAATGAGAAGATGAGGGGAAGGGAACAGCTTGCCAACGTCAACTATTTATGAGCGGTAGCCTGTCTGTTGTTGGTAACCAAACAGAATAAAGATAACAGGGGTGTTAAACTAAAGAACCTTTGGGAGATGTCGAATTTAGAGAATATTAAAGGAGTTTCAAATCTTGATAACATTGAGGGGGCTTTAGATCTAAATAACATTTAAGAAGGTTAAAAAAAGTTTTTATCCTTTGCGCTCTTTGGGTAATTAAATATAAAACACCATTTTAGAAAGATCCTAACTTTTGATTCTATAAAAACTTCTCTTTGCACACACCTACTATAGTATTATTTTATCAGTATTTTGTTATTTATAATGCCCAAGCTCTTACAAGTCTTACCATTTTAGTTTAAAAATCAATATATATTAGGGGTCTGTGTATAAATTTCTCATTCTTAAATTTAAAATATTTGCATTAGGTAGAGACATGCTAAAGGTGAGGTTATTTTTTTTCAGAAAGCAATGTTAAAATCTGAAAGCGATGTTACTATTTACGTAAACACAAGTCGAATTAGTTTTATTTTTTTTAAAAAAAAACTAGGATAAAACTCTACATTTTCTGTTCATATTGTGTATTTAACTATTTATATACATATTCGGAGAAACATCGAATATAAATACTAGAGATGGGTCAAATCCACTATTTATCAAATCTCTAATCCGAATCTACATTTTATTTTTGAATATCGAATCCGAATCCTAGCAAATTGCTAGAAATTTTAATGATTTACAAATAGACCTACATTACACAATATAGGCCTAAACTGTAAATAAAGATTTATTTCAATCATGCTTCCAATTTTAATCAACCTCAACCACCCCTCGCAAAATACTGGTACAAATACAGCCAAATTAAACATTCTAGACTCATATTATTGTTTAAAAATAAAATCAATCAAAATTTGAATGTCTTTTAGTTATTTTTCAAAAATGAGGTGGCCCAATGGCTGGATAATTTTATAATAAAGGAGATAAAACTAAAAAAAATAAACTACTAAGAATAAATTTGATGATAAAAGCCCACCTAGGGAAAGAGGAAAAATGTGAGAAGAATCCAATGCACAAAGGTGATATCTTCTTCCTTTCTTCTGTCTTCATTAGTATAGTAGTCACACACACATTTTAATACAAATATAATTATATTTCGGCATTGTTGCCTTTATCAAACACAAACAAGAAGAGAGTACAAATAACACAAACAATGGATTAGTCCATTTTGAATTTTGAATGAAACTGTTAAAAACAAATTGTGCCAACTGTTTTTGGGAGTAAAGATAAATTCCTTGGCCATGGTTATATTTGTAGAAAACTGATGATGATGTTGATGATAATAATAATAATAATGTTTATTTTGAAAAATAATAATATTATAGAAATAAACTATCTTTTGTTGAGGCCTGGTGGTGATCTTGATTTGGTGATCCATTGGTGGGCCAGTTCCAGTTGTGAGAACTGTTGCACTGTTTGGGAAATGCTCTTAATATTTTGGTGGTGTAGCAGGTTTGAAAGTCCTGGTTGTGGGTACCAGCATGGATGGGTACAGGCTTGTCCGGATCGTTGTTGTTTGTGTCAAAGTGATTATTGTTCATTCGCTGTCTGAGAGAACCTGTAGTGAGGCCTATATATTCTGCATCACATGATTTGCACTGTAGTTGATATATCAAGTTATTGGTTTTGCAATTGTAATACCCAGGGATTTTGTATTCCAATTTGGTTACTTTGCTGTTGAAGGGTGTAGCTGGTAGGTGGATTCCACATGTGCTGCAACGGGTGCTACCGCAGGTGTATGAAGTATTGGTTGTCGGTTTTTCTTCTTGGATTCTCTTGGGGTCAGGAAGTTTGGGATGGACGAGAATATTGTGGAGATTGGGTGGCCATTTGAAAGTGACTCTTGGGGGTGAACTAAGAAAGTTTTGGTTCTGGGTAGAACTGGTTAAGAATTTGTAACCACATTTAAGGATGGTGTTGATACGTTGTAGACCAGGATGGTATTGGGTTGTGAGAGGGATGTCCTCAACTTTTTTTGGAGGGTCGTAGTCATCCCTGGAGAGTGCTCTGGAGATTTGGTTGTCTATTTGAGGCTTGGGGTAACCTCTTCTTTGGAAAACTGTGGAGAGTTGTTTACAATATTCAGTTAAATTGTCGGGTTCTGAAGATATCCGTTTGGCTCGTGTGGCAAGGCTGAATGGTAGAGACCTTTTTGTGTGGGAGGGTTCACAACTTGACTTGTATGACTTTAATAAGATTATTAGCATATAATTCCACAAATAATGTCTTAATAGTTTTTGAAAATAAAGCTAAATTAAAGTATATAATAAATTCAAGCAAACAAATTAACTAACTACACTTAGAACTGTCACTTCAGTAAATCATATGTCTAATTATATATATATATGACAACTCTTTTAGGAAAACCTCTTTTCTCTCCTAGATGGAAGAATCATATAGAGTAGAAACACTAAAATAATAACAAAAACAATACGACTTTTAATGTTAAGAGAACACTTCACATTCTATATTGATTGCTGCCACTGGACAAAGAGGTAAAGGTGCGGCGCCACAGCCACCGGACTGGACTTTACTTGACATGACTGGAGTCCAGTGTGGTTTTTCATATAATATTTATTTATGGTCTAGGCGCCACTGCAACCAGACTCGACTGGACTTGACATAATCTGTCGATCGCAGTCAGGTCATGTACTAACTTGAGTTTGTTTCCCCCACCTCTTAACAACACTGTCACCAGCACATGAGCAGTTGTTTACATACTGTACGTCTAGCATGTTCATATTTAAAATTGTATTCAAAGTACAAATCTAAGGTACTCATATTTACAATTCTATTTAAAGCGTATATATATTCTTTTTAAAGCATTCTAATATTATTAAAACAATTTTAAAATGTCTTTGGAAGAGCAACTTTAAGAGACAGTCCGAGAGCACAGTGTATTGTATGACACAAGTAATAAGAATTTTTGCAACGCCAAGATGAAAAACAAAATTTGGGATGAGATAGCAGCTAGACTGAACATTAAATCAGGCGAGTGAAATATAATTTGTATGACTTAAATTTTTATTTCTATTTTGTAGAGTAAAATAATGTTTCATGGAATATTTTAAAAAGAATCATCATTGTACTTTGCTTGCTTTAGTAACATGCATAATCTGAACAATATAAATTATATCTTGGTTGTTAGATATTCCCTTATTTGGTATAAGCTTTGGTCTTCCACTGTGATGACATGTTTATGTGATTTTATATCTTCAAATCACATTTATAATAAAGTTGATTAATTTAATTTCATACTATCGTAAAGTTTGTGAATTTTGAGATGTTATTTGAAAGAAATTTTTTGTGGGATGATCCAAATAACATCTCAAACTTTACGATAGTAGGAGTGTAAATTAATCATCTTTATTATAAATAAGATTTGAAGATGGTGTAACATCACCTAAACATGTCATAGTGGAAAACCAAAGCCTATACCAAATAAAGAAAGGGGAATAAATAACAACCAAGAAAATATAAACTTAACATTTATTACTCCTTACTAAATAATTATGAACATTATTAAAAAATATAAATTATATGAGGGGAAATGAGCTTATAACTTCAGGAATCTTTGGGGTCAGGTATGCATATAAAAAATTGCAAAAAAAAAATTTTAAATCAATTTTTACTGTCATAAAATTTTAAAAATTTACAGAAAATGTATCAATAAATAAATTAGAATTAAAATTTTATATTAATACATTAATACAAAGCCATTAAATGATAAAGAAATATATATACGATGTTGAAAAAAATACAAAGTTTAGTATAGTTATGATTTACAGTTTTATTTTTTATTTTTTCGAAATACAAGTTTAGTATAGTTATGATTTACAGTTTTATTTTTTATTTTTCGGGAGTTTGACTCAATTTTGTCCCCCTGCCAAGGTACTTCACCATAACCTGAAATGAAGTAAGACAAAAACGCCTCTCCAACTTCAAAAGCTTCTCTCTTACTTTTTGAAGGTACACCTTTAACACTCATCATACTATAATTGTTTGCTGCATTCTTATCAACCCCAGTTTTGATCATGTTTGTGGTCATGAGGTAGTTATGGAGAACACAAGTGGTCTTAACCACCTTATCAACTAAATTTACAGAAATTTCAAATGGTTTGTAATAAACTCTCCAACGAGCAGCTAAAATGCCAATTGCATTCTCTACTACTCTTCTTGCCGTGATAATCTGTAATTGTACACTAATTGTTCCCTGTTTAACTTATTTCCTGGATAAGTGCGCATAAGATGATTTAATAGAGGAATAGCTTCATCAGCAACAGCAACGTAGGGCATATCTTTCCCTCCTTCGTACAAAGGCTCATCTGCTGGCAAATTATTTCCCTTTTCTAAGCGAAATCCAATGAAAGAATTTGAAATATTCCACTATCAATAAAACACCCTTTAGAACCAACATCGATCTTAGTGAACTTATAATTTGCATCTACCATTGCTAATAAACTATAGAAAATGTTTTCTTGTAATTAAAATAATCTAACCCAGAATTTAGAGGAGCTTTAATTTGTACGTACTTGCCATCTAATGCACCAAAACAGTGATCAAAGTTCCACTTATTTTTAAACTCGCCAGCAAAAAATTTCAATTGTTCAGCTGTAGGATCTGGCATTTGCAAAAGTTTCAATCGATTCCATATTGCACCACAAACGTCATTGACAATACGTGATACGCTTCTGTGACCAAGCCGGTAACTGTATTCCATTGACTTGAATGAATTCCCTGTGGCCAAATATCTAAAAAGAGATTAAAATTTCAGTTAATTAATATTAATCAAAAATAAGATATGATTAGTCACGAATAAAATTATTATTAATCAATAATAATATTTATTACTATTCATCTATAAGGAAAATTAATAAATCCGTTGTTTTTTGTAGGGGATGAAGCAAAAATTGCTTGGATTAAATTACGAGATGCCTACAGAAGTAGTTTAAAACGCATAAAATCATCCAGAAGTGGATCTGAAGCTTCTTTTTCGAAAGCTTGGAAATATAGTGAACAAATGTCCTCCCTGCAACCATACTTGAAAGATAGACCCAGACCTACAAACGAAAGAGCGGAAATAAGTGAATTCGTGAGTCCTAGTGAGAACATTGACAGTGAAAACTGGCAACCGCAATGTGAAGAGGAAACTATATGTAATGAGGTTCTTGTGAAGAAATGGAAAAAGTGAAACCTGATCCTACCCTTGACTTTCTTCGAGAGCAGGCAAGGATTAGAGAAGCAGAAAGAAAGAGAAGAGTTGCGACGTGATATGGTCCCAAAAGATGGTCTGAAACTATTTTTTGATTCGATGTATGACGCAACGAAACAGCTTAGTCCAGACCTGCAGAAGTCAGTCAAGCAGAAATTATTTGCGATTGTGTCGGAAGCAGAAGATGTAATGGAAAGATATTCTGTATACATTTATCTTGAAGTACCTAAGGGACAGTCACTAGCAAACACTGACACAAGAATTTCAGCAAAAAATTATTTTACTTTCCAACTTGGAAGAAACTGTAATGAAACTTCATTCGGGCAAGTCACGAATGAGACTTTACATTTTATAATAAAGGAAATTGATAAAATTATCTAAACACACATTAATTTTTTCCCCTTTTTTTAATAATATGATACACACCAGTAAGATTTAATAATGTTGTATGCTTAGCTACTAACCTTTAATACCTTTACCTTATTACCGTAGCTAAGATTTAATCATAATTATTTTGTATTTTTAATTTACTAGAATTTATTAAATAAAAAACTTGATTATATGACAGCAGTGCTAGATTTATTTTAATATTACGTTGTTTTTTAATTGATGGGTCCCTAATATATAAAAAATATTTGCAATAAATCTTTATTTATTCTTAGCTACGCACTTTAAATCGTAAATCTGAAGGTAAATGGGAACATGAGAAATTTTGCTCTTATTTTAATAACAAAGTTGAACTTTATTGATTATAAGATAGCTAAAATTAATTTAGTTTATCCTTGTAGATTTATTTATAAAGATAAAAAATATTATTTCTTACCTTATACAGACGGCAAGTTTCTCTTCAGTATTGATTGGTTTTCGCCAGTTTACCTCTTGTTTTTTAATGTCTGTAGCAATTAAATCATTAATATATTTGAAATCGGATTTGGTTAGTCGAAAATAGTTTTTAAACTGCTCATTCGTCAAAGATTTTATTAATGTATGAAACTCGCCCAGCACATTTCTTTCTTTCACATATGTATTTATCCATGTTCTCATCTTTTTTTATAGCAATAATGCACAGCAATCCAAAATATCTTCATCTGAATTGGATTCAGAACTTAAATCCAATAACTTTTGCCTGGAATTCATATTATGCTGAGAGAAATGCAGAATAAACTGAGATTTTTTAGACTACACAGTCGACTCAAGTCTGTTCGCTGTAGCGCATATCCGCATTAGTCCAGTCATGTCAAGTAAAGTCCATTCCTACCTTAATGGTTGCCTCCTGAAAAGAAAATCAATCCTTAGAAACAATCCAGTGAACATCTGTCAGAGTTGCATAACCAAAAGATGCCTTAAAAGTTTTTATCATTTAAACAGTTTTCTTTTCTATTTAAAAAAACCTTCATTTAGTCGTTATAATCTAGGTCTGTGCGGAAATGACATTTTGACTTCGGAAAGTTCTCGAAAACTGGACAGAAACAGTAAATATTTAAAAACTTATTTTTGAATATAGACTTTTAATTCTTCTTCACATATTTAATATTAATCATATTATTATAGCTTTTACATTTACTTAAACCAAAAAAATACCACGGTAAAAATAAAATAGCTCACACTCTGGCGTTGAGTGTTGAGAAAGGTGCCTCAACAACCCTGAAGTACCACCAAGTTTTAAAAAATTGGTCCTAATTTAAATATTTTCCAAACACTTCTCTTTTTCAAAATATTAGCCTTGTTTGCGCTGGTGTAAATTTTTTCTTATTCTAGACTTAAACAAAATACTCTTCTCAAATTTAGATTACTCAAATAAAGCAATTGATTTAATACATTTGAAACGCACTATAGTTTGAATTTACGTTTTGAAATCAATTTTCCTTTTTATAAAATGAGATGTTAAAATTATTAAAATTTTTAACAGATTTTAAAATTAATTTGAAATAATGTTTTACATGGTTGGCAACTTTATTTTCAACAGCCTTGTCTTTAAAACTGAAAACGTAATCAAAAACAAAGCAAAATAAATATTTTTTACATGTTTTCTACACAATCGGTTTTACGTAAAGTAGAGTTTGATAGAATGATTAAAAAAATACTCAGGAAAAGAAAATTTTTGATTGAGTGAAGATATGCATTTTTATTATTATAACTTTAAGAAACACTATTTAAAGACAACTGATCCACCATCATGAAATAAGAATGACTGCCATGTTATGTGTAAACACTTGGGATTTACTTTATTACCAACAATGAAAATACTTAATATTATTATGTACTTTTGGCTTCATCTCTTAAAATATAATGCACTATTAATGTTGTTTATTCAATAACTGCACAGTGATCATGTAGTAGTTGAAATAGCTTAGAATACAGACAACCTTAGGGGGTTTTCGCTGCGTTCCATTTGCCAGCTTGAGTCCTTCAGCACTGGGGTTCAATAGTGTCAGTGTTGGGTGATAATAGGACTGAATGCAGCGATCCTAGTGTTGGAGCGTATACATTTTAACGTGGAGGGAGGTTGTGTATCTGTCTGTGGCTTAGGCCTAATTTGTGCAACCAACCTTCCATAACCATGAGACTGATGTTGTACTAGCACTGCATCCCAGTATCTGTTTGGGCCATACTCAGTGAACTAAGATACTTGAGAGACAAGACTAAAAATGAATGTTTTTTGTATTGAGGCACCTATATTTAATTTTTAAACTTGGCTTGTTATTCATATGAAAATTGTTATTTTTCTCGAAAAATCTGGGAAAAATTAATTTCCAGCTTGAGTTTCGAGAATGTTCATTTTCCCAATTTATTTTCTCTGAGGCTTGGAAATCCTGCCCAGGCCTTTTATCATCACTTAAAAAGAGTAAATATTAAGTTACAACCTTAACAAACATTGCAACTCCATTCGATTAAAAATGGGCCACTCGAATCCACCGAATCCTGACAAGTATTCGAGATTCGGTGTTTTACTGGATTCGATGATCGAATCTTTCACCTCATAAACAAAGCATAATATTTGGAATTAAAAAATTACTTAGTTAGGCCTACTTGAAAACTACAACTTATTCTGTAATATTTATTTTGTCGAACAAAAGAGATTATCATGAATAAAATCATTTTTTTTTTTTAAAAATGTTATGTGTGGAAAATCTTACGTTCCTAGTACCCTACCCTCCCACCTCTAAGGGAAACTTGGACTCAACCGTTTCTGCACATGCTAACTTCTAAAACTTTCACTTCACGAACAATATTGTAAATATTTTAATGAACACATTAAAACCTTCAAATACTGAAAATCAAAACTAGAATTACAAATAAACTCGAAATAAGTAAAACAAATTACGGCTTTTTTTAAACAAAAATAAAACATATTACGGATGATATAAAGTCAGCCGCCAAAACGTATATTATGTTACTCGCCCGAGTGATGAGTAAAATAAAGATACTGTTAATTCTTACTACCCAACTAGTTTTAATTATCTACAACTATGCATAGAACCCCAATTTATTGAATACGATCCTTAAGTTAGATATTTTGTTGGATTTCATGAAAAATAAATACTGTCAACAGCCAGACAGTGATAACACTGTTTATCCCCTACCGGCCTACGTATTGTATATCGATTGTTTGTTTGAAATCGATTCAGGTAATCGCTCTCCAGTTTTAAGAATCAAATAACGACTTGCTTATCCATTATTTTTTTAATTGATTTTAACTTAATTTTTATTATTTTTTTAAATATTTTATTGAAGTAATTGTAGAAATATTCAAACGTAGTCCTGTCTTATTAAATGTGAATTCGCATATTGTAGTCAAAAATATGTTTGTGTTTTAAATAGAATGTATTCTCAGAAATCGATATATCACAAGAATCGAATATATTTGTTTTCTACGCGAAAATAGATGATCGATGTATAAGAAAATAATAAAACATAGGCATTATTGAGTTCACTATTTCCAATGTATGTTTAGTTGTTAAGCATGTTGTTTAAGTCTTTATTAAAGATATCCGTTTTTATTTTTGCTATCTTAATATAATAAAATATCCTTTAATGATGATTAAAGTTGATCAAATGATAACTAGGCCTAATCTGTTTGTTTTTCATATTTTTGAGAAACTTAACTCGTTCTAACAACACTTTTAAAAATAACTAAAAGACACTCAAATTTTGATCGATTTGATTTTTAAACAATAATGTGAGTCTAGATTGTTTAATTTGGCTGGATTTTAACCTCTATTTTGTGAGGGGTGGTTGAGGTTGATTAAAATTGAAAGCATGATTGAAATAAATCTTAATTCACATTTAAGGCCTATATTGTGTAATTTAGGTCTATTTGTAAATTATTATAATTTATAACGATTTGCTAGGATTCTGATTCGATATTCGAAAATATAATGTAGATTCGGATTCGAGAAATAGTGGATTCGACCCATCTCTACATCTGATACATACTGCGACCCCAAGCTGTAAACCATATTTCATTGTCTATTAAAGCTAGTTGTTGGGTGCCATTGATTTATTTTGTTTTCATATTTGATAAAATATATTAATTAGTTCAGTAATTATGAAGACAATTTTAAAAATGAAATTGTTGGTGGAGAACAAGATTCCCCTCTCCCGCCAAAGAAAATTTGCTTGACGCTTGTAAAACAAAATTTTAGAAAATTGATCATACTCTTTTGGTTTACTATTATAATTATATGTCTACCCCAAAATCAAATAAGACCTTTGTAATAATCATTTTAAGAAAAGTTTATGATAATTAAAGTTAGACAAAAAATTTATTTGAAAATTCTACACAAAAGGTTTTTAATATTTTTTAACCTGTGTCAGTGACTGTGTGGTCTAAAACGCTACTCTAGTGTTAGACTAGACTGCCATTGGTGGGGAGACCAAGGTTATGAATCCTGGTTGAGTGCATTGAGGGTGTCTTTTTCAACTTTGTCTTCGCACAAAATGCAGGTAGTTCCTTTAAATATAATTTTTCTAATCTTTAAAACAATTAGCCTAATTAGTACATAAGCATACAACCCGAACAGGCAGTATTATGCGATGCAAAAAAAATTGAGCCAGCTTTGATTTATAGTTAAAATATATTTTTGTTGAGAAATCTTTGGTAATCTCTATACTAACATACTTTTGTTCAAAAATAAGTAATTTTGGGGACCTTTCTTAACATTTTCATCATTATAAAACTTCATTTATTTAATCTTTTACTAATAGATTATTCAAACGTCAATAAATTTGTTGTTGTTTTTCTCTTATTTGAAAAGTCTTATTTTAGAACAAATATATGTTAAAAGCAATTCAAAGAGAACTTGAAAACCCTTAACTGATTAGTGCGTAAAAAATCTCTATAAATCAAATTAAAATAAAACAATCAATTTATCTCAAAAATTGTACAAAAATAAACTACCTTAAGCTTCCAAACAAATTAAACAAAAACTAATAATGCTACCTTTACATTCTATAAACCCAAAATTTGATTGCGTGTTTTTCTATAAAGGAGGACAAACTAATAAATTCTTAATTGGTTTTTTGTTGCAAAGTGTGGCTAAATATTTATTATTTGCTATGTAAAATGAAACCATTCTATGCAATGAAAAGAAAACATATGTCATAACTAATTAAATAACTACTTTTACAACAAAAAATAACTATAATACATACCTTATTATTATTATAATTGTTATAAGTATATTTTAAGTTGATTAAACAGAATCAAACCCAATACATTGACTGGCCATTCGTGTGGCAGGTAACAAGCCAGCACCCAACCCAACTTGTTTTCATTGTCGAAGGATTATGCGATAATGATTAATTTTCTTCAAGACAGCCATTCATTGCCTCTTATCCATTGGCAGCAGTTTTAAGTGAACTTTATTTATTATCTGTTTTCTGTGCTTTATTTCTGATACAACAAACCTTATCTCACAAAATGAAAAAAAGATATTCCTTGGAGAGATAGTATCTAAAAATAATCTAGAAATATATCTGATGATTTTATTAGGTCTTGGCCGATCATTGGGCTTATCTTATTTTAAATATTCCAAAGTTTCTATGCAAGATAATATGCAGTAATAGTGTTAAAAAAGTGTTTAGGAATATCATTTTAATTTTGTTCAATAGACTAGGTTTATTTATATAAGTTTAAAGGAAAACTATAGAATTCATTTAAATATGATTCACTTTATTAATGTTCCTTAGCCACTGGCTGGAAACAGTTTATGATGAGACATGTCAGTTTAGTCAAATGCCACCAGCTTCCACCATTCTTCCCCCCTTAATTGCTTCCATTTCCTCTCACACACTGTTTGCTATCTTTTTCTTGGCTTCCTTTCCTTTCTCATCCTCATTACATGGCCACACCATCTGTCTTGCGTCCTCTACTATCTCATGTACTCCCTGTACTTCTATTCTTTCCTGGATAACTTCATTCCTAATCTTTTTTCTGTTCCATATGTGACAATAGTTACAAATTATGATCCAAACAACACTTCCTTATTGGTTTGGTAACAAATGAAAATAACAAGTTAGGGTGGACATTTTTTTCTTGCAGGCTTGTATAATAGGCTGGCTTCCTGTATAGGCACTTAGCAAATAAAATCATCATATTTGATTTATGGAACGAGTTAAGTGAATTCTCCGTTTTAACTACACTGGTTGTATTTTCTGTCTCTGTGGGCTCACAATAACTTTCAAACACATCATCTGATTTAATTCCAATTTGCCACGTTGGCTCTCTGTACCTTTATACAGATCAAGTTTATTTGGGAAGAAAATCAAAAGAAGGATTGGGTCAAACCAGCCCTTGTATTGATATAGCACTTGGCTAGATTCTGTTGAATGTAGGAGTGATCAACACACTTATCTTGATTAAATAAAGCTGTTACCCACTTCACCGGCGTCAAGTTCGCAATATAGTATACTGCCAGTGACGAGGAGATCAAAGTTTGAATCTCGGTAGGGTTTACTGAGGATGATTTTCCTATATGGTTTTCCACTCTCACTTTATGCAACTGTGGATACACTTCCTCTAAATTCAACCTTCCTTATTCCAAAGATTTTAGTGTAGTTAGTACAAAAGCATATCACCCAAACGAGTAGTAAAATGTGATGCTAATAAAAAAAACTATTATTGAATAATTAAATAATAATTAACTATAAACCAAATTACCAAACCCTTCCTTCACCTCTACAAGACATCTTGTGTATGTGGGGAATGTAAGGCCTCCACCGTGGTTCGGATTCCACGTTAAACTGTATGTCCTTCATTTCATCTCACAATCACCCTACCATTACACATTAGCGTAAGTGCGTATAACACTAAACGTGTAGTAAGACGCAGGTATGATAATAACTATAAACCAAACATAAAAGATAAAGAAAACAAAGCAATTTTATGACCAGTAAATATATATTTAAAATACAATTATGTATTTGTGCTTTATGTTCTCTTTTTCACATGTTCCTATCTAAGTGTCATTCTTTACCAAGTTCCTGTTTCTCTCTCTCTCTTTTTTTTTTTTTAAGGTGTGTTGCACGTTTCACACTCCCTTGTGATGAGTTACAATAGGATAAAACCTGGGTTGAGGGATTGAGTGAAAACGATAGATTGTCTATAAAAATCATTCATTACTTCATTGTCTATTGGCAGCAGTGTAAAGCATGAACTGTGTATGTTCCTTTTATATTCACATGCCAGGCCACCACCGTGGTTCGGATTCCACGTTAAACTGTAGGTCCTTCATTTCATCTCACAATCACCCTACCATTACACATTAGCGTAAGTGCGTATAACCCGAACGGGTAGTAAGACGCGGTGCTAATAATTAATAATTTTATATTCACCCATTTCCTTATAGAGATCAGTTCTTGTTTTAATATATTCAAAATATTTTCATTTATTTCAACTGCTTAAGCTCCTGTGTAAGTGAACTTATTGTTACCTGTCAACCAAGAATTGTTTTATTTACTGTTTTTTTATGTGTTTTTGCAGCTCACCCATTTTGTGATGATCAAGGAACTAAGACATTGTTGCAGTGTTGTTGATGATCTCGAGTGCAATGACAATGTTAAACACAAGGCACGAGATTTTATCAAGAAGTACATGGCCAAGTTTGGGGCAACATATCAAAGACCCCCTGAAAAAAAAACTCATATCTGAGCAGTTGTTATTTAAAAATGGACACAGTTATCCTGTACATAGTGTGCCAAAGTGTCTGAATGTAGAAATATGGAGTTGTAGATTAATCACTAGACTAGCACAATCGTCATATTAAGTTGTTTTTTTAACATTTTGAATCCCATTAAGGGTATTTATGAGCATTGTTTAGCATTTTTATGTATTAAATGAATGAAACTAATCACTATAGTGTGTCTTTGTGAATGATATTAGTTGTTATCATGGAAAGTTGTAAGTAACATTTTTATACTTATTGATGTAAAAACTTTATAGAAAATTCCTTTTTGAACAATCTAGGGTATATCTTAATTTTGATTGGTTTCATAATATGATTGAAAATGTTATATTTTCTTTTGTCTTCAAGACAAAGTACTTATGCTGAATTTTCTCTAAATTTATTTATACATCACTAAATAATAAATTAATATTTTTTAAAATCTATTTTCCAGAAAAAAAGATTATAAACAAACTGGTTGTGTTAAAAAAAACATTTCTTAAGCAATATGATGTATTTGTCTGTCACATAGATGTTTCTGTCATTTATGATGGATTGCAAGCTCAATTTAAAATATTCCACTTCCCTCTTTAAATATATAGCAACTGTTCTGTTTGTTTTTAAAATTATAATTTTAATAAAAAGATAACTTTTAAGTAATGTTCACACCATTGACTGAAGGGTGTTTATTCTGTTATACGAATAATAAAACAAGTTGTAGAGTTTTTCTACTAGTTGGTAGTGTGTATGTGATTTATGGACCTAGAAGCAAATGGCTGTAATTAATATATAAAGGATAAAGGCAGGTGAAACAACTAGCAAAGTCTTATTGAAACAACATTGGTTTGAAAACAAGAAATATAATTCAATACACACAACATTGCAAGGCTATACAAATAGTCTTTCATTCGTTAAATTTTCTGTAAAAGTGTTGAAATGTTTGTGTGCATTGTATGGTATTTATTGTGTTCAGCACTATTGGTGTTACAAGATAAAATAAACTTGTTTGTTTCTACTTCTTTATCATTGGTATTAGTGAAATTCAAAGAAAACTAGCTAACTTAACTGCCTAAAAATAGAGGATTGTAAATTAATTAGATGTTCATTATTCAACAGAAATTTGTATTTCTTATTTTTATTCATATATTTTGAATCTATAAATGCTGTACATGTGGCATTAGTGTTCTATATAAATTATTTAGCCTTTTATAATTATTTTTTACCCGTACCCGTGAAAACTTGGCTGAAATAGATAGGTATGCTCAAATGTTAGCTGCCTTCATTTTAGTAAGACATTTACGGTAGGTCCCTTGACAAGAGTAATATATTAGTTTGTTTGTTGTGTTTGTCAGTCGTTGTTTACAAATTGTTATTTTCCTCCCTTGAATATCTATATTGTGACATAATGTACATGTTGATTTAGTTGCCACTATATGTGGCAGGATTTAAAAGGATGGGAATATTTTTATCCTAGAAATAAAGTTGGAATGAATTTGTTTTGTTAATTATTTGTGACCTCAAACACTTATTTAGTAAAAAAGTACCTAAAGTTGAACCTTTTCAGCCCAGACATAAACTTAGTGGTCTGCAAACTTGGAGGGTTTTTTTCATTTGAGTCGAGAATTTCAAAAATTTCTCGATTTTGAGTATATACATGATAAAATAGTATATTTTTAAACGTCACAGTCAAAACAAAGATAAAATGTAATTACCACATCTTTAGAATGTCATATTTATAAGTATATGAAAACAACATGTCATGTTCTTGAAATAAGAACTACGCTAAAAAAAATTTAATCAGAAATAATACTTTAAAAAAAATTATTTAAACACTTATGTCTTTAAAACATTAAAATGATACTATCATTTACTAATAAAGTTAATAAGATTGATGATTAATCAGCTAGTATTTCTATAAAATAGCCTCAGTTACTTGAACTACCCTATAAGAAAACATAGAACATAGTTAGAAATTCGAACTGTTTCATCTTTTGTTTTAAAGTTTTAAGGATTGTGCATGATCACTTGTGTACAAATTCCATTTCTCTATGTGTAGTTGCGCAATGCACTTTATAAGTGCGTTCATTAGAAGTTACCTTAATACAAAATTAATTCAAATTTTAAGCTTATACAAGTTGGGTTATACTTTAAAATGAAAATAAGATGGTTAAAATTATATTTCTGGGAGACTATGAAATAGTAAAGGTTTTTTTTTTATTTAAATATGTTAAGTTTGGTAAAATATTTAATGCAATGTTGATAAACACACATTTTAGACAGGTTAACCAACATAGATTTATAACTAAAGGTAATTAATGCTAGTTTTGTAGTTGGAAGAAATAATGTATGCTTTAAATATTAAATCATATGTATTATCAAAATAAAACTTTTATCCAACTGAAATTATAGGTTTAGAAATAAACTATGTAAAATAATGACTATTCAAGTATTTAGCTATTTTTATTTTCATTGCCTTATTATGGCACTGCAACTTCAAACAAGAATAATTCAAAATGAACGAATAAGTTTACTGATCAAAAGTAGTCTTGGTGCTCTTAATGTGTTAACGTGAACTTTGATATTAAATAAACAATTTAAATTACCAAATAATCTATAAGTAAAACTGACATCAAAATTAAATAGCCTCTACTTATCATTCTGTTTTAAAAATTGATTTCTACGTACATCAAGAGGAAGTTAAAAAATAACAAACCTAGAAACCTTGGATCTCGAACTTTAATGACAAGCTCTGCTCGAAGGTCAAAATCTGATTACTTGCATGCAGCAAACACATTAAATATGTTTACTTTCCATAATTCACATAGTTATAGTCCTACTAACCAAAATACGAAAGCTGTGCTGTTATTGATGATCTCCAATTATTTCTTCTGCACATCGCATCATCTTAAAATAATGTTAGGAAAAAAATTTAAAGCGTGTTTGTAATACCTCTATAGTCATTACACTCTGTTTTATTAACCATTTTTAAAATGGGTATTATACTACCAAATGAATAAAGTGCATAACCTATAGTGGCCTATGACTTTTAGGGTTTTACATGACAGCTAGCAGATGGTACCAGAAATGCCAACATTGTCTAAAAGTAACTTTTGTCACCATATTTGAAAATAATAATAATTTTCAAATAACTATTTATTATTACTAAAAATATTATCAATCACTTATACAATACTTACCCAAAGATTACAGTATAATTTTACTTTTAATAATCAAATTTAAGGAAAAAAAGTATAGTAATTTCATTTTAGTTTTTCTTTTAACTCTTATGGTAATAACAGGTTAAATAGAGTGTAAAATTTTATATTTAATGTTATTATATTCAGTTATTAATATTTTTATAGTTGCCCTCGCCTATCTTTAAGATAAATAAATGGTTTGTGATAATAAAGATGAAAGAACATTCAAAATGTTAGTGAAATAATATAAAGTTTAAACTTGTAAACAAAGAGTATTAATACCTTTGCCGCGTAACAGACAACGGTCCTCTTTATTTCGGTGTGTGGGCGTGTTATCCTCGAAAAATAAACTGTTTTTTGATGATCTTTGAATAATTATCTAATATAACATTAAAGCGCGTGTTAAAATAAAATAGCGAGTGTTTCTCAGTAAATATTCGAAAATTTAAGTCTATCAAGACCATAAAATAAATCTTTTAACTGCAAGCAAGATTGTGTTGTGTTGCAATCTAGGCTAAACATCGAGTTTTAAAATTTTTATATTCCAAAAAAATCTGTGAAGTGAAATAAAAATACTTGCGAGTCTTTCTCCAGAGTTGATTAAATAAATACCAGGTAAGACTTCAAGTTATAATAAGTTATTGTATTTTTATTAGACTTTGTTACAACTGTTTAAGAGGAGTGAATATTAAATAGATTTTTGTTAACTAGGATACTTTTGATTTGTCATTGTCATTTATTTTATAGGCCTAAACATATTTTCTAGAATATTGATAGATATTGATATTGACTTTGTTACAACATTTTAAGAGGAGGGAATCTGAATTAGATGTTTGTTAATTAGGATAGCTTTTGATTTGTCATTGTCATTTATTTTATAGGCCTAAACATATTTTCTAGGATATTGATTTTTGTTTATTAAATTATTTAAAGTCATTATAAATAGGCCTACATATTAAAACAATATAATATAACAGATTTTAAAGGCGAGCATAAGCCTGAGGTTTTGTAAAACTTGACTAAGTTATTAATCTGTCTTTTTTCCCCCAGCATGAGTCTGTCCAAACCCGTGGGAACACCTATGGAGGAGGGGCAAAGCTGTTCCAGGAAGAAGAGAGAGGCATGCACACATCAGAGACAAGGGGACATCAACGTTGCAGCAGTAATTAGACAAGAGATGATGGACGACTTCGATTCATTCAACGTGGCAGAAAAAACAGCAAGATACTTGAAACTCAGTGTTAACACTGTGAGACGGTGAGGATAAATAAAAAGTTTTATTTACATAATTACAAGCTACATATCTATGGAGTCACTTGTTTTAAGGCTTGTAGTTCCTCTCATCCCTTGGTTGAAGTTCGTTCGTGCTTTCTGTGTAGTGAAAATTATAAGGTTACTGTACACAAACTATCACTTATAAATATTTTTTTCTCCATAAACAAAATGTTTCTACTCTCTCAGATTTATTTAAATTATTAAAAAGTGTAGGCGCATCAATTATTAAAAAGAGGGGGTTTATTGCTCACCTCGCTCTTTTTAAGGCATCTTGATTAGATAGAATTTCATAGTTATTTGCAATTTCCAAACCTGATAAATATCTATTTAATAGGCTGTTATTTGATTCGCCATCAACTTGGGTGAATAATTATAACTAATATATTTTGAAATAGTGATATTACAAAAATAAAAGTTTTAAATAAACAATACTTTGTGTCACCTTATCAATATAGGCCAACAAAATGATCTCTTGTTTTTTTTATTCAGTTATTATAACAAGAAAATAGATAATGTTGAAACTCCTGGCAAGATCAGAAGGAAACAACCGAGACCTGGAGTATCTGTAGAAACTCTTGATGATTTTACAAGAAATTCTGTTTGTCAGGTCATCTACAGAATGTATCACGAAGGTTAATTCAAATGTATAGATCAACTTGTATTTTTTTCACCTGTTTGTTTTTGGAATGTTAGGTTTTGATAATTAATACTAAAAAAAAGATAGTAAATTGCTTTACAACCTACATATAAATAAAGTTGACTTTTCATGCATAAGTAAATGAATCAAACAAACAATATGATGGAGCAGAGGTAAAACACATGTTTGTCAATTTTTGTCCCTCTTTTTTTATTAATGTGTAATTAAAAATAATAATTCAAATTATCATTAGGTCATTAAGATATCATTTTACATATCCTTGTGAGTGGAATGACAATGTTAAACTATTCATTGCTCGATGTTTTATCTAAAAAAAAATCCCTTATTTGTACAATTTTTGGCACTCCCTCCCTTGTTGTTGGCAGGCTACTTTCTAATCCAATCCTTATTCAAGGGGTATGCTACAAAATTACTTAACCGTTAGAAAAATCTGGGAGGAAGCCCTTGCTCAAGTTACCCCAGAGAGGTATAGTTTTATAAAAGAATGCAATTTTTATTATTCTACCTAGCTCACTATAATTACATATATGATGCTTAGTTACAGACTTATACATATCTAATGTTTCAATTGGAGTAAGAATGTCGACCATTGCGAGAGACTTATCAAGGAAGATTGGGACAGGGAGATAAAAATGGATGCAAGTGAGACCCACCCACCTATCATCATTAACCTGGCTGAAGACAATGAAGAGGACGATGACGATGACGAATATGATGATGTAGACGAAGTTCTTGCGAGCCCCATTGGAAAACACTTGACTGAACCAAGATAAGGATTAGATTTTATAAATAACTTAATAATTATTAAATTCTTCAAAAATGTTGTAAGAAGAACATTTTTTTAACTTTACTAACCACTTCTTTGGGAGATGCTAACCCACAAATTCACTTTTATAGCATAATTACAACACTGTAGATCTTTAAGCTTTGTTTTTTTTTCACTAATTTGTTGTATCAAGTTTTGTTACTAAATTTTATATGTTTTATGTGAATTTTAGACTTGTCGTAAACCCATATTTTTATTCTATTGGCGTTATATAAATTTATTGAAAATTTTTATATATGACATTTTGTAGCTCATTAAAAGCAAAATAAAATCAATCTTTTGAATATTAGAAGTCAATTAATCCATATACCAAGTTTTAACTTTATTACCACTCCTTACTTTAAACTACTTTAGAATGTTTTCAGATACCTATCATTATCATCATTATTATTATTATTATTATTATTATTATTATTATATTATTATTATTATTATTATTATATTAGCGGCAGTACCGCGTCTTACTACACTTTCGGGCTCTACGCACTTCGCTAATGTGTAAAGGAAGGGTGATTGTGAAATGAAATGGAGGACCTACAGTTTAACATGGGATCCGAACCACGGTGGAGGCCTGGCATTCCACCAATTCACAAGTTTTGATTAATACACATCTTGTCAGAGGTCATGAAAGGGTTTGGCGATCAAATAAATTTGTGCTGCGACCGAGGAATGAACCCCGGACTCCAGTACAGAAGTCTGACACCTTACCCCTAGACCACCAGGTCACCAACATGTTGTAATACTTTTTTAAAAAAATGTTTCTATATGTAGTAATAGATATTCAGATTTTTCACATTTATAATGTTGTTAATAATACTAATATTAACAAAAAAAAATGGATTTTTTTTATAATTTTCTATAAGAAAATTGGATTTTTTTAAATAAAACTTATTTATTTATTATCACAATAAAAACTGATATGGGATTAAATGCTATTTAAAAATATATATATATATTCTTTAAATAATTAATACTAGGCCATCTACATATCAAGGTCAACAATATATAGAAAATAAATAAAAACAGTCATATAAAGTGACAGCTGATAAACACATGTTTTTGCAGATCATATGGTTCGGCGTAGGGATACATAATTTGGTCTAGTAACTTTTCAGAGCTGTGAGCTGTCAGTCAGCACCAAAGAAGTCGTGTGAGACCTATACTTATCTAAAAGTTAGCTGTGAATGTATTGAAAAGGCAGTTAGGGGTGGTCCTTCAGTTTGGGAGTTAGCGTGAACATTTTTTTAAAAAAATCCATCAAGACCCAAAATTTGCTTATTCATCAAAAATCTTAAAATTAGTGATGCCAGCACATTTTATACTATATAAAACATCATTTGAAAATGCCAGTTATTTTCCAAATACAGTTCTCTCTAACAGAAATGTATTCAAGTATGTCCACCAATTTATGTAATCAATTCCAAATTGTTGTATCCTAAAGAATGTTTGGAATGAAAGTATTTCTTTTTTTCTTCCGTTATTCTTCTGCTGTAGAAAAAGGATTAGTAATAAAACTTCATTTAATAGGTTTATATAAAGCACCTCAAATGGTGCAAAAAGAGGCCATTCCTTAAGAGCTAAAGTCTTTTTGAGTTTTATCATTCTCATTACATGCCCATACCATCTCAATCTTGCTTCCTCTACTAACTCGTGTACTCCCTGTACCCAACTCTTACCTGGATAATGTGCTGTGCACCTTTTTTAAAAAATATAATAGAGGAAGGCATTTATGTTTTAATTGTGCGGCGAACACGGGCCAAACTTTCAACTTCCTGTTGGACTACGTGGCCCACACTGAGTTGTGATTTGGTACCGAGATCGGGCAGCATAAACATTTGCAGTGCGATGTCGCCCGTTACACAGAAGGAAAAAGAGGGGGGGTTGGGGTTGAGTGTTTTTGCAAGATCTACAGATGGTGACACTGACGTGGATGACTTTAGGACTATTTTCTTTAACATTATTAATTTACGTATTAATTTATCTTTGTTTTCATCATTAGTGATCTAAATTAATTTCTCTTTGGTTTTTATAGGTTGAATAAATATTGTTTGTTTTATGAGAAAACGAGGTTAAAAAAATATTAACTTTTTGCCACCTTTTTGCGGTTTGATACAATGTGTGGAGCTTTTTTTGGATAGGACGCGTAAAAAGAGTTTTCTTGGAGTTTGTGAGTTGGTATGTACTCCTCTTCTAATCTTCCATTTTGTGGAGGCTATGCAGATTTTCATACTCGGTGTGATCACTAACCTAGTGACAGAGAGTAAGGGTTTCATATAATCATTTTATTTGGTGGTAAGATGAACTCGGTTAGTTTAATTGTTCTATTTTCTTTAACCTCATCTTTCGGCCTGCGTGTTTTGGAAAATTAATGTTGTGTGAAAAAGGGTGGCGAAAGGTTTATGTTTTAAGTATCTCTCCTATTATAATATAATTACTTGTAGAGTACCTGTAATGCTACTGGGGTTGGAAGGGGAACGTCTTACTTATAATACATTTCTGTGGTGTATTATTTTAATGTTAAGGGTAAGGAGCATTATTGCATTTGTTGGTTTGATCGCAGTTCGCTAAGTCACCATTGTCATGAATTGTTGTTGAGTATCTTTATTTATGATATTAATGTTTGTGTTTTCTTTATCTTAATTTTTTTATGTGAACTGTTGTTATTGGGAATTTTCATTTATGCTATTAATGTTTGTGTTGTTTTATCTTAATTCTTATATGTGAGCGGTTGTTATTGGGAATTTTCATTTATACTATTAAGAGTATGATATCTGGAATCCGTGATGGTCAATAATTATAATCATTAAAGGCTCTCCTTATTTTTAGAGTTATTATATTTCACTGGATATTAGTTTCTTGTTCCCCTTTCACCATACATTAAAGAAGAGAGGTGAGCGTACATAAGGGAGACAGTACAATAACTCATGACAGCTAACATGCTCCTCACAGTGAAATATTTGCTTTTCTTTATGATCACTCAATACTTTTAAACATACTTCAATATTGATAGTAGCACACAAGATTTTGATGTTATTGAAGCTCAGATCTACTTTAATTAAATTTCATTCTTGAAAAAAAGTTTCACAAACATATGTGGATCAGAAAATCTTAATTTTGGCATATTTATCCACTGTCACATACGTAAAAGTTGATTTTTGATGTCCTGATGTGAATTTGTTTGAAATCATTGTTGCACTGTAAATCATTTACGTCCATCTGCAGTTTTTCAAGGAGAGTAGAAATGTCAACGGGAATTGGGGAACAAAATATCTCAAACCCTATATTTTGCGAGTTATGAGAAATTACGATAATATGCTGAGCTGAAAGGTTTTTTTTTATTCTATCAACATACTTCAAGAAATTCTTATTATGATTGTTTTTGAAGTCATTTAACAAAGACAAATGTTGAGCATTGTTATTTTTAAGTTGTCATTCAGAACATATAATTTCATTTGGAATGTAATATGGTTATAAGCATTGGTAATTAAATTATCTTGTCCCTCCAACTCCTTGTTAAGTTGGTTAATTTTTTCGGTTATATCTACCAAAAAACTTAGGTTTGATAACCACTCTTTATCATTTAATTCAGTAACTGATATTTTCTCCTTATTCATAAACATTTCAATTTCTTCCTGTAAATCAAAAAATATGTTTAAACATTTTCTGTGACTTGCCCATCTCACATTGGTAAAATACACCATGACACAGTATTTGGAGCATAATTTGATTAGGAATTCTTTGAACTGGCGATGCTGAAGAACATGCGATCAAATGTAATTTACTGTTTTTTTTAACCACATCCATGACATGGTTCATGGACAACACTTGCTGATGTGTCAAATGGTGTATGACAAACAAATCACTGGTTTTGATGGTTCTCGCCTCTAACTTGTTCATAAACAACTTTACATCTCCTCTATTTTTCCTTTAGTAGCCAGTGATCCATCTGTTGTTAATCTGGAAAGCGCCTCAAAATGCAAACTGTTATCGAGCAAACATTTTATTATGGCTTGGAAAATATCTTTACCCCTAGTGGTATTTTTCAAGCTTGAAAGGTTTAGCATTTCTCTTGTCACTTGGAAAGAATATTTAACTCCACGAATAAATACTGCAAGATGAGATGTGTTTGAAATATCCATACTTTTGTTTAAAGTATAGATGGGTCGAATCCGAATCTACATTTTGTTTTTTAGTCCGAATCCCAGCAAATTATTATAAATTTTAATGATTTATAAATATATCTACATTACACAATATAAGCCTAAACTGTGAATTAAGATTTATTTCAATAATGTTTTAATGTTAATCAACCCCAACCACCCCTGGCAAAATACAAATAAAACAATCTAGACTTATATTATTGTTTAAAAATCAAATCAATCAAAATTTGAGTCTTTTTTATAGTTATTTTAAAAAAAATTGTTAGTTAAGTTTCTAAAAAACATGTGAAATAAACATATTAGGCCTAGTTATACTTTGATCAACTTTAATCATCATTAAAGGATATTTTATTGTATAAAAATACAAATGTATATTTTTAATAAACACTAAAACAACATGCTTAACAATTAAACATACATTGGAAATAGTGAACTCACAATAATACATAAGTATTTTCTTTTATATCCATTATCTATTTTTGCGTGGAAAACAAATATATTCGATTCTTGCGATATATCGATTTCGGAGAATACATTCTATTTAAAACACGAACATATTTTCAACTACATTTTGTTCATTCCCATTGTATAAGGCAGGACTACGTTTGAATATTTCTACAAATACTTCAATAACATATTTTTAAAAATAATAAAAACTTAAGTTAAAATCAATTTAAAAATAAATAATGGATTAGCAAGTCGTTATTTGATTCTTAAAACTCGAGAGCGTTTACTAAGTGATCAGATTACTTGAATCGATTTTAAACAAACAATCGATATACGATACGTAGGCCGGAAGGGGATAAACAGTGTTATCACTGTCTGGCTGTTAACAGTATTTATTTTTCATGAAACCCAACAGAATGTTTAACTTAAGGATCGTATGTAATAAATTGGGGTTCTTTGCATAGTTGTAGATGATTAAAACCAGTTGGATAGTAAAAATTAACAGTATCTTTATTTCAATCATCATTCGGGCTAGTAAACATAATATGCTATACGTGATGGCGGCTAACTTTGCTTTTCCACACCTAACAATTATTTTTTTTAAAGAAGATTGTATTCATGTTTATCTCTTTTGTCACGGGAAAATAAATATTATGGATTAAGTTGTGCTTTTCAAGTAGGCCTAATTAAGTAATTTTTTAATTCAAAATATAATTCTTTGTTTATGAGGTGAAAGATCATCGAATCCAGTTAGACCTCGAATCTTGAATACTTGTCAGGATTCGAAGATTCGAGTGGCCCATCTCTAGTTTAAAGCTAAAGAAAGATTTGAATTCTTGAATCCGATCTCGCAAAGTCACCATGATTTCAGATGAAATATTATTAATACAACATATTGTTTGACGTGACATACTTATACTTGAAAATATCTTATTCATATCGGCAGAAACAGCTTTTAAAACTGCTTTACAACACACTTTAACCAGTTCCCCATTCGAAAATGGCTCCATTTGCTTTGCAATTAACAGTGCGGTATCTGTTTTTGATAATGTTAGATGCTTGTAGCAATGAACTAAAGAGTTTTTGCTGATCCTTTAATTCATATTTAAGTGCAGCCCACCAGTTTTTTCATTTCCTTATTGAATTTCATATACCATGTTTTGTTTCATGATGTCTTTTTACATAGTATTACTTAAATAAAGTGATTCTCTGTAAATCAAACATGTTAATCTGGATATATATAATTGAAATTTCGAGATTAATGTTAGAAAAATGAACTTTAAATTTTCAAAAACTAATTCCTAGGGTAAGAGAAGATTGGAATTTGGAAATAAAGTAAAGGGACCATGCTAAATAACTATAAGTGCGTACATTTTTAATTTTAAATGGGACTTCTGGAAATAGAGGGAAATATTATATCTGAGTATGTTGACATTGGTAATTCTTGTGTTGGTTCAATATATCCTATAAGTGAATTTTTCAATAGCATAGAAGACTGCTTCATTGAGTTTCCATTTAACATCACAACTTCAAGGAAGAACGACTGGAAAAAGTGTAGGTTTTTATAAACCTATCAAGAGGATTAAATTGAAGACTTGTTTTACAGTATCAAGTAGAATATTACTAAGCAAAAGAAGACAAACAAGGACACGATTTTTGAAGTATATAGGAGAGTGTTTGGGAAAATTATCCTTTTGCTCTAAATCGTGAACTTGATACGATAGAGGTTTACTCTCATCCTCTTGTCAGATGTATTGTATCAACATAAGAATTACAGGGTTCCTACGCTCTGGAAAGTCAGGGAAAAAAATAATAGTCAGGGAAAGTCAGGGAAGCTTTAAAAAGGTCAGGGAAAGTCAGGGAAATGACAATTCATGTCTTCATGTCACACTTAGAAAAAACAAAGAAAATATTTTTTCTATTTACTGCGTCATAAGCCACTGCCCCAATGAAGAAAGCTGAGGGGCACTTACCATGCTCAAACTTGCCCTAACACAAGTTTTGGTAGCATTTTATTTCAGAATGTGAACGCAGAGGTCTCCTAGCCTGCACATGACAATTCTTTTAACTTTAGTGATCACTTGTTTTTGTTCTTGTTCAAGGTTTGTCATCGTTATAGTTTGATACAGTGCACCAGGACTGATTAGACTACACCAGCAATGTCTAACAAAAAAACAGTTTTTAACCAGCTCTGGCTAAGCCCAGACCATTTTCCTGAATTCTCATACTGGATAAGTGGTGTTGAAAGTAATAAGCTGCAGGCATTTTGTAAAGTGTGCAAAAAAATTATAAACTTAAGTAATATGGGAAACAAGCATTAGCTTCCCATGCTAAAGGACCAACTCATATCAAAACTCTTGAAACTTTGACAAATCAACGCTCTCTGTTGACTTTTTTTTCAAAAAAGTCAAGTGATTCAGGTTCATCGAGCTCCCCAGTTTCAAGAGAATCTCTGGCACACAAAGACATTCTACCTAGTGATGATTCTGCTGGTTGCTCGAAGAGTTTTTCTGTTTCATCGAAAATCGTAACGTCGTAGAAGGAAGCTGTTGCTAAAAGTGAAATTAGTGTAGTGCCTCAAAGAAACCATAACACTTTTGTTATAAAAGATGATATAACTAAGGCGGAAGTCATTTGGGCTATGCAAGTTGTTGACAAAAAAATGTCTTTCAATTCGTGCAATAATTTAAGTACAATTTTTCAATTGATGTTTCCCGAGTGTTCCATTGCCAATGCCTTTACCCTTGGTGGAGACAAGGCTGCATACTTCATTGTGCATGGCTTGGCTCCATTCTTTCATAATAATTTACTGGACCGCCTAAAATCATGTAACAACTTTGTAATTTGTTTTGATGAGGCATTGAATAAAGTTATTCAAAGAGGACAGATGGACATTGTAATTAGATTCTGGGACAAGGAAAATCATAAAGTCATCAGTCGTTACTTAAACAGTGTGTTTTTCGATAGGAGCACTGCTGAAGAATTACTGAAGCATTTTCTGGATGGTATTTCTCCTCTTCCACTCTCTAAGTTGATACAAGTGTCAATGGATGGCCCAAATGTCAATTTAAAGTTTATAACACTTCTTCAGGAACACCTCAAATCTGTAACAGACAATGAAGTATGTAGTTTGCTAAATCTGGGAACATGTGGGCTTCATGTTGTTCATGGTTCCTTGAGAACAGGAGTAGAGTCTGTTGATTGGGATATAAGTAGCTTATTACGTCACATGTACTACCTGTTCACTGACTCTCCAGCTCGTCGAGCATTGTTCACCCAGTTGACAGGGTGTACAACTTTTCCATTGAAGTTCTGTGGTGTGCGTTGGTTAGAGAATGCGAAGTGCTTTCAAAGGGCATTACAAATTTGGGACCATGTTATTAAGTTTCTCAAAGAAGCAAAACTTCCTAAAACAAAACCTGTAGAGACACTGAAAAGAGCAGCCTGTGATCCATTCCTAAAGTGTAAACTAGCGTTCTGCAAGACAATTGCAGATGAATGTCAGCCTTTCCTGCAACGGTTCCAGACATCAAAACCAATGACTCCATATCTTTTTGAAGCTGTAGAGAAACTTCTAAGATACCTTATGAATCGTTGTGTGAAACCTGATCTTATGAAGTGCACGGGTCCAAAGTTACTGTCTATTGACACAAAAAAATCAGAAAATTTGATCCTTAGCAAAAATATTGATATAGGATTTGCAACAAAACGTTTGTTAGGAGAAACTGCGATCACAGTAACAGAACGACAAAAATTAGAATTTATACATGAGTGCCGCAGTATGTTAACCACCATGATTGCAAAACTACAAGAAAAAAGTCCCTTAAAACAGAAATCTGTGAGAGGTTTGTCTTCATTGGATCCTTGTGTTATTCAACATTCACCTCAACTGGCCCAGAAGAGATTTTCTTTTCTTTTGGAGGAACTCAACCATGCCAACATCATAAATGATGTTCTGGCTGAAAATGCCAAGAAAGAATACTTGCATTTTTGCAACCTCAAAAAATCTGAGCTTCAAGAAATATTTCGTCCTTGTGATCAGTTTAGTGATGAAGTAGGACTTGACACTATTTATGGTAGCTTTCTAATAGGAGAAGCAAACTACAAACATCTTTGGGAAGTAATAAAGATTTGCCTTGTCTTGTCGCATGGGAATGCAACTGTTGAAGGTGGTTTTTCAGTCAATAAATCTTTACTGGTTGAAAACATGCATGAAAAGACAGTCATTGCACAGCGTCACATTCATGATGAGATACAAGAAGCAGGAGGGATTAAAAATATACACATTAGCAAAAAGATGTTGGATTACGTGAGAGGTGCTCGGAAACGCTATCATGAATACTTAGAGATGAAGAAGCAAGAAAAAAGTGAAAAAGACAAGAAGAAGGCAGAAAAGAGGAAATTAGATATACAAGTTAAAGATTTAGAAGGAGAAAGAAAAAAATTAATGATGGCAACTGAAGAGAAACGATAAGCAATAGACGTGGAGTTGCAAGAACTGAAGAAGAAGCAAGCTTCACTTTATTAAATATAACATAGTTTCTTATTGTATGACTATAGTGATAATTTTAATAAAAATAAAATTGACTTGAGACATGAATAATATGAAAGCAGACAGAGTTCCTGTTGTAAGCTATTCAGTTCAGGAAATGTACAGTTTAGGTAAAATAAAACTGTAATGATACCAAACTCTTTAGTATGTTCTTAGTGGCCTGTTATTTAATACGTATTTCTGCACATGATACCAAAGGGAATCAAGTTTGTTACAAATTTTTGATAGGGATTATTTTTCCATCATTTTCCCTCAACTGATTGGCAAGATGTCTGCTTTCTTATTCTTCCATGAGAGGTGAGGCAAGGTCGGCTGTAAGGGGGGAGGAGGCCGAAATAAATTTATTTAAATTAATATTTTCACGTGTATAGTACCGTAAAGTTATAATGGAAATTTTATGAGAAATTGGTCAGGGAACTTGGGAAAATAGTCCGGAAAAGTCAGGGAGAATATTTTTACAAATACTGTAGGAACCCTGAATTACCAATGTCAACATACCCATGTATCATATTTTCGGAGCAAAAAGTAGGGGCTGCTAACTCTGGGCAGCTACCACCATGCAAAGACGGTTTATATCAACAAACATTGAGATCAAATTACCAATCCACTATTTGGAGAAGTTTAGAACATTTTGCTGATATTCCTGATCTGACAGATGGTCACGGATGGATGCCAGGACAAGAAGGTAAACTCTCCTTGCTGTGGATGACAGGCGCTCCAGCTCCTGGTGCTGTTCTAGGGTTTCTGAGCTTCAAGTGACCCAAAATTTGCAGCTTTCCGCGATGCACATGCTTGGCAAACAACTTTAGGTGTACTCCAGCCTACAGTTCAAAGGAGTTTGGAAACCAGTTCCTTGATGAGGGAGAAGAAGATGATCCATCTGATAATATTCGGTCTTTGGAACTCGGAGCTATGAACATTTTAACCTGAACACTACGCCTGCAGAATATAAACAAAGTTGATGGTTTATTAATGTGTTAGTCAGTAACATACAAGATATGAAAGACTAGAAATTCTAAATGTACTAATATGTGAATACAAAAATATTCTAGTTTAATCTGTTATTTTTACTTAATTCATTTGAAACCCTGGGTTAAAAAAAGAGTGATTATCACATTAGAGATTTTAATTGTATTACATGATCTGGCCAAGTGGTCTACGTGACATTACTAGACTTTGGCTAAACAGCTTTTACATTCTCCTTTTGTAAATTTATTTTTTTACTTTTTTCCCCAAATACAATTAGAGACAAAACTAAAATTTATTAATAAAACTACATTCCAAGAAGTCAAAGTAAAATATAAATGGGATCAATTACAGTTTAAATATAAATGCTTGTGGCTGTTTTAAAATGGGCACAGTAATTATGAGCTACCGATTATTGCTGTCCATTATGAATCCTAAACATTACTATAATTTACGTTGATGGAAAATTATGATAGCAGTTACTCCCTCCCGATTACACACTAGCTTTCTGACTCTTATTATATGTGTGAGTGCCTAGTCCCATTAAACAGTGGCGTGTTTTCTCTGAGATTCTCCACTCTTTACTAGTAAGTGTTTTCAAGCAATTAAATTTCAATTGTATGAAAAAAAGCTCATAAATTACTTTTTTTTTACATACCCTATTTTGGGTAATAATGAGCGGTTTTCATTTTACTAAGCAAAATATGAAACATTTTTGTTTGAAAATTTACTTTTCCCGTTTTTTTTTTGGCAGAAGCGTTAAAGTTACGTAAAAGGTGCGAAAATATAAAAGATAGAAATAAATATTACCTTACAAAGAAAAAAAAAATTGAAATTGGTAACTGAGTACTGAGGTATGAGTGGTTAAATAAAACCATAGGCTGCCATATTTGGAAGCTATCGATTTCAGATATCCAGCATGAATTTTCATGTTCCCAGGCAATTGGGGAGTCACCTGTTTAAATGGCGCTTAATCCCTCCGAATTATATCAAAATTTTCATTGCTTCATGGATTATGTAGCCTTCGCACTGTCTGCGCACATATCAACTTAGTTATCTCATGGGATGTCACTCATGACTCACTGTGAAAAATTATATGATTAATTCGAAAATTTCAGCATCAATTGTGTCAGTCGGTAACGCATTTCAGAAAAGCAGATCCTCTTGAAAAGAATCCAAGTATTGGTAGCGTACAAATACTATTAAAATTTCCAACTTATCCACATCCATCGATTCATCCATTTGGAGCGAAAATCAAGTGTATTTTATTCGTGAAAGTAGAGTATCTTTCATGACCTCTGCTAATTCCCCGATTATTCGCAAGATTGTGTTATTTGACAGTGGAACTGTGTCTACTAATTTCGTGGATTTACCATCCAGTATACACTCCACTATGTCCTTTACGCTAGGCTTGATGATGATTTCAGTGATATCATGGGCTTTCTAAGATTGAGCAACTCGGTAACTGACTAAGTAGGGCACCATCAAAGCCTTTTCATTAAGGGTTTTTGAATAATAGGATATAATTTTCTGGGTTTGTGTAAGTTCACCATACTTATTTGTGAAAAAATATCTCAGTTTGCCCTTACATTCTGGACGGGCCCCCTCATAATGATGACGCATTTTTTCTGGGGACATTGCACTGTTTGGTAACACTTTTCCACAAATTACGTGCTGTGTTGTGTTGTCACTGGTCTCAACGAATTAATTAGCGTTTCCTTGTGGGACTGGTCTCCAAAAAACTAATACTAGGCAGTTGGTTCAACACTTGGGGAGGTGGAGTATCTGCTGTCACTGATTCATCCAAAAACTCTTAATCCTGTCCAGAAAATCTAGCACTAGCAACTGCTCCATATTCTTCCACACAACAAAAAATAATATTATGTTCACCTTGGTAGAATCAATAACAATAATAATAGTTTTTCAATTCCAATTTCATTTATTACAGTCGTAAGACCTATGACAGGCCAGTACTGAAAAATACCCAAGTACCATACAAGCACAATATAATAAAATAATTTTAAAAAATAATGGCATTATTTGAGGGGGATAAAGGAGTTAGTAGCTAGTCTTGCTTGGCGTGCAAAATAGCCGAACACTGACACTGTGCACGGCGCACTTAACTAAATAATACTTCCTCTCGGTTACATACATTTTTTACAATAATGTGTTTAGTTTTAATTGACTATAGCTCAATTCTTTGAAACGTCATCGGCTATACACTGTTTAGATTGAAAACTCAGTCACCAACGAGCAGTGGCGGCTCGTGACTTTTTTTTCATGGGAGGGCACAAAATTGAAAATAATAATTAATAAAAATATAAACTCACCTCTTATTTATTATATTTTGTAATGGATGTCCATCCTCCTTTCCTTGATATTTGAGAATACTTCAATAACTTTGTTGTCGAAATCAGAAATTGAATTAATAAATTTCTTTTCTTCTGATAGAACTGCTAAAGCATTTAATCTGTTTTCCGTCATTGCACTACTTAAAAAAGGCTTAATCCGTTTTAAGATATAAAAACACCTTTCACTTTCACTTGTTGACATTGGTGTAGTACAAATAATGTCCTATAGTTTGAAACTTTCAGATAAAATCTCACGCAGGTTATTTTGTGAAATAAACACTAATAAAGATAGCACACCCTCAACTTCGCACATATCATCACGACTGTAAATTACATTCAATTCACTCTTTAATTTTATAGCGTTTAACATGGAATAGGATGCAACAGTTTCGTTAAACACATTTTGAGGAAAAGATTTTTGATAGTTTGAAAAAAAAAAATTAATTGAATCATTTTGCTGCACTTAGGTGACTTTTAAAATCAAATCTATCCTTAATTTGGGTTAGAATAGTGTCAAAAACTTCTTTTGCAGCATTATTTCTACTATCTCCGCCGGTGGATCAAGTTTTCTTTCTTTTTTCTTTGGGTTCTTCAACCTCGTCGGTACCATTTATAATTTTTTTTTAATTTGTATCTCAAATTGTTCTATAGCTTTCTCCGAATATAAGCTATCAATACCACGCACTTGAGTTTTATTTTAAAAAATGTCCACGTGAGGCATAATTAAATGAAATTGTTTCAGCCAATACATGAATTCTGAACTATTTAAGTGTTTCAGTAGGCCACTTGCTTCATTTAGGGTTTTCGAATCTACTTCATCAGAGTCTATGATTTTTTCTAACCATTCCTTAAATGAGTCTTTCTAGTCAAATAAAGTATTGACTGTTCTGTTTTTAAAATTCCAGCGAGTTGTAACCGCTCGTGGTAACCTTTTCTTAACAATTTCGTCAAGGAACGCTGTTCTTTTAGGTGAACGGGAAAAAAATGAAGAGAACGCTTGTAAATTAGCGAAAAAGATCTTAACTTTTTTGTTACATTGCGCTCCTCGTTCCATACTTAGGTTAAATTGATGTGCATTATGACGTTATTTGCCACCCTACCTTGTTTTTCTCTATGTTTTCTACTTTTTGTGAACAATTTCCAATTTATTTTCACGTAAATCTAAGCGCTTCGAAGTTAGGCCACACGCTGGTTGCCGGCCTGACTAATAATACTGTTTACATCTATTAAATTAAATAAAAGGACGGAACAACGTATTACATTGTTTTAAATAATCTAAATAAGGAATTTTGATTATTAGAAGAACACTTACCTTTTATTAAACATTTCATCATCTCGTTAAGAAGTATGATGACTTATTTATAATGAACGTCAGCCATGTTTGATTTCAACGCATGCGCAGTTCTATCAAACAAGTGTTCGTAAAAGAAGAAAAAAATAACTCTATGTAAATAACTCAAAACAAGTGCGTTTTTCAATTCTGACAGGTGGAAATAAACATTTAATTCTTTAAGGAAAAAAAGCACTGTTCACTTTCATTAACATACAGTTCAATATTTATGTTAAACCTGCATTTTATTTGATTTTCCCTAGTCCATAGCCAACATTTATCTTTTGGTTTTGTTTTCTCTTTGGACTAGGAAGTAAAGAATAGAACCTTTTTTAAATTTGGTTTTGGAAGATTTTATGGAAGAGGAGGTCTTCTTCTTCTGAGTGGTTTTAACATGGAGCCAAATCTGTGTAGCTCCGAATTAAAATGATTTTTAAAATGAATTAAAGGTGTTGAATGAAAGTATGTAACGTTCTGGATTTACGTTACCGCGATGGGCGCCTATTGAAAAATTATGATTAATACACTTTTCATTTTGACATGTTTTTTTATTGCTGAATCAGTTTAATTAATGCGAAAATAGATCATGTTGAACTATACGCGGGCTAGCGCGGACAGGTGTTGCTAGACGCCAAACTCCCAACTGAACACTGCCAACTGAACACTCACAACTAACCACTGCCTTTATGTTGCACCATCCCTTGTATATATTCCTTGGTCATGGAAGCTTCGAGAAGGTTTAGTTTAGAAAAACAAAATACAAGACAAAAACATCTCTGTGCTACTCGAAGCTTCGAGAGCCGGAAAAAGACTCAAGTTACATTTTAAAATCTCTCTTCGAACCATCGAGAAGAGGAAGTTATTATTTGAAATATATATATATTGTCAAACTGACTTGGCTGGTGTCACGTGCGTGACGTCACCGTTCAATGGCTTTTGCCTTCTTAGAAGAAGAAGTGCTTTAAGCGCCATTTAATATACTACATAATTTAAATGAAATAAGATACGTTTATAAAATTAGGACGATATTATTGTCAATGCTTTCACATACTTTTCAGGGGCAAATCAGTTACATTACAATACCCCCAAAGTGTATCTGAAAGTAGAGACTTTGTCGTATACTTTTTGATACGCTTTGCTTTAAAAAATAAAAGACAAGAAAAGACGACATGATCATTTTTCGCACACTCTGTATAAAGTTTCACAAATAACAATATTTTGAAACATCCTGTATAAAATTTCACAAATTGGATAAATTCCAATAATTTGGAACACTCTGTATAATGTTGTTCTTGAATGATAATAATATTCGAAGTGGTGTTCTCCTACTGTAAGTTTACATGAAGTTTATATATATAAAAGTTGAAGTTATACAAATCAAACATTAAAATATAAAATGTTAATCAAAAAGTTGAAATTAGATACATCAAATATCAAGATATAAAATTGTTAAGTATAATTACAATTAATTGAAATAAAATAATCTAAGTTTATCATATAAAAATTTGGATTTAATATAAAGATTTGAATTTAATTATTACTAATCAAAGTTTTTTATTTTTTATTTAAAAAAACAAAACAAAATTCGTTGCTATAACGTCCTTAAGATTGATTAAAATACATTAACTTGTTAATAAAAAATTTGAATATAATTGTCACTAATCAAAGTGTCTTTTAATCATTTATTGGTTTAAACACTTCGTTGCACTTTTTATTCATTTCAATGATCCTTCACGGATCCACTTTTAATTATTAGTATTACGATGACGATCCTTCACGGATCCACTTTTACTATTATTTTAACATACTTAACCAAACACTCTTAATGCTACACATACCCTTAAAAAGCCTGACTGCCAAATTCGCTATATGAGCCACTATTATACTCTTAAAAGCCTGACGGCCAAATTCGCTATATGAGCCATCACTTAAAATACATTTACTGAATAATTAGCTTAAAAACACAAAAAAGGATAATTCACAAAATAAACTTAATTACTTAAAAGATAATATAATTACATTGTTTCGGACAGAGAAAGGATAATAACAGAACATCTGAATCACCTTACCAAAATCTTTATTTATGAGAATACCTAGTCTTAAAACAAATTTAAAATATTTGAAATATATAGACGATAATCTTGGAATCATAAAATATTTAAAATTATTTTTTCCCCTTCTTAATTGAATAATGAATTTTTCATTAGTGAAAAAATCTTTAACTGCATCTTTCTCTATTGATTACAATCTTTTGACTATTGCCTATTTGCCTTAGGCACTTAAAAAATAAAATTATAATAACATCTTTTATAGTAGCCTAATTAGGTCTAACATCCTAATTAGCTCTCATCCTTGTTAATACATTTGCATTATTTGTTATATCACGTAATCACAGAATATCCTTTTAAACTTATTCACAATCTCCTCAATATCTTTAAATTTTAATCCAGAATTAACCATTGGATATTTATCGCATATTATTTAGTGGAAAGCTTAAGGCCTTGCCTCATTTATTATAACTGACTCTTTGTTGCGTTGTACTAGCTCTATGTTTGTGAATACCTGTTACCTGAACTTGGTGATCCTTTTGACTCACCACTTATAAAAAAAATGAAATTATTCATCATGGCTTATTACATCTAAGTCCATGGCTTAATACACCTCAACTTCCTCACTCAATTCTCCTCAACGCTGCTAGATGCCCTCGGGCCATCCTTAAACTCATAACGACGATTAATTAATCTAGATCATGGCTTGCCCATAGCTAAGACCATATCTGAAAAAAACCTCAACTCCACTTTCTCAACCTATATACCTCAATGAAAAGACCTCAACTCCACTATCTAAAAAAAATGCTTTTAAACAAGACTACTCGGCTCTTATTTCCACTCACCTTAACATACTGTAATAAGCACTCAAGTGCATATCTAAATTAATTTCTCTAGATATCTTAGATCTTACTCTTCAGCTTATCAGCCTACTCTGTGATTTCTTTAATATATGAATCAAAATCGTTGAATTTATTGCCATTTAATTATTTGAATTAAAATAACCCCCCACATAAATATTAAAATCCTTATCTTGATTATAAAAAAATGCATCATTGATGAAATAATATATTTATTCAGATTTCCAAGATCGTCTATTAATTAATAAAACTTCCTAACTTTCTCATAAACTAAAATTATATAACTTCTTGTTAAAATTAAAATTTATATTTTTATCTCTAATTATTACTTAAACAATAGTTTACAATTAACAAAAATTATGACCTACTCTTAGAATATACTTAGATCCTAATCTCTCCTCGCGTGTTTTCAGGCTTTCACGCACCTCCAGCTGACAAACTTATCCAAGCCCTCACCTAACCTTCTATCCGATGTTATCCCTTGCATGCTTCTAAGGGTCCATGCCTCCTCCTTATCTGTTCTCCTATTTTGATTTATACAACTTTCTAAAATTATGCTAAGTCCAAATGTTATTAATCTAAATTGATAAGAATTTATATTTTTATACTTATAGATTTTATACTTAATGTACCGGGTTTGACTCTGACTTATTGAACTAATAAAAATAAGTGATTTTATCTTTCGTGGCCAAAGTCAGTTTGTGTTGTCGTCTTAGCTTTGCGAAGTAGGAATGACAATAGATGACCGACCACCTGTATTAAGTGCGACGTAGGAATGAATGTATAGAATTTGTTTTACAACCCTCTCAATTTTTACAAAAGAAGGTTTAACTTCCTTTTCAGAAACTAAAAGATTAGTCTCACTTTTCATGTTTGGTCGTTTATGGTTTCTTTACAATTTATATTTTGAGGTGTGTCACCCTCCTTACTCATTTCAAAATAACACGCAGTTGAAGAGTTGTTTACAGTTGCTTGTTTGTGGTACTAAGTAAGTACGCAGTATATTTTAACCACTGCGTATCTCCTCAGAAAGAGGTGACTCTTTCAACATGTATTTTTGCTAGTTATTGTGCTACAGATCCAGGTTCGAACTCTTGCATAGTCATTTTACTATTTAATTATGTAAATAAAATCCTGTTCCTATCCTTTATAATTAATGTAGCTGAAAATGTTTAGATATCTGTCTTGCTATAATAGGGTTTTAATTCTGTGACATTAAAAACACCTCTAATCTTAAGAGTCTCAGGGTCTTGAATTAAGTATACATTTTGACCTATTTGATATTTTACCTGATATGGTCCTTCATATAGTAAAAAGAACTTTTTTACTTCCTTATTCAAAGCTGATGATAACTGATGATTTTTTACAAGAACTAACTGGCCATTTGCGTATTCAATAGGTTTAAGAATCTTTTTTATCATGGTACCGGGTTCGTTTCTCTGCTGTATCTTTTAATCTTTTTACTGCAAGATGTAATTTAGTTTGATGATCTACTTCTAACCTTGCTTGTTGCTACTTATAATTGTTTACTTTACAATTTCTACTAATACGCACAACCTTCTCTTGCACAGGAAATATTACTTTTACGTCGCTGAATTTGTGCTTTTTTAAATTTACTTAAATTTATATTTTAAACTTTTCTTACTACAACTAAATTATTATAGTTACCCTTATTTCACTTATTTAAAATTTAAATCTTTAATTTAACTGCTAATTTTTTACATTTATATAATCCGAAATTTAAAGTTTGTTTAATTGCCTCCTGGATCAAATATTTTTTGTGAGTCGTACTCATTTAAATTTGATGTCCCTGAGAATGGTGGCACATAATTAAAATTTGGAGGTTGATGTACTTGATTGGTTGTGAATCTGGGGTTACCTGTATTGTTATTTCTATTAATTTGCCGATCACTCGAATTTATTTGCCTCGAAGGTCCTTGGTTCCTATCCTGTCGATATTCTATTCTAGGATGTGGATATTTTCTATTTTGCTCTGGTATTGGATAATTATTTTGATATCTCTGCCTACTTGTCCATTATTAATTTCTTTGATTTGAGGGTTTGTTGATTGCCTATGCCTATCAATATTATATTTGTTTGTCTGATCATTGATTTCTTTGTTTCTTTGATATCTATCATCAAATGCCATTAATACTCTCTCTACTTCTTTGATGTTCTGTTTATTTATACTAATGAGAACGTCTTGTACTGGAGTTGGAAAATGATTCATTAGAAGACCTATCAATCTATCCTCTACTACTGGGTATCGCAAATATTTCGCCTGTGTTACAAATTTATTGAAATATTCACTCATAGTACCATCCTTGTCGTTATATTTTCCATTAAAAATTAATTGAAGAAAATCATCCTGCATATTTTGAGACCAATATTTTTCCAAAAATATTTCCCTAGCCTGCTCGTATGTCTCCCATTCACTCTCTATACTATCTGTCCAGGATTTCGCCTCATCTTCTAGGCCTGATAAAAATATCTCTATTTTGACTTTTTCATTTATTCTTTCTCCTTTAAATACTCTTTCTACTTTATTTATATATTGTACTGCTGAAATGTTTCCTCTCTTTCCTTTAAATTTTGGAATAAGTGCTAATGACGTTTCTCTTAGTCCCTTAGCAAATAAGTTGGTAGTATCGTGTAAGTTACTAGATTCCCTAGATTTGTTTGATTTTCAACAACAAAATTGGTTAGTTTTTTATCTAGCTTTTCTACTGCCTTATTTACGATCCCATCTATCTGTTCTTTAATTAAAATTTTATTTGTGTCTTGCTGAGAATCAAGTACTGATTTTACCTCATTTATTTCCTTTTCATTGTGTTCTACCTGAAGGTCCAGATTCCCAACTTTAATTTCTACTTCCTTTAACCCTTTAACTGATTCTAGTTCTATTGTTTCTATTTTATTTTTATTAGCTGAAATCTGTTCCATTAACTTGAACTGTCCTTTCCTTAAGTTTTCATGCTTTTCAATCAACATCTGTTTTTACTTTTTCCTGTTCTATCACTTTTGTGTCTACCTCATTTAACTGTACTGCTAAGTTTTGATGAACCGTCTCTAATTGGTCTATTTTTTGCTCTACATAACCAAATCTCTGATCACAAACCTCCTTACTTAACTCTATTTTAGCACTTAGTTCTTTATTGATTTGTTCAAGTTTAGTCTGATTTGTATCTATTTTCTGATTAATTGCCTGAGTATTTGCATATATTATTTGATTAATTTCGTGTCTACTTGTATCTATTTCCTGTTTAGTTTCCTGGCTACTTTTATCTATTTTTTGATTAGTTGCATCTATTATTTCTTGTTTAGTTTCCTGGCTACTTTTATCTATTTTCTGATTAATTTCTTGTAACATTTTCTGATTACTTCCTTGTAACATTCTCATAAGTTGATTTAAATCTACTATGGGTTGTTCCATATTTTGTTCCTTACTCTTTTCTCTTTCTTCCTCATCTACTATAACATTTCTTTCTTTTTCTGTCCTATCTCCTTCTCTCTCTCCCTCTGCAAATGACTCTTCATTGTCCTGTTCACTTTCTCTTATTTCCTCATCTGATTGTTCTAGAACTAACTGATTCCTAGGTCTATTTTCAGCTACCTCTTCAGAATAGCTACTCGCGTCACTATTATCATTTGAATCTGCCATTTTTTAATTATTGTTCCTTTAATTTAAATCATAAAAAAATTTATACTGTTCCACCCCCAAAATGCACAAATGACAAATATATTTTTCACTATTTAATTTAAGTTTCTGTTGATGACTTATCTGTGATATCTTCTTTAGACTCGTCTCCACCCCTTGTCTCCTTTGGTGATGGTAAGCTGCTTCTCTCGGTCCTCGGCGCTGCTTACTGCTTATCTTGGTCCTCGGCGTTGCTTCCTGCTTTATCTCGGTGCTGCTTCCTGCTTATCTCGGTCCTCGGCGTTGCTCTGCTGCTTATCTCGGTCTTCGGCATTGTCCTCTACTGCTTACCTCGGGGAGGTATCTCGTGCTGTATCTCGGGGAGGTATCTCGTGCTGTATCTCGGGGAGGTATCTCGTGGAGGTAATTCGTGCTGTATCTCGTGCTGTATCTCGGGGAGGTATCTCGTGCTGTATCTCTGGGAGGTATCTCGTGCTGTATCTCGGGGAGGTATCTCGTGGAGGTAATTCGTGCTGTATCTCGTGCTGTATCTCGGGGAGGTATATTGTGCTGTATCTCGGGGAGATAATTCGTGCTGTATCTCGGGAAGATAATTCGTGCTGTATCTCGGGGAGATAATTCGTGCCCCTAAGTTGGGAAGCCAATTGTAACGTTCTGGATTTACGTTACCGCGATGGGCGCCTATTGAAAAATTATGATTAATACACTTTTCATTTTGACATGTTTTTTTATTGCTGAATCAGTTTAATTAATGCGAAAATAGATCATGTTGAACTATACGCGGGCTAGCGCGGACAGGTGTTGCTAGACGCCAAACTCCCAACTGAACACTGCCAACTGAACACTCACAACTAACCACTGCCTTTATGTTGCACCATCCCTTGTATATATTCCTTGGTCATGGAAGCTTCGAGAAGGTTTAGTTTAGAAAAACAAAATACAAGACAAAAACATCTCTGTGCTACTCGAAGCTTCGAGAGCCGGAAAAAGACTCAAGTTACATTTTAAAATCTCTCTTCGAACCATCGAGAAGAGGAAGTTATTATTTGAAATATATATATATTGTCAAACTGACTTGGCTGGTGTCACGTGCGTGACGTCACCGTTCAATGGCTTTTGCCTTCTTAGAAGAAGAAGTGCTTTAAGCGCCATTTAATATACTACATAATTTAAATGAAATAAGATACGTTTATAAAATTAGGACGATATTATTGTCAATGCTTTCACATACTTTTCAGGGGCAAATCAGTTACATTACAAGTACACGTGGTGAAATGTAAAAGGAAGTGTGTGTACAATAACTAGATTGTTTATTTTCGTTTCATTTGCGCAAGAAATCAAACAAATTACTAGAGTGTAACAAATCTCTGAAGTTGGTGTCAATATGGACTAATTCAGTGGTGAGGCCGAGCCAACTCTTCAACTATAAATTATTATATATTTTTTTTTTTGTTTCTCCTATAAAATAAGAATTCGTTTACTTTCAGAAAGACAGACTAATGTAGAGAATTAATTATCATTTCATTTTATGTCTAATTATTAATTTTTTTATTATTATATATATTTTTTTGTTTTGTTTTGTCTCAACAATACTGTTCTATACTTTGTTAACTTAGATCTATATTTACCCGGAATTCCTTAGGTAGGTTTGGGATGTGGTAAAGTGGAAAACAATAATAAATCCACAAAAGTGCCAACAATTGTTATTTTATGCATTTATTTTTTTATTGTCTAAATTACATTTTGTTTCAACAAACCATTTTATCTGAATTGTTCATGTTTTTAGTTTTAAGTTTACCCAGTGGTCTCGAGTATTGAGAGTCGTAGTGCCAATGATTGAATTAACCGAGGCAAAATTTCTTTTTTTTTCTTGTAATTATTATTTTTTTCTCCTAGATACTAGGGGTGGCGCCCAACAATAACACCGTCCTTATACATCTTGATGTTAACTATTGTTGTTATGTTAACAAGATGCAGAGGACAATAATATTAGACACAATCAATATAAATAAGTTATACAATATATATAAAAGGTTACAACAATATATATATATTGTTTTATTACAGCATAGCAATGTACAAAATAGCCATTTGGATATATTTGTTTTATTAATGATTGAACACCATTATTTTTTCCACTCATAACGGCTGCACCATCATAATTTTGTGCAATTAATTTGTGTGATGGAATATTTAATTTAGTTTGAAGTTCTTCTAGTATGACTTTGGATAAAATTTGTTCTGTATATCCAGATGGTTTAATAAAAGACCAAAATCGTTCACAAATTTGCCCATCAAAAACGTATCTAATTATAATTATCATTTGTTGTTGATTGGAAAAATCAGTAGTTTCATCAGCTTCGGCTGCAATAAAATTTGCTGAATTTATCTGGGTCTTTACTTCATTTTGCTAAACTTGAAACATTGAATCCAAAAGTTCATTTTGGATAGTTTTGGAGGTACCTTTAAATACATTTGATTCTTTCAAATGCAATGCAAGAGCAGAATCTAGGTCGGTTGCAAAATCAATTAAATCTAAGTAAATACCACAATTATCAGAAGTAACCCTCTCATCATGACCACGTAAAGCTAATTCAAAAGCCCCACAGAATTTAATACACATTATTAAGCGACGTAAAATGTATCTGTTGTTGTCAACGTTTTCATTGTGATTTTGTTTTTGTTGAACATACGCACTACTTAATTGCTCCCGAATATCTATTTTCCCAACACATTGTAGTCCACTGCTGAATTTAAATGATTTAATGATAGCTCATGCTTCTTATATCTTTCTGATAAATTTTTAAATCAGAAAAACCACCTTTAATCCATGTAGAAGATTCTTCCTTTGAAAGCAAACAAAAGAAAAAAAATAATTTGTTAGTCACTTCACACCCGCACATCCACTTATATTTATCATAAATGTTTTTATTAAAATGTCTATGATAGGCACGTGATTTATTCGAGGAAGAACAGTCTATATTTAAAATTGGCATCGGCCTGCCTTTATTCTTAATTAAAAGCTTTTCATCAAAACTAATGTTATTATGAATAATGTACTGCACAGAATTAATTTCGGAATTCATTTTTTAAACACTTAAACCGTTGAACGAAGAACTATAATATATTAGTCAACAGTTATATTAAACATTCGCGCGCGATTGACTAGTGACAAAACACTTTGGTTAACTGTTCTTCAGTGATGGACTGAAAGTGTGAAGCTTGGCCTTGAACTGACTGACAAGTATTCGGCTACTTTACAATGGATGGGGATGCGAGCAGCAAGAGAAAAAAATGTGTCCTTTCTACGGCTGGTATGACACTATCCTATTTTTCTTCGATCAAAGACATAACACATTTCTTTGATCAAATATAATTGATGATAAAATATTTGATGCCGTCTTTGATAAAAGATGTGTTATCACATTTCTTTCAAAGTTTCTACAATTACAGTATTGTGTTATTTCTAAAATGAGTTCAAATGGTTTAATTTTATGTGCAGTGACTGTGAGTGAGAATGTGCTAATTTCTTTGCTGTTAAAGTGAAAAGAAAACCTGCGAAACATAAAAAAGAATTAATAAAAAATAAACATTTACGTCCATCACCCACACACCAGCTTAATCAATTTGTACAAAAATATTGTCCAATCTTCCCTCTCTTTTCTCTTAGTAATTTTTAAGCATTTAAACAAATTACAAAGCTATCCATTGACAAAGCGACCCCAAATTTTTCTAAATCTTTAAAGTGATTATGTTGTTAGTCTATTTTTTTAATTCTTAATATTGAATTTTATATTTAGATGCTATTTATTTATTAATAAATAATTATTAAATATTTCATTTGAACTATTACATTTTTAAACACTAAAAATACATTTTGTTGAAAAGTGCCCCTAGGATATTTGCGCCCTAAATTCATTTCTATTATTAACTGTCTCTCGCACCCAGGTTAATCTTTCAGTTGCCATTTTCTTTAATAAAAGCCTAGAGTATGTTCTATAGCGTAAATCTTTGAACAAATATTTCCTTTGATAAAAGATATTGGACGATTTGTTAAAGTTACATAACATTTCTTTAACAAAGAAATGTGACCGTGTAATACCGCTCTCCCAGTGATCCCTTGCCCTTCAGTGACGTGCAAGACAAGACACCTCTATCTCCAAGCTTCTAATCGCAGGGGAACACTCAAATATTGCCCCACTTGAGTGTTGCGCAGAGCTGTTCTGAGAATCGTGTCCCTTCCCTCGCCTTCCTCTTGTCCACCATGACTTGGAGAACATTCACTACTTTGCCCCGATCGGGAAGCTAGTTGCTTCGTTTGGAGGTCTTTGCTCAGCAATTTTAAATGTCATAATTATTTTAAGAAAAACTAGAAAAAAGGTTTATTTAATTCTAATATTTCCCTTGTTTATATAGCTTATAGTTGTTTGTATGAATAACTTGGTGTTTAGGTGGGAGGGCACGTTCCCTTGTGCCCTTTAGAACGAGCCGCCACTGCCAACGAGTAGCCAGCATTAAGTAATACATCAAATCGTAGTATAACAAAAACATTTTGAAATTAGCACTGGTTCTTTTTACCATCTGTAGCTTGTATGATCATGACAGGCGACTCATATTGCTAGTGAGTTTTCCCTCATAAAATTTCAAAACTAACATAGTTTTTTATATTATGGTTTGTAACTTATCTCACATGTTTTAAAAACCAGTGGATATGTTAATATTAATTAACATATATAATATGGACAAATAATAATAATAATAATAATGAAAATAATGTGGAAAAATGCCAGTTCTGGGCATATCTGGACCAGTTATGGCCAGGTATGATTTTTCTACATGGGAAGAATAATTTACGTATTTTGACCAAAATTGTTTATGTCATAAAAACTGCAAAAATACTTAACTTACATTTCTTTCCGGCTACCCTTATTGTGAATCATCAAATGAGATGCTATCTCACAACAGATATGTATGCCTATATATTAGCTTAAACATTTAAGAAGATAATGAAAATAGCTATCTTGAAAATAACAACTGAGCTAGTATTTGAAACAAGCTTATTAATACTATTTAGACAGTGTTTAAAAATGTAGTAAAAAGTATTTCTGCAAATATTATATTTTCACTGTTTCAACCGTAACTTGACAAATTAATTTTGTTTTTTTTATCTGTGATTAACGTGAGATGTGTGTTACTTTATTTGATCTATGGAGATCTGATTTGCTTTTGTTTCATTACAGAGCATAAATACTTTATGAAACTCATTTCGTCAAAAAATAAAAATGGGTTCGAGATATGACAGAGCTATAACTGTGTTTTCGCCTGATGGACATTTACTTCAGGTGGAATATGCTCAAGAAGCCGTTAGAAAAGGATCAACAGCTGTAAGTTAATAATATTAAAAGTTATCCAATGAAGCATTGAATCAAGTCTAATTTAGCCCTACATGTGATTTTAAAATTTAAACATTATTTTTGCTCCAGGGAGTACGATTGGGTCTTCTGCATTTACTTGTCGTAAAACATTGTTTTAAATCTGAATGGAAATACTGGATCTTGTACGCAAATAATTTATTTTTGAAAAATAAAATATTTTCACTAAAATGATGCTACCACACAACGTTGTTTATTTCATTTGACACTTTAAAGGTAAAGATGTTCAAGTCAACACGATCTAGTCCAAATTTAGATATTAATAGGTACCTTGTCTAGCATACTAGCCTATTTCACTAGATATAAGTCAACAAAATTTCTCAGGATTTCCTAAACTCTTCAACCACCGAACTAGCGGGTAGCACTCATTTACACATAGGCTTATCCCAAGCAAATTTTTATAATCACATTTTCTCATTCAGGCTAGGGTAGTTAGGGATGCTACCCATCACCAAACTCTTAGGCAAAATAGGCCCCTACATATTTTTTAACAAATTAACTTGCGCAGTAAACAGGAAATAGGCTGGCCATATTGTCTCCGAAAATGTATGGTTTTATTAAGATCCAAAAACCGTCTAAAACAACAAAATTTATGCTGGGATCACCATCAACTTAACATTCACTTAACTTTCACTTATCTGCTCCGGGGGCTGCATGGTTTTAAACACTAGGCCTACATAATCTCACAATATCTAGACTAGACTGTCGAAGATGGGGAGATCGAGGTTTGAGCCTGGTTGAGTGTACTGGTAGTTTTCCCTAAATATTTTTTCACTCTCCCCCCCACAAATGTGGGTACACTTTAAATTTAACTCTCCTGATCCCTGTCAATGTAATTATTACTATATACGTATACAACCTGAATGGGTGGTAAGAAGTAGGTGCTAAAAAAACATGTGATGCACTGTAATGTAAAGGTTCTCCTGTTTTTAAATGGAAGCCATCACAATACAGTTAACTTAACGTTCATTAGCATTAACTTAAGATTTGTCTATGAGAAAACTTTCACATTAATTGAATGTATCACTTGTTCTAGATGCCATTCATGTTAAGAGAGAGGCCAACAAGGCTATTTAGTACTTCATTTGTTTGTTTTGCATCAACAAAGTCTTTGGTAGAGTTTTTTTTTTCTCATATGAGTGTGAAATAAGGTTGGGCCTAGGCCTATTATTCTCGGTTAGTTTGTGTCATAACAAAACAACAGTTATTTTATTTAATAATTTTATAAGTTGGGTTGTCTCATTCTAGTAGGCCTATTTCTAAAAGCTCCTAGCTCGAGTGCAATATATTCATGATTTAAAATGTTAATTCTATATATAGGGGCCTATTTGTTTATTTTAAAAGTAAAATAGTTTATTTAAAATGTCATTGGTTTAAACAAACATAAAATGTAAACACCATATCTTTAAAATTTGAGAGTTTAAAAATATTTTGATAACTTATGATACTCATTTTTATAAATACCTATTAAATATATTTGAAAAAAAAAGTTTAAATAATGGAAATATTGGTTCTAAAATTAGAAATAACAATTTCAAAATATGAACAACACTCAAATAAAAATATAGCCTAATTGAAAAAATAATAAAAATTGTGTAATGTGTATCTCTTCTGGACTAAAAGTGATAATGCCATAGACAAGGGGATAAGGCAATATTCATGCTTCAGCAAATTCTGCAGTACTAATGTTTCTTTTTACAGCTAAAAGAAAAGCATAATCTAGATCGTTATTTTTTATAAATTTCCTTTTTTCTGATTATCTTTCTTATTGGATTGTTTTGCTGAATATGTGAAAGATTTAACAACAATCTGTTTCAGAGGAGAAAAAAAACCTCTTCATATTGTCAACTAAACACACTGTTTGAAATTTTTCATACATTTATTTACAGATGGATTACACCCTGAGCAAGAATGATCTTACATTTCCATTTAATACTAACCCACCTCGATGGCGTAGTTGGCTAATGTGCTTGTCGTGTTGAGCTCGACTGCTGAGGACGGGGAGATCGAGGTTCGAATCTCGGTCGGGTAAACTGGGAGTGGTTTTTCCTAAATGGTTTTCCACTCTCCCTCCACGCAAATGTGGGTTCACTTCCTCTAATTTGACCTTCCCAATTCCTAATCCATTAGTGTAATTAGTACTTAAAGCATATAACCCGAACGCGTAGTAAGACGCGGTGCTAAATATTATTATTATCATTTAATACTAAGCCACTCACAATTTTACATAAACCATTTGTTTCAAGTATTACCATTTTCATAAAGGAATATGATAATTTTTTGCACATCTCCTTCATCTCTGACTCTTCTATTTGTGCCCTATTCACTTTGTGAATATTTGTTCATGTCACCACTGGGATCTGAGATCAGTGGCATAGCTAAAATTTGTGCCACCCTGGGCGGTCCCTGAGTTTTACAACCCTTTCAATACACAACATACTTCGACAAAAAGTCAAAATGATGTATAGGGGAAAAAATAAGACACCTTTCTTATTTCTGAAGTGAATAATTTAATTACAACTTTCTACAATGTTATTTTTCTTGCTTTTCTGTTAAAAAATTGTCAATGATATTATAGAAGTCTATTTTGTCTGTTAGTTGCTGTTCTATAGAAAGTATGGCAAGATTTCTTAACCGTAAGGTAGGCTACTCATTGTAGTTTAAGTAGTTCTTGGTCAATTTTAATTTAGAAAAACACCTTTCACAGGCAGCTACATTAACAGCAATTGTGAGGAAAGTTCTTAGAGGTATTACAATATTTGGAACAGAGTTCCCAAGACTGTATTTTTGAATAAATTGCAAAAGTTCTAGGGAATCTTCCTTCCATGTCTCTGTTTCGTCTTGAGTAGCAGCAGCAACAACAATAAAACTCTGAAGTCTTTTTCTCTCATTGAGGAACTCTTCCTTATAAATTTCATCGTACTGGTAGTCATTATTTAGTTGACACTTGTATTTGTCATTCAAAAGATTTGACAGAGTGAGAAAGGCATATTTCTCAGTAAGAGCATGGAGCTGTTGAAATCTGAGAGTAATTTATTGGATCACTCTGTCCAGCGAAGAAAATAATTTTCTTCTCAACTCAGTTCAGTGTAATATGCCAATTCAGCGTCTCGTCATTCTTCACCAGCCATCAGTTTTTTCTTTCTACATTGACGTTAACGCTTCATGACTATCCCAAGATCATCACAAATTTATTTGGCATAGACTATTAAATTGTTAACTAGTTTGTTCCTATTTTCAGTTAAAAATCCTTTCAAAGCTTCAAGTTTTATTTCACATGGTTGTGTGTTGACTCCTTTTGTTTGGAGGTGGACCTATCTGTAGTTAATTCCTAGAAGGATGTATTCACACACTCTAACAAAGCACAGAAAGCGAAACGATTATAACGCACCAAGCAGCACACCATCATCTGACCTGGTAATTTCTCTATCACAAGTTAACTAACTGTTCTAACACACTTAAGATTTTCGAATATATATATATGTCTTCACTTAGTTTTTAACTTCTTTTTGTTCCTTAAAATCAATTGTTGCTTCATGTCGGATTTTAATTTCCAACTCCTTCCATTGTGGGAAAGCATGAACATGGGCTATGCTGGATTTATGCTTGAATATTTTAGGATTAAGTTTCCACCACATGTTGCGATATTATATAGGCCCCTACATATATTTAAGAAATTAATGTTGAGTTTTATTTATAAGAATTTTATTGTTAATGGAAATTTAAGTGTTTTGTTATGTGTTATGTATTTACATTTTATTTCTTTTAGTAGTAAATAATAAAATTTCGCCTGAGGTCTTGTACTGCCCCAGCAGAATAAAAACTTTCCTTTTTGTTGCATTAGACCAAAAGTACCGACCCCTGAAAAATGCCCCCCTCCCTCCCACCCAAGCTCGTTACTGTCTTAAGGGCAAATCACAGTAATTTTAAAGCCCATTTCCACAAGCTTATTAGCAGCGCTGCTAATGTTCATAGCAGCACTGCTCTTGCGCTGCCAATATTAAGCCCATCTTTCCTTCTAAGATTTCAGTAATAAAATCACATTTTTGGCCATTTTGGACCCCCTCTCCCTCGCTTCCTCTAACAGGAATAAACATGATTTTTTCAGCATTATATAAATTGTTGGTAGTTATTAACAAAAGTTATAAATTAATGGTGAGAAATTATTCACAATAATTCACAATAAACATTGTTTTACATTAAATCTAAATTTATTGTATTAAACTGTTAAATTTAAAAATTAAAGGCTAAACAGTCAGTAACTCTTACAGAATCAGCGTTGTCTATAGAATTATGGAATTTGATTTTTATCATAAAATATAAACCAAAATTATTAATTGTTAATTTTCCTTGCCTTTACATTTCTGTTTCAGAAAAAAATAATTGTAGTTGAATTCTTACAGGGCTTCATAAATTAGTTTGTGTGCTCTGACACTCCGATTATATGGTGTACTTTTCAAAATGGCTTGGGAAATGTTTTATCTGTATATACCAGTTTCAATAATATCACGAATACCACAGCCATTGATAAATAACCTAAATTAGTCAGCCAGGTCTTTGCAGAGTGAAATGAACCAATCCTGAGCTGAAAATATTGAATTCATCTGATTGAAGCTTAATTTTTTTGGCAGTCAAATAAAGTGCCATATAACAAGTTAAAACACCTCCGCCCAATTTAATAGCAGCTTACACCGAGAGAATTCTTCATTGCTGAATATTTAGTATTATTTTATATTTTAATTATAGCCGGGCCAATCAGATATTTTGCTGATTAGGCTGATGCCGATCATTTGTTGCCGACTAGGCCAATCATTGATGCCAATTATTTGTTAAGTTTTCAATTTTATACTGTCTATAGTCCGTTTCACTCTTACTATGCAGTACAGCTCTCATGGAGCGCGCAGTTGCCAGATCTCACCCACTCGAAACAGATGGACAACTTTTACATTCAAACTTAGCAAATTATACAAACTTTATACATGTTATGGCAATCAATTTGATTAGATTAGATTAGATTGTTACAGGGAGACAAAACAGGAGGGTCCATTCCCCCTGCCTGCCCACACCGAAGCCTCAGCTTATTGTGCGGTATCTCTCCCTGTTATCCTAGTCAAGCCATCCTGTATTCCTGAAAAACCCAAGGAGTCCCTCAACTAGATGACCACTAGATACAATTCCATTTGGGTCCAGAGCCCCAAATTGGTTGTATCTTCGTAGTTCCAATGTTTTACATTGGAATATGAGGTGTGATGCTGTTTCATCTTCCTCATTGCACTTTCTACATTTCATGGTCTCTCTCTCTACCCCCATGTTGTATAGGTGTTTTCTGAAATTCCCATGGCCAGTCATTAGACTCACCATTAGTCTCATCTGCTTCCTGTTAAGGTTCAGTATAGCAGTGCTTCTCTTTGCACATGGTCTCGGCATCATTAGCTTCCCATGCCTTTGCTTCTGGGTGTTTGCCCAGTATTCTGCATGCTGTCTTTTAATCCAGTCATGCAGTTCCTTCCTCACTGTCCGCTTAGTAATACCCAGAACAGGTTCTGGTCCTATGAAGGGATTCTGTGCCCCTGTTCTGGCTATTCTATCTGCATTCTCATTACCGCTGATTCCAACATGGCCAGGAACCCATGTTAGGATCACCTTATTGTGCTTCCTTAGCTTCTCTGGGGCTTCATAGCATTCTTTGACGATCTTTGATCTCATATTTGGTGCTCTTAATGCCTTCAGAGCTGCCTGGCTGTCTGAATACATGTAGATACTGCGATTAACGTACCCTCTACCTATATTCTCCTCCACACATGCCCTGACTGCATACACTTCCGCCTGGAATACTGTGGCCAAACCCCCTAGAGAATACCACTTCTCCAGTCTAGGCTGAACCCCATATACTCCTGCTCCATTGCCTTCTTCCATCTTTGACCCGTCAGTGAACCATACTATATCCCCTGATCGGTGCTGAGGCTCCATCTTCCACTGCTCCTTACTTCCAATCTTTACATCGAAAGACTTCTTGAAGCAGAAAGATGGCTTCATGTAGTCTCCCGGCATCTCTACCACGGGTCCTGCTTTAACCACATCCAAAATGTTTGTGTGTGATCCTGGATATCCTGTAGATATCCAGTTGCCATTACTTCTCAATCTATATGCTCCTACTGCTGCCTCCATTTTCACCCACAGGTGTAGTGGAGGTATGCCGAGCATAGTTTCCATTCCTGCAGAGGGTACGTTGTTAATTCCGCCGGTCATAGCCAGACATGCTAGTCTTTGCACTTTTCCCAGCTCCTTAACAGCCCCCACCTGATCTGCCTTCCTCCACCATATTGCAGCCCCATAACCAATTATGGGTCTTACTACTATGGTGTATATCCACTACACGCTCCTGGGATTTAGCCCCCAGTTATTTCCACAGGCCCTCCTCGTGCTCATAAGAGCACTCTTGGCTCTGGAACATACCTTATTTATTTGAGGGGTCCATGTTAACTTAGAGTCCAAAATCACTCCAAGATATTTCACCGCCCCTTTAATTGGTATCTCTTCCTCAAACAACTTGAGTTTCCAGTACGTGACCTGGATTCTTTTCCTTGTAAATGGTACCACCACTGTCTTCTTGGGATTGACTCCAAGGCCCTGTTTCTGGCACCATTCCTGTACAATATACAGAGCGTCTTGTGCAAGAGCTCTGACTATGTTGCCCCATTTGCCAAGTATTAGGATGACTAAGTCATCTGCATATCCTTGACAGTAGAACCCCTTGTTATTCAACTCCTTAACAAGGTCATTCACTACTAGATTCCATAACATTGGAGACAATACACCTCCTTGTGGACATCCTCTAGTGGTCTTAATCACTACTGTTTCATCTAACATAGTGGCTACGACTCTTCGAGTCTCCAGCATACTCCTTACCCACTTACATAAAGTGTTCTCCATCCCATGCCTTTTTGCTGCTTCATCCATGGATTTAAAGGTCGTATTGCTAAAGGCCCCCTCTATATCCAGGAATATACCCAGTTCAATTTCCTGGTAATGCAATGCTTTCTCCACTTTTCCAACTAGATGGTGGAGAGCTGTTTCACATGATTTCCCTGATTGATATGCATGCTGATTTCTATTTAGAGGAACCAATGTTAACCTCTCTTCCCTCATATGTCTATCAACCAGTTTTTCCAATGTTTTAAGGAGAAATGACGTCAGTCTAATTGGTCTTAAATCCTTGGCCGAGGTATGATCAATTCTCCCTGGCTTTGGAATAAAGACCACCCTGACTGCCCTCCATGCATTGGGGATATATCCCGAGACTAGGCTGGCTCTAAAGATCCTGCTCAGGTGTTTAATTACCTCATCTCCTGCTTCCTGCAGGAGGGATGGGAATATTCCATCTGGACCAGGTGACTTATATGGCTGAAAGGTTCCAACCGCCCACTTGATCTTTTGGAAATCTACACATTTTTTGGCCACCTCCCAATCCTCCCTGCATGATGTTAACCACCCCTTTGCTGGGACTATGGATTGGTCTGAATCATCCATCAATGTGCACTGTGGAAAATGAGTCAAGAGGAGTACTCTCAGTGTATCATACGCTGATCTAGTGTATTCCCCTTCCTCATTCCTTATTGTACCTCCTGGAATTGTCGTGAGTATCTTTTGGAGTCTAGCCCTTTCGGTCACCTCCTCTATGTCCTCACAGAATTTCCTCCAGGATGTTGTTTTTGCACGCTTTATTGCTGTGTTATATATACCTAGGGCTTCTCGGTATTCTGCCCAACGTCCAGTCCTTTTTGCCTTGTCAAACAGACTTCTCACCCGTTTCCTCTGCAACTGTAAGGTACTGTTCCACCAGGTTACACTCCTGTTTGTGACCTTCCTAGTAATAGGACAGTTATTTTGATATGAGGTCATTATAGCTCTCCCCAACAGATCAGCTACATCCTCTATATCCCTTACATTCCTGATTGTATTCTTTATTTCAGCCAGAGATACTTTGAGGTCTTGTCTATATGAATCCCAGTCTGTTTTCCTTGGATTCCAATAGGATTTGGTCAGTACAACACCCATCTCTACCTCAAAGCTAATGTACATGTGATCAGATACTGATGGTTCTCTTTTCACATGCCATTGTTTAACATGTTCCCCCATTCTCATGGTTCCAACTGTTATATCTATTACCTCCTCCCTCACTGCGTTCCTGAAGGTGGGCTCTCGACCCCTGTTTAGAATCTCCAATTTACATTCTATAAGGTACTCAAGTAAATACTCACCTCTGCTATTGGTGTCATTGCTCCCCCACACTACATTGTGAGCATTAGCATCACACCCGATAATCAGCTGCTCGCCTACTCTCCCACAGCTGTCAACCAGTCTTCTTACCTCCTGTGACGATGGTGAACTGTCCTCATAAGGAAGGTATGCTGATGCCAGGACAAATTCCCTAGTGCTCCATTCCTTATTTTGCTTCATCCTGATGGTAACTAAGTCTCTTGAACAAAACTCCACCATTGGAATAAATAAAATACCATTTTTAACAAAAATGCAGGTTCTGGGTCCTTTAACATTTCTAGCATATGTTAACCTACCTCCAGTTCCTCCTAGGCCTGATACACCTCCCCTAAACAGATAGGGTTCCTGTATCAGTGCCACATCCACCTGTTCTTTCTGCAACAGTCGACTCAGTGCAGCTGTTCCTCCCTTACTGTGCTGCAGATTAATCTGCAGCACCTTCAGGTTCCACGTTGCCGCCATCTGATTGGATGCCCTTGATCACCCTTACCTGAACTTGCCCAAAGCCCAAAAATATCTTCAGTTCTAGTTCTTGTATAGTCTTCAGGGACTTTTCATCCACTTCAACCACAACGGTCTGACTATTGGTCTCCACTTTGCGGTTGATCACCCTCCAGTCCTCTGTTGTGATTTTTGGGTTCTGGAACCCAATTTTCTTAAACAGAGTCGCTGGTGGGATGTCTTTAAGTAACTTTGGCACCCATATGGATATCTTTGCAGTCCTGAAGAGCTCAGCTGCTGTTTTCACTTGTAGCTGGGCATCATCCCACGGTGATATCCCTGGTACCTTTCCTCTCAACCATGCTGTGGTGTCTTGCCCATCACACACAAAGATGAGAGCTCCCTTGTTCAGATAGACATTCCTGAATCTCGGACTTTGACTTACGTCTTCCCCAATTTTCTCAAAGAGAGCCATCTGAATTTGTTCCGCCTGTTGTTGCGTTATGTTTACCAGGAGGTAACCCTGCTGTATCACTGCCAGCTGAAATACCGATGCTACAGTACTATAGGACTGGTACCCTATTTCCTGTCTCGGCCTTTTCGAAGCTGGCTTTCCTTCTGTGCTGGGAGTATCTAGGGACTTTCCTTCTCTTTCCCTCTTTTTCCCAGAAGATGTGGAAGGAGTCTGTTCATCTCCTTCCATTCGCCTTGCCTTCTTCTTGGAGGTCTTGGGTTTCAACCCCTTCTTCTCCCTCCACTCATTCCTGGGAAGCCACTCCTTCCCTTCCTTCATTCTCTTTTATTTACAGGCTTTCTTCCGTTGAGCTCCTGACAAAGCCTTAAGCTTCACCAGGTGCATTCCTTCCGTTACCCCTTCCACCTCCTCCTCGCTAGGAGTCTTAACCTCCTTTGCTTCAGAGATGGTATGCTCCATTGGACTTTCACCCAATGGTTGTTTTGGCTGGGCATCGGGTGTCTCTTGCTTTTTGGCAATTCCTCCCTCTACTCCAGAAAAATTAGGATTCATTTCGGTCATTTTATTCCCGCGAGTCCCGGGGAAATAAAGGTCCACACCAGCGGAGCCCCGTTCGCTGGTGTAAGGCTGCTTACTCAGGGAGGTCGCCAGGTATCCCTGAGGCTCCGTTAGATGCACATCTTCCATGTGCCATGCACCCCATAAGCACGGATCGCATAACACCTTAGGGTTGGATTGGAACACGTTTTAGTCTCACTCCTCGGCCGAGGTCTGTCTGGCATGGGAGACCCTACCAGTAGCTACGCTACCGCCAGCATAGCCCTCAGCTTCATTGGAGTCTCAATCCCCGCCGCCTGGTCTGATGGACCTACGTAAAGCCAGTGTTCCCTGGCGGGGAATCAATTTGAAGTTTGGGCTGTCAAGAATTGTGTGTTATTCTGTTTATTTAAATATTAATGTCAAGTTAATATACACTGTACACTGTCACCTACAATGAATAGGTTGGAGATCGAATCCTTTCAAAGATGGTCTTCCCAAGTACATAGGTTTATACAAAAATATTCTGTTTGCATGTGAATGTGTGTGCACTTTTATAAACAATTAGGCCTACCTAATTCATCTTTACTATAGTAAAAGTTAAAACTCAATAATCACAATAATAATAAATTAATATACAATAGTTTTATAAATTAAAATACTGGTCATTATAAAGGAGTGGGGATTCTAAAATCTATTCAAGGCACATTTAAGCCTCCCATTTAACGTAAATACCATATTAAACCAAAAACATACCTGCATGCTTCATCGCTGTCTCCGCACGAGGGTGTGGCTCCATCAATTGTGAAGTAGTGTTTAGTTGATGGCCCAGGTAGATCAAAGTTTTTAGAGTGAGTAGGTGGACTTATGGGTGGAGGAGATGACACAGGGGACGATGAAGATGATAAAGTGAATCTTATTAAAAACTGCTCCACGTCATCTTGCAGTTCAGCTCATCTGCTTTCCACGTGTCATTTTCAATTTTTTTTGACGTGATTTACATAATTGAACCAGTTTTCTACAGAAACCTTTTCATATGTGGCAGATATTAAGGACTTCAAATCTTTAACCTTAAAACTAGTATTGTTCATTTTGATAAATGTTTTTACCTGAGCCCACACCATCTTTATAGGGTTAAGTTCACAATGATACAAAGGCAAACAAATGACTTGTCGATCCATCGCCTTCGCCATCTCATCCACTTTGTATTTTTCAAATTTTTGTTAGTGTTGCGAAACCAAATACAGCATTGCCCATTTCAACATTTCGTCATCAACATCAATATTTTAATGGATAAGCCACTCAGCTATTTGAGCTTTACACCATGATGTGGTCGGGATCGCTTCACACCTTCTGCTGTGATAGGCTGTATTATCGATTATAATAACAGCTCCTTCAGGTGTATTAAGGAGTAATTGTTCTGAAATCGACTTTTCATAAACGTCACCATTCATTTCGTCATTGGTATCTGCTGTGTTTTTCTTGCACAAAAACGTGAGTTCATTACCTTCAACAAAGCTATTGCCATTTCCAGCGTGGTCCGCGAGCCCGTAGTGGCTTCAGTCCCACGCTTAACCCCTCAATAAATGCTTGCCGAGAACTCTGAATGGTAGTATCTTTCCACTCCTTGGAAACGCTATGTCCAACATTTACCCATGATTCATCTGTATAAATAATAGGTCTACCTTCAGCTCTGAACTTCTTAATATCCTTCAAATACTTATGATGCCACCTAATAATGTCATCCCTTTCAAATAAAGTACTCTTGTTACCCCTACGTTTGTACTTAAAACCCAACTGCAAAAATCTTTATAAAGTAGTTTGTGAGAAATTTGGCCTTTCACCCTCGCTAAAATAATACTTAAAGTAGGGGGCAAGTTGTCAAACAATATGGAATGGACAAGACGATGAACACCACTTTGTACAATACCATCATATGTGTTCTTTCTTGAATTTTTTTTGTTTCTCTTTTGATTTCCTTTTGAAGGAGTCCGCAAAGGACCACATTTTTGTTCCTCTCTTAATGCGTAAATAGTTATTTCGGAACATTTTGTGGCTTTACATGTTTCTCTACCTGTTTTGGTGACATGCATTGTCTTAGTAAAATAATTGAAAACGTTCATTACTATTTGACGTTCTTTGCTTCTCAGTATACCTATGCTATGCAATTTTCTTGTTACCGTTTCCATGATAAATAATTTAAAAAACTAGCATTATAAACACTATGAATCAATAGTAAATAGTTTATAAAATGATTATCCCATATAAAGTAAAATATATTATAACTAAAAATATAAGGAAAAATTAAAATATAATATGATCAAACGTTTATACAAATGATGATTAAACCACCAAACACTCTTAGCACTAAGTAGGCCCACGCTAAAATAATGACCGTAACCCATAACACAAGAATAATGGATCACAACTGGAGAGAGGCTTCTTGGATTGATTTCAAACAGCTGTGCTTTGCTTTTCCAAGAGGACTGTCATCAGAAGGATTCATTGGTGCTGAGCTCAGCAGGGTTATATTTATGTTTACACAGAGTGCTACACCTGAAGCCTGTGTTTTGACTTTCAGCATCTTACACTGATTTAGAGCAATAATATAACAAAGTAAAGTGGCTAAGAGTATGTTCACCAGTATTTCCCTGAAACTATGGAAAAATAACTTGTTAAAATCAACCTCAGATAATTATTTTGTTTTAGTTGGATGTACTTTTCGAGCACGCTGATTATATCAACACACGACTTACAAACTACCCTAATACTAAGAAAACACAACATCCAGTCCCCTAGCCAACAATTTGCCAAAGATAAATCTCAGACCATCCCAATATTAGACCTCTCTCAATTGGCTCACGCTCTACCGACTGTACTAAAGTGTTTAATTAATGCCAGTGAATTCAACCAGGATTCGAACCCAGGCCAGATTAGAAACTGTGGCAAAATGTAAATGCGAGTGTAAAATCTTAGACTGCCCAGCGACCCACCTCTGTGTGTGGCTGGTTTCTTAATTCAAAAGCATAGTGTAGTAAAATTTGGAGTTGCATATAAAATGTATTCTGAAATTTTTAACATTGTCTCGGCAAGTACAATAAAACCATGATTACTAAACTATAATTACAAACAAAGACGAGTATAGTGAATGTTTAAGTGGCTAACCTTGTATTTCGTGAAACCAATTTTATCAATTTTGATGTGGATGGGATGAACTAACTACGTTCCAGTTCTCAATGCTACAACTGTATAACATTATTCTGCTCTTCAAGAATAAACAGAGCTTAAAATGAACTACACCCTCTTCAACTTCAAAATGCTACCACACATAAATGGGGGCGCTATTGGCCCATAGTTTTTTTTTCCTAAAATAAAGTTGAGCTTTTCTTATCATTTCTTAAACATAATGTACCTAAGCAAAATCAAAAGAAAAAAGTAGTTTCCAACAAGACAACTTTTTCATGTTTTACTTTAAATATTTTAGGAGGTATAATAAGTTTTAATTTTCTTTTAGCATTGTATAAAAGATATTCCTTTCAGACTTTGCTAATAACTATTATAACAGCCACCATAAAATTACTGGCTTTTCCACACAATTGTAACTAGACTTATGAAGTGATACATTTGGAACCTCATGAAACTTTGACACAATGCATATTTTTGTATTTTGAAAAAAATAGTTATTTAAAAACATCTATGGTGGTTTAAATTGATTTTACAAGATGCATAAATGTATCTTCATTAATATTCCATGCTTATTTCATAGAAATAACGACGTTCAAATTTAAGATACAGAATGGCAACTCTGATTGGTAGAAAAAGGACAGCGCTAACAGAGAAACCAACGGGTTGGAAAGCTATGGTAATAGTCCATAAGAGTCTGTACTGCAATTTGAGAGTGGAACGGCCTATAGAAGTTTGTTTTAATCTAGTCTAAATAAAAGCTTTATTAAAGTTGATTAAAATAAATTTTATTTTATTGTTAAGACAAATGGTTCTGTCATTTAAAAAAATCTTAATCATAAATAACAAATTTAAATATCATTTTAAATAAAATTAATAGGGGCACACACAGTTTTTTACACAAGTAGAATATGCATATATTGTGTTTAGATGAAAGAGAGACTTGGACATGTGTTGATTAAAATTTGGCTTCACATTTATGGTTACATTTTTATAGGCTTTCTGTAATTCTTTGTTTAAAATGAAAATCAGCTCAAGAGTATAGGAAAAAGCTCTTCACAAATGTTATTGTTACATCAAAATTAACTTTACATACAGACATACAGTATATTCACTGTTGTTGTTATTTAGTTGTTTACATTTGAGGGAGTGGATTAGATCTTCTTTTTTTTTAATTTGTATTTTATGTTTAGGACGTAATAATTTAAAATACATCCACACATTTAGAATAATCGGCATAAATGATTGGTGATACAAACGGCGATTATTGGCGCCGCTGATTGTGCCAACTCTAATTTTAATTGCCCTATTTTTTATTGAGATTTACTTTAGTTACAACATTCAACCTCAAAACAAAGTCCATAATTATAACCCTACCTAATAGAAACACAATTAAATATGATGAATGAGTCAGAAGTTATAGTGGAAACAAAATTCTACTCAAGCATGTTATTCACCCCCACACCCACAGGTTGTCGACCACCCCCAAAATTGACATAACTTTTCACTCTCACCTGGGTCCCCACAACATGGATAGGAAGTCAAATTCTGTCATACTTGAAATGCATAGTCAATGTAAGCTAGAGCCTGGTCTAATAGGGCAATGTGAAAGAAACATCTTTAATGTAGATTTGGGCGTGTTGAGAGGATGAGTGTGGATCGAGTGATGAAGCATATATATGAAGGTAGAGTGTGTATCAAAAGGCATATAATGCGTAGCCAAATGGGTGAAAAAGAGAAACATTAAGAGTTTTTAAAATAACAGCGCCTGTATGACTCATTGTATGGATGTTGTTGAAGCAAAGGGAGTTGGCAAGTATAGGAATGTGTGGAGAGAGTTAATGAGGATAGATTAAGTATGGCGCTGTTTTTTTTTTAATTATATGCAGTTTCTTGCCTACACCATAAAGGAACAGGGTGATTATATGTGTGTGTGTGTTTATGCAGCTAGATAGCTTGATGATAGTGTACAAGAAATTGAGAATGATATATTCTGTTTAGGCCTATATTAGTATATGGCACAACTAAGGGCCAGTTTCATAGTCAGACTTAGTACACCTCAAGTGTGCCGCTATACTAAATACAGTACAACACCTACCTAAAGCAAAATAGAGAAGACCAGTTTCATAAAATGCGAATCTGACCCATTCCATTCGAGTTTAGGTAGGTAGGTGTCGTTTTGTATTTAGTATAGCGGCACCCTTGAGGCATACTAAGTCTGTCTATGAAATTGGCCATAAGACAGAACACAGTCTATTAAATAAATGTTGAATACACAAATATAGAAAATATGCAACAGTAAAATGAGTGTATGTTACATTGAATTGTCACAGTGACTTGATCCTAAGCACTCTTGCGGGTTTGAACTGGAACACATTTGAAATGTTTGGCTTAAAGGCAAACAGTTAATGAAAAAAGATAAAATAATAATAACTTTTGATATAGATATTGTTGGCATATTCTATAATTTAAATTTAATTTTTGAAAATTTGCATTGATGTATAGTTAAAGAATCCTTAAAAACTCAACACATTTTACCCTTTGTTGAATAATATGTAAATACTGTACCAGGGCAGAAACGCAGATTGCTATTTTGAATGGCTTGATCCTTGTTTAAGTTTATTTTAACAATTTGTGTTTACTACTAAAGATTTATGTTAAAAAAAACTTTTTTTTGTGTGTGTAGGTGGGTGTTAGAGGAACAGATGTTGTAGTATTAGGTGTTGAAAAGAAATCTGTCGCTAAACTTCAAGAGGAAAGAACTGTGAGAAAAATATGTCTACTAGATGATCATGTTGTGATGGCATTTGCAGGTAAATAAATGCCCAACTTGTATCTAGGTCTAAATGTTTGGCTTCATATATATTTTAATTAGGCGAGGTTAACTTAATAAATATCTGAATGTGGTATTTTTAAGACCTACTATGCAGTTGTCCTTCTAAAACTAATTTTTAATGTTAAAAATAAATCCATCTTAGTAAACTATTAATGTTAATTTTTAGGTTTGACTGCAGATGCCAGGATCTTGATCAACCGAGCACAGATTGAGTGCCAGTCTCACAAATTAACGGTGGAAGACCCTGTTACTTTAGAATATATCACAAGATACATAGCAGGTAATTTGTTGTGACAAGACTTATGTTGAAGGAAGACTACTAATTTATAATCAGAGCTAATAAAGCATTTTGGCAGTGGCGGCTCGTGACTCTTTTTCATGGGAGGGCACAACATTGAAAATAAATAATAATTAATAAAAATATAAACTCACCTCTTATTTATTATATTTTGTAAAGGAAGGCCATCCATCTTTCCTTGATATTTGAAAATACCTCAATAACTTTGTTGTTGAAATTAGAAATTGAATTAATAAATTTATTTTCAACCAATAGAACTGCTAAAGCATTTAATCTGTTTTCCGTCATTGCACTACTTAAAAAAGGCTTAATCCGTTTCAAGGTAGAAAACACCTTTTACATTCACTTGTTGACATTGGTGTAGTGCAAATAATGTCCAATAGTTTGAAACATTCAGATAAAATCTCACTTTAGTTATTTTGTACACTAATAAAGATAACACACCCTCAACTTTGTACATATCATCACAATTGTAAATGGCATTCAATTCACTCTTTAATTTTATTGCAATTAACATGGAATAGCATGCAACAGTTTCGTTAAAGACATTTGCGGAAAATATTTTTGATAGTTTAAAAATAAAAATGAATTGAATAATTTTGCTGCACTTAAGCAACTTTTAAAATCAAATCTATCCTTAATTTGGGTTAGAATAGTGTCACAAACTTCTTTTGCAGCAGTATTTCTACTATCTCCATCGTTGATGAAGTATTCTTTCTTTTTTCCTTGGGTTCTTCAACCTCGTCGGTACCATTTATAATTTTTTTAATTTGTATCTCAAATTGTTCTATAGCTTTCTCCAAATATAAGCTAGCAATATCACACACTTGAGTTTGATTTAAAAAAATGTTCACATGTGGCATAATTAAATGAAATTGTCTCAGCCAATACATGAATTCTGAACTATTTAAGTGTTTCAGTAGGCCACTTGCTTCATTTAGGGTTTTCGAATCTACTTCATCAGAGTCTATGATTTTTTCCAAGCATTCCTTAAATGAGTCTTTGTAGTCAAATAAAATATTGATTGTTCTGGTTTTAAAATCCCAGCGAGTTGGAACAATTTTGTCAAGGAATGCTGTTCTTTTAGGTGAACGGGAAAAAATGAAGAGAGTGCTTGTAAATTAGCGATAAAATCTTCACTTTTTTGTTACATTGTGCTCCTCGTTCCATAATTAGGTAAAATTGATGTGAATAGCAATGTACAAAATAGCAATTTGGATATATTTGTCTTATTAATGATTGAACACCATTATTTTTTTTACACTCATATTGGCTGCACTACTGTAATTCTGAGCAATTAATTTGTGTGTTGGAATATTTAATTTGGTTTGAAGTTCTTCTAATATGACCTTGGATAAAATTTGTGCTGTAAATCCAGGTGGTTTAATAAAAGACTAAAATTGTTGACGAATTTGCCATCAAAAACATATCTAATTATAATTACCATTTGTTGTTCGGAAAAAAGCTTTTCATCAAAACTAATGTTATTATGAATAATCTACTGCACAGAATTAATTTCGGAATTCATTTTTTAAACACTCGAACTGTTGAACAAAGAATAAGAAATTTGCCTACAGCTTTAAACATTCGCGCGCGATCGACTAGTGACAAAACACACTGGTTGACTGTTCCTCAGGGATGACCTGAAAATGTGAAGCTTGACCTTGAACGAACTGACAAGTATTCGGCTACTTTACATTGGATGGGGATGCGAGCAGCAAGAGAAAAAAATATGTCCTTACTACTGCCAGTATTACACTGTCAAATTTTTCTTTGATCAAATATAATTTATGATTAAATATTTGATGCCGTCTTTGATAAAAAATGTGTTATCGCACATCACATTAATTTCAAAGTTTCTACAATTCCAGTATTATGTTATTTCTAAAATTAGCTTGAATAGTTTAATTTTATGTGCAGCGACCGTGAGTGAGAATGTGATAATCCCATTGCTGTTAAAATTAAAATAAAACCTGTGAAACATTAAAAAAAAGAATTAATAAAAACCAACAATTATGCCCATCACCCCCACACCCGCTTAATCAATTTGTACAAAATATTATCCAATCTTCCCTCTTTTTTTCTCTTAATAATTTAAGCATTTAAACAAATTACAAAGCCTTCACTGGCAAAGCTACCCCAAACTTTTCTTATTAAAGTGATTATGTTGTTAGTCTTTTTTTTTTTTAAGTCTTAGTATTGGATTTAATATTTAGGTGTTATTTCTTTATTTATAAAAAAAATATATATTAAAATATTTCATTTGAACTATTACATTTTTAAACACTAAAAATACATTTTGTTTAAAAGTGCGACTAGGATATTTGCGCCCTAAAATTATTTATATTATTAATTGTCTCTCCTGTCTAGGTTAATCTTTCAGTTGTCATTTTCTTTGATAAACCCTAGTGCCTGTTCTATAGCGTAAATCCTCAAACAAATATTTCCTTTGATAAAAGATATTTGACAATTTGTCAAAGTTACATATTACTCCAGACAATACTCCTCTATCTCCAAGCTTCTACTTACAGGGGAACACTCAAATAGTACTTCATTTAGACTTGCGCAGAGCTGTTCTGAGCATTCCGTCCCTTCCCTCTCCTTCCTTTTGTCCACCTCGACTTGGGGAACATTCAATACTTTGCCCCGATCAGGAAGATAGTTGATTCATTTGGAGGTTTTCGCTTAGCAATTTTAAATGTCATAATTATTTTAAGAAAAACTAGAAAATGGTTTATTTTAATTTTAATATGTCCCTTGTTTATATAGCTTAAATATTATTATTATTGCTTATAATTGTTTGTATGAATAACTTTGTGTTTAGGTGGGCGGGCACATGCCTTTTAGTCCTTTAGGACAAGCCACCACTGTATTTTGGAATGCTTAAATTTTGGTTTAAGATTTTTATTAAAGGTTCATTTTATCATCAACAACTGTTTTCAGCCTGTGGCCAGGCCAGTTTAGTAAAATGCCTCTGTCTTCCGCTTTTCTTCCACCACTCTTCCTTCTTATAATTGCTTCCATTATTGTTCTTTTTGCTGCCTCACCTTACTCCTGTTGTGTGGTTACCCTTGGCAGCTCATTACCTTGCCTAAATTTGGGCATTATTTTACCCCAGTGCCCGTCCACTTGGTATGGGTATTACTGTGGATTCACATGTTCACTGAAAAACTAATGCAGAATATAAATGTGGTCACGTGACAAGCTCTAAGCCAATCACAAGATTTTCATCTCATCGGTGCCAGCTGTTTCGCTAAAGTTCAACTCATGTCTACTTCATCCGCTCTACTTGAGATGTTCGACACAGGAGAACTAATCAAATCTCAGAACCAACCATCTCAAATCACTGCACATGCACATTTGACAACACGTGCTCTCTACAGCCAGAAGCAAGCAGACAGATTCATTGACCCTGTCACAAAGAGAGTTGAAATAACCCATTTATGTAAAGAAAGTGTATTAATATTTTAGATTGTACCACGACACAAATGTTATAATTTTAAAACATCCATCTGAAGAATTATATAAAATATATGTTTATCCACTAGAAAATAAAGTATGTTGATAATCAGCTGTTTTAAAATTATGTTAAAATGCATCATGGCTCAACATAGTGTGTGAATTGCTGCACCACTGAGGCAGATTCTGCTTTCTATTTACAATGAACATGTGAATTAAGCCTTAATCAAACACCCCGCCTGTCGACATCTGTCACACTTGCCACTTTTGTTTTGGAACTGTGAGTTGGTTGAGTGCACTGAAAACCTTAATTTTGATGAGTTTGAAGTTATATTTATTTATCTCATTCATAAATTTTATTTCTGGTTGATCGGAGTATAAACAACCGTCAAATCAAAGAAGATGCAAGCCCAATCACTATTCCTGCATGCACCCTTCAAGTTAGATTTATTTAATTGCTTCATGAATTTTATTTTTGGTTGATTGGAGTATAAACAACTGTCAAATCAAAGAAGATGCAAGCTTCGTCATTATTCCCGCATGCATCCCCCAAAATAATTAAAATAGTTTCCAAACTATCAGCATCACATTAGAAATTACACAAACGCACAAATCTTTTATAAAGAAAAACACAGTTACATTAAAGTGAATAAAGAGAGTTCAAAATAGCAAAAGTCCAGCGCAAAACACATCACTCTCTTGCTCTGGGTCATTTGTTGACCCACCTATGGTCCAATGAGAGCAAACCATCTTTCTGCTCAAGAACCCAGTAACTAGTCTGGTCTCCCCGCAAGATAGAGTTGACCTCTCCACCATTTGCAACCAGTAGTGCTCAAACAAGAGCCCGCATGGCGGGCAGCCAGTGAGGCTGGAAAAGAAGATGCTCTTTAGGTACGAAATTCTTAGGAGTTACGGGAGCCATACCCAGGCACAGCTCTACAATCACTTGCACACTTTCTATTATCTGTTCCACCCATATTTTTCTTGGTCTACTTTGTGGGGTTTTTCATACATACATCCTCTTCTTTTGTATCCTCCTTAATTGACCATAGAATATCAGCCTCACTTCATTCGTCTAATGTACTCCCTGTATTCCTTCCTACACTTTTCCAGGCACCTTCATTCCTAATCTTGTTTATTCTCTGGACTTCTAACATTATTCTCACAATCTCATTTCCATGGCTTCCACTTATATAGCCTCAGTTACATTCACTGTCCATGTTTCTGCTGTATATGTGACTATGGGTACACATCGTATGCCCTATACTGACTGCACTTCCTTACACTTCATGGTCACTTCTCTTCTTCATAGCATGTCTCTCTCACACACACACACACACACACACACACACACACACACACATACACACACATACACACATACACACACATACACAAACACACACACCTCTCTGCTACCTTCTTATTGGATCCTCTCAACTCTTACCCTTTGCCACACCCATTCTTCCTTGATATTTTACACTTTTTACCTTTCTCAGTTCTACTCCATCTAATTTTATAGCGTTACTACTACTAGGCCCTATCCTCTTGCTGGTCATTACCATCACTTCAATCTTCTCCATGTTAAATTTCATTCGACAATATTTCGCCTCCTCATTTCATTCTTATTGCTGTTCGAATTAAAAACCATTTTGGTTATTTTTTGCTTGTATATATCACATTTGGCATGTGTTTTCTTAAACTTAACTTTTTCTTTTAATTTTAAAGAAAGCCTTCAAGGTATAAGATATTTTCAAAGACTTGCAAAAAATAAATTTGATACTATTTTAGTAGTGGCTATATGTTTGGTTTTATAAAAGCTAAGCAGTTGCCAACTCCCCACGATTTTCTTTTACCTTTATGGCAATATAAAAAAAATTACAATTTTAACAAATCAGACTATTTTGCAGTAAAAAAAAAAATTTACAGTAGTCTCAGAAACCCGACCTTATGTGGACTGAGATGGTGTCAAGTTATTGAAATGTCGAGTTTTACAAACTAACTTGAATGAGATACATGTTTACTATGTCATGTTTACTAAACAAGGATGAATCAGAGTACAGTATCGAATATTATAGGTACAGTTTTACTGTACTGTATTGTTATTTCCATGACTCGAATGCTGACAGTTTCAAACCATACATATTATAATTATGTATTAAGCTATTAGAAGTACATTTTAACATGCACTTCATTTTATGTACTTAGGGTTGAAACAAAAATATACACAAAGTAACGGTAGACGACCCTTTGGCATTTCGTGTCTCTTGGCCGGCTTTGATTATGATGGAGTTCCTCATCTTTATCAGACTGAACCATCTGGCATCTACTACGAGTGGAAGGTGAGTGTTGCACTTTACAATCAACCCAGCATCAAATTGTTATATTTAATAATTTAATGTTTTGAGGCTCTAGGTATAATAAACATGGTATTTTTTTATATAAAAAGGATAAGTTGAAGCTATGCTACAAGTTAAATAGAACAAAAATGGTAAACTATCATGATAGTAAAAAAAAGGTAGACATAAAACTAGAAGTAATAATCTACATATTTAGTAAATTGGAAAATAATATAGTAGAATAAAATTTTTTTAAATACTGATTGGCCAATCTAGATAAACAAAATACTAATCAACAATATTGATAACTTTTGTTTAGCAAGACTGCACACCCCCTATAGAACATCTTCCAATAAGACAATACAATATAGGTCTATACACTTTATAAATATATGAAGAGGAATCTATTTGAAATTTAATTAAAAGGCAACAAACGGGATTATATAAAATTAATGAACTATTAAGAATAGTTTAAATTGGTAGCTTACACGTTTCTTTATGATTCAAAAAATTGTTAAAACACTTGACAGACCTGTTGAAAGGACATAGAGTAGTACACATACAAACATAAAACTATATTAGTGATTAAAAGTACATTAGAATGATGGACCACTAATTTAGATAAAAATCAATCCTTTAGATCAAAGGTGGCCAAATATTTGATCACAATCTTCCGGTCGACTGTGGTTGCTAGTTTGGTCAATCAATTAAAAAAGATTAAGAGAAAGAAAATGAAAGCGATTGTTTGCAGATTTTTTCAATTCAACATTAGAAAATCAAAATATCAAATCTGTCTGACTGATGACCATTTACAATCCTACCTTCGTTTATGACAGAGTAATTATGAACTCTCATTCAACAAACTATCATAAGATTATGCGGTGTCATGCATCAACTTCAAAGTCAAGTGTTTAATGAGAAAATACATTTTCTGGGAAATTATATATATTAAGTGGTTTGATGAAAAACTCGGTTTCAGTGGATGAAAGGACTAAAAGTTTTTATATACAATATCATTTTACTATTAAAACACAAAATGGGTTTTTAATTTTTTACCACTGAAACAAACAGTATAACCCTATTATTCCATAGTAGATCACAAAGGATTTTCTTTCTACAGAGTAGATCCCTAAAACAAACCGTCTGGCCACTCCTGTTTTAGGCCAACCTGAGATTAAAACACTTAATAACAAAACATAAACATGGACATAATTTACACATTTAATAAAGGATGCCCAAGCCTTAACACATTTAAAAAAGGATGCCAAGCCTTACATGCAAAGAATAAATGGTTTATTAGTCTGCTAAAGCATACTTTTGGGTTCATATTTCTAAAGTCTGAAAAGAGATGTAAAGGAAATTGGGGGGTAAAACTATGCGAGAGCTAGAAAAATGAGATAATTAAGGAAAAAATAAATAAACATCATTCCAATGCAGTAGATTTACAATTATTGTAATGGCACTTAGGGTTATGAATCAAATAGACGAAGGTATCATTTATGCTATTTAGTGAGGAATTCTCCATCTAGATATATTCAAAAATTGAAAAATGACACCTGGACATGGGAATCAAACCCGGGACCTTTGGCTTGTTATGCCAATGCTCTACCCACTGAGTTATCCAGGAATCGTCCCGTGCCCAGGGTCATTCTTCACTCATATTTTAAGGAAGTCTCTATGATGGAAATGCAGAGATCGTTGGCTACAAATGTGTGATTTTATTAAGATATCGCAACCACCCTTGACTTGGTAGTTAGCTTAATGCTGCCATTTGTACATGAAAGGGATTGCATGTTTAACAATCAAATAGCCAAAGCTATTATTTATGCTTTTTAGTGAGGAATCCTCCATCTAGATATCATATTCAGAAATTAAAAAATGACACCTGGGCATGGTAATTGATGGGAAAAGTTCTGGATAGCTCAGTGTTAGAGCATTGGCATACTAAGCCAAAAGTCCCGGGTTTGATTCCCGTGTCCAGGTGTCATTTTTCAATTTCTGAACTTAGGGCTATGTTCCACATTGAGAATTTTATTATAGTTTTTCTATCCTCTTCAGCTTAGTGTTGGATAATTTTGTCTTAACTGCTGGTTATCCCACATATGATTAAAATTATTAAATTGTTTCTGTTAGACAACATGTCAGTGTCTAAGCTTAATTTTGAAGTGGATATGTAAAGTGTATAGTATGTGCTCTAATCTCTAATCAAATAGCTACATGTTATTTTTGTTTACGCTCATTAGGATTGTAAGTTTCCACTCTATATAAGTAAATAACTCTGTAACTTTCCAGCAATGATGTATATTGTTTCTGATAATAGGCAAACGCAACTGGTCGCAGTGCCAAGACAGTACGTGAGTTCTTGGAAAAGTATTACTCATCAGAGGCAGTGAGCACAGAGAAGGGAACTGTGAAGCTTGCCATTAGAGCCCTGTTGGAAGTGGTGCAATCTGGCAGGAAAAACCTCGAGATCGCTGTTATGCGTCGGGGTGAACCCATGCAGGTGCGATTATCCTCATTTTAAATATTTACACCCTCAGGATGAAGCACAGGCTAGCAGCTTAGTGACTAAACCATATAAGAAAATTGAACCATTAAAGTGAAAACTATTGTATCAAAAATAAAATGTTTGTTATGAAATGTATTTATTAAAACTAATTAATAAACAATAGATCTTTGAAAACCAAGAGTAATATAATTGATTGTATAAATTTGTGGCTAAAGATTATATAAACAAGTGCATATCTGTCGCTAAGCTATAAATGTTACTACACTAAATTAAAATAGATATAAAGTAATAAATTAAGCTTAGCTCAAACCCAAGTGAGTATCAAGGCTTGTCTTAAATCCACCCACAGGCACCATACAAATTGTTAGACAAAAACTGGTTGACATTCCATAAACAAATATTTGAAGGTCTGGGTGGGTCAAGTGGCCGACATTACTTGCACCAACTGCTAGACAAACATCGAGATGAATCCAGCTAAGTGTGGCTCAAGTGACAAGTTTGTTTCCCAGGATTTTTCAGGAAAGTTATAAAAAATGTTACAAATTAAGGACAATCTTTCATTGTCACATTTGTATTTATTTGCACTAAAAATATAATTTATTTATTTATTTAATCTAAATTAACATCATCTTCCATTAAGTAGATGGATATCTGAAACTTCAGTCACTTTCACTTTATAACGACCTTACAACATAACTGTGCGCCATTATATAATATCAAACTACATATAATTAAGGGAAATATTTATCCCTGAATGTATTTAAGGGAGGAAAATATATTTTATCCCAAACTAATGATGAAAGTGGTTTTCAAATATCAACTTATGCACGAAATACACCTTCACCATACTTATTTGAATAAAGACACGTCTATTACGTTAATCTTATTATTTGGATTGGCATCCATTTTCTTTTGTACCAGCAATATTAGAATAATTATTAATCAAACTAACATTTTTGGAGTCCAACAGCGCTTTTTGTGAGTGTGTTAATAGCTAGAATGTAAAAGGTAACAGACACTGGCTCAGGTTCTTATGGACAAGATTGTGGTTCACTTTTATTTATTCATACTAGTTTGAATATCTTTATTTTACTGTGTAAGTAGTTACTAAAATTCCCCATCATGAGTTTTTTATTCAAGAACTTTTTAGTCAAATCTTGAAGTCTAATTTAAGTACTTAAAAACCTTACTCAACTTTTGTAAGACCAAATACTATTTAGTTTTTATTCTTAAACCTCAAACTAAATTAATATATACAAATTTTGCCTTGATTGAAATTAAAAAAATTAATCTCTTTCTGATCAAATTGTTTAAAGGTTTATCATCAAATTATTATTTTTAAGGGAATTAATAAGAAGGTTTAGACTAAAACTATAAATCTAAAAATTAAATATAAACCTAAAATGGAAAATTAGTTTAAAAGTTTTTCCATCTCGTGCCTGTGGGAAATTGTTATTTCCCGCCAGAAAATTTTCTGAAGTCAAAATGTAATTCCTGCACAGGTATAGTAAAAACTTAAATAATCTAAAGTGTGTTTTTTATTTCAATACATACCTACATGTTGCCCTCTTCAAAACATAATATAACACAACTTTATCATTTCGAAAAAATTATTGTTTTTGGTACATACAATACAATATAGTATCTGAGAACAAAGGACAATTGTCAGGATTATATGAATTATCAGATATGAGGAAAAGGGGCAAACATTTGGTTATAAATTGTAAAATTGCATTAAATATATGGGCTAAATAATTTGGTTAAATTAAATGAACCAATATCTGTTTTTAGGTATTTGAAAATGCGCACATAATTTATAATTTCATAATTTAATATTCAAAGTTCGAATATGAATAATTTAGAAATTTGTATTCAAAGATATTAGAATTTTTGAATATTCACACACCATTACTTATTACTCATTGGTTCTATCTCCTTGCTACAACAGTGTGGAACTAATCAAAGTAAGCTTGTTACCTTTCAAGATAAACAGAGGGTACTTAAGTATATAAAAATAAACAAAATATTAAGTATGGGTCTGCGAGCTTAGGTTTTTTATTCAAGTCAAGTATTTCTAAAATCTCACGAGTTCAAGTCAAGTTTGAATATACGGAAGGGCTGTATGCTTTGTATTCATTGATACACATGCAGCAGAAACATGGACATTGGATGTTTGAGAAACTAATAAAGTGGAAGCCATGGGACTGAAGTTTGTGTGAAGCATACTTTCTATCATAAGGAGAAACAGGTTTAGGAATTAAGTTTTACGGACGAGTTGGAATACATGGGATCGTAGAGGAAGCAAGGGTGATAATAAGTATAGAAAGAAAAAAAAATCTCAAGGAAAATGTTACAAGATTAAGTATGTAGGATAAAGACCACAAAGAAAGTTGTGGAACTGTTAACAGCAAGTGTGATTTAGAGGAGAAAAATAGAAGCAAATAAAGGAGGGAAAACGATAGAAAGAGGAAGATGGTGGCATTTATTCGACTAACCAAGCCACAGGCTGGAAACATGATGAAAGTGATTATGTGATACTCAAATTGATTTTATGTCGTGGTCCCCCCCCCCCCCCCAGAAAATCTGCCATAAACCAAATGTTTTCTCCCTTATTATCAAAAGCGATAATAGTGATTATTTTAATATATTCTCAAATGCTTGAAACTAAGATTATAATGTAACAATAAAACTTGGTAAAATGCTGTATATGATTGGATTTATTATTTGTTTCATAAATACTTGAAAGTGCCCAGGTGAAAATGCAATAACAAATGTTTTGCTTTATAGTACTATCTATAGTCTGCTTTATAAAGTGGAGGTGGTGGGTGATTACAAAGTTCTGAATATATTGATGTGGTTGTTAAAAGAGGTTGTATTAACTAGTTATATCATTAAATGCATTATTATTCTTATGTTACAGATGCTCGATGCAGACAAGATTGAGGAGTATGTGACAGAAATAGAGAAAGAGAAAGAAGAAGAAGCTGAAAAGAAAAAGCAAAAGAAATGAGAAAAATAGTAATTTATAAAAGTGCTTTAAAACTTCTGAATTTGTAAACTTGTCCAATTTTTTTATCTGCAAATAAATAATATTAAATTAATATGAATTATTCTTCTGGTGGTCACATAGTACATTGAGAAACCAAACATTTTATTTTTATTCAAATTAGTTTATTCAATCCATAGTAATATGTCAAATACACATAATGAACTGCAATTTTTAACAACAAATAAAAATAATCATTTAAATCTCATAACAAAAATAAACTTTATAACTAATTTAAAAACTGTTACAACAATTCTGAACTTAATTTATATATTTAATTCTATAAGGATGGAAAGAGGGGGTTATAGGGGGAAGTGCAGTATCTCTGGCTAGGAGTGTGAAAACAGTGTTCAGTCAAATGCTACTTAGTACCGATTTAAAGATGTGTGTTTTGGTTCGATCAAATAGGAACATAATAAAACTATTTTATTTTTTGTTTGGAGGAAAGGGGTCAGAAAATGTGGCTTATGATATATGATATTTTAAGAAGTGATTATTCAAGCTATTTGTTAGATTAGGGGTAACATTAGGTTAAAATTAGCAAAAAAAGTTTTCTGCACCCAATTAGACCTTATACTCTTACTGTATTATATATTATATATTTTTAATTCAAACAATTAAAAGAAAACTTAAAACTATCACATAAATTTATGAAACATCAGAACAAATAGTTTTACAAGTATCTCATATTATATTATATATACATACACACACTATTGTATAGTACTCTATTAACAAACAAACTCATTTGAATTCATTAACAAGATTACAATTAATTTTTGATGTTAGATTTCATAGTTTCCATCAACCATCATTAAATTTTAGTTAATATATAAAATATAATTCAGAAAAATAATTAGAAATCAAATGCGCCTAAATGTTCTCACCAATGCCTTTGCATTTGACAAAGCCATTTTAATGACTATGCTTACATTTATTTCTAATCGCTAAAAGCCATGTGACTTTTATAAAGTAAAAATAAAATCTTAATATAACACTGTTAGTGTGGATTTTGGGGAAAAAAAACGGTAAGTGGCAAAACAATTTTAATGCCAGGCAGGTTTATCTATATATGATAAATAAATTAACATAAGGGGTCTGCAAGCTTGCATTTTTTCATTCGAGTTTGGTGTTAGGAGGGATAGCCAGCACACTTACCTTGGTGATACTGGAGTAGAAATCGTTTATATGAACACACAAAAAATATACAAACACAATTATTATTATTATTATTATTATTATTATTATTAGCACCGTGTCTTACTGCCCGTTGGGTTTATACGCTAATGTGTAATGGTAGGGTGATTGTGAGATGAAATGAAGGACCTACATTTTAATAGAAAAACATAATCAAAATGGTTTCAACACATGTCTTTCGACACATTAAAATTACTCTAATACTAAAAAAAGTTCTTAAAGTTGATGTTTTAATGAGCTAATATTTCCCCAAAATAAATCTGCTTAACTTTAACTACGCTATAATAAAACGTAAGAATCACAAGCAGAAATTTGTACTGTTTCATATTAAGTTTATTAGTCCTTAATGTAATAATCACACATATTCCATTCCTATACGCATAGTTGCACATATTATTTATGCCTTATGTGGGCTCTCACTAAAAATGATCTTACAAAATATATTTCTATTCAATTATTAATCCTTTTCTAAAATTTTATTTTCATTTAGGACCTAAATTAAAAATTTAACATTAAGAATATACATGGATTATTTTTAAACTTAGGATATTTAAAACAGTATTAAATATCTTCAACTACAAAACTAGCATTAGTTACTATTTAATTATAGAATAGTGTTGATTAACCTGTTTAAAATCAGTGTTGATCAACATTTCAATACATTTCTTTTACCAAATCTACCAATTTTAAAGTATGAACATAAACTTTTATAAGCATTAAAAATTGAAATGAAATAGGTGCTGTAAAAAGATAATTTATAGTGTGAGCCCATATAAGGCATATATGCAACTATGTGAATGGTAATGGCAACGGAACAGAAGTGATTCGTGTGCATACATTAAGGACTAATTGCTTGTGATTCTTACATTTTCTTATAGGTTAATTAAAGTTATGCAGGCTTATTTCGGGGAAATATTTACTTATTAAAACGTCAATTTTATAAACTTTTTATTTATTTTTAGTGTTATTTTAATGTCTTTAAAAAGATCAGTGTTAAAACCATTTTGATTAATTTCTACTTTTTAATTTTTTTAGTGCTGTTCTTATTTTAAAATCAGGTTATTTTAAGTGTTCTTTATTTTTTTAAACCAATATTTCTATTTTTAGCTTTTTTATAAAGTATTTACTATTTATAAAAATTAGTATCATTCTTATTTTAAGAACCTGTGTTGTTTTCATATTTTTAAAATGGCACATGTATTTCCATTTTTTTTTACTGGTAACATTTCAATATTATGAATATACTTGAATTTGGGAGATTTTTGGAATACTTGAATTGAGTTTGACTCGAATAAGGAAACCCAAGCTTACAGAATCCTACTGCCCATCTGGGGTATCCACATTTAACCACACATGTGGGGTAGGTAGAATAAAGAGTAAATATACTTTTATTTGCTTGGCAGGAGAAGGAGGAAGCTGATTAATAAAAATCACTCCCAATGCCCTTTGTTGGAATTTGATTATTGACATCACTGACAAACCAAACAAGCATGACATTAAGTCCACATGCTTGATTTAATCATTATAAATTGCTTATATAATTACTATACGAATGTGAAGATGTCTCGCAATAGATATTTTGAAAGCTTTGCTAGACAGCAAGGGAGGTCAAAGAGATGGGAGGAGCATATAACAGAAAGTGTTCAAGTGAGAGGAGAAGAATCGTGGAATGATAAAGAAATATGGAGGCATTTTCTAGACAGTTTTTCTACAGTGTCTTATTATATACTTCCAAGCCATAAGGCAATAATTTAGCAAATTTAACAATTATTTGACTTGGATTTTTGGTGTGCTATATACCTAGCTAGAATAAGACACTTAGAACAGATGTATATTAGTTTTATGCAGTTTGCACTCTAAAATTATGAACAATTCATGTAGCCATATAAATTTCAAAAAAATATATTTATCAATTTTTAACCAAAAGTGTAAATTATAGCCAGCTCTTGACTTATACATTTAATTATGCATTTTTGGATTATCATAGCAGTGTTATCACCATTTTGCCATTTTCAAGTACCCTTCGCTTATCCTGAAAAGTTGTAAGCTTACCTTTCATGGCCCCACTATGGCACAGCTTATAAAAGAGTACCATAATGTAGCCCGTCAAGGTAAGACTGCTATTTTCCAGGGTAAACTGAGTGCAAAGTCATTTGTTTGGAATTACACTTAAAATGATGTGTCATTGAATGTAGAGTAGATACAAACAGGCACTTGCATAACAATTGTTAACATAGTTTGAATGATATTTTTGTTTTCATTACTGTCATTAATAAATAAGTACAATTTAAAATAAAGTATACTGAATTTTAAAAAATTGGAACAATTGGTTTTTAGGCATCAATCATCCTTACCATCCTACACCTTAGCTCAGTCAGTAGCATGTCTACCTAATGAACCAAGGGTCCCAAGTGCTATTCCCAGCATGGCTTACCCCTTTCACATTGATAAATTAATCCACTGACAAGACATCTTGTGAATGTGGGGAATGCCAGGCCTCCACCGTGGTTCGGATTCCACGTTAAACTGTAGGTCCATTTCATCTCACAATCACCCTACCATTACACAGCGTAAGTGCGTATAACCCGAACAGGTAGTAAGACGCAGTGCTAATAATAATAATAATAATAATAATAATAATAAATTAATGACCGGGGAATGGATGTTGTGCTTGTCCTAGTCTTAAGCTAGATTAAAAAACATTTGAAGCTATGACAACCCTAAAACAGTAATGGATGTAAAGTAAATTTCCCTTACCTTTGTCCAAAGACAAGTATATAACAAATCCTCAACCTTAAGGAAGTTTTGCTGCGCTTTTCATTGAGCCAGGTTGAGTTTATCAATACTGGGGGTTGCTAGTGTCAATGCTTAGTAATAATAGCACTTTCAAATATGCAGTTGTTAAACGACTCACTTTAAACATGCGTGTCATAAAGGAACCATACTAATTGTAATGTTCATTCTGCTTAAGCTCTTTGTGAGGAAAGATTGTGGAAGAGGGTAATTGGGTCTCTCTCTCTACCTGTACCTAGTGATGTGGAAGCCAGCTGATTGACTCGAGAAGGATATTTGTCTACTTCTCTCTAGTGAAACCATGTTTAAAATGATTATTTTTTTAAATACCTCTTGCTGGCATTTAGTGATACCCGTATTGAAGGACTGAAGCTCTCCCATGGAGCGCAGCCATTTTAATCTGAAGGGTGTTTGTGCCCTATTTATTTACCATTGTAAAATTTTGTTTGTTTTACATGGCCATTACCAAGCACTCAACCACCGTGTATTTTGAGAGTTAGGTGTACTTAGAAACCTTTTGTTTTAATCACATATAATCTAAATAAGGTAAGTGTGACATGAATTTTATAAGTCTAAAATTAGAGTATTACTTGTCTTAATTATTTTGGTCTATGCCATCTTGTCCTTATTTACAGTCTATAAAATGTTCTCACAAGTGTATTTTTCATATCACAACTATATCCTTAGTTTATCAGTCAGCCGAGGAAATGTGACATTCGATCTTTGTAAAGAGGGTTAGCAGAAGTGAAAATAACTTAGGGGGAGGGTGGTTGTAAAGGTGGTTGAAGCTATAATACCGGACAAGCATTTCAGAAGTTCAACACATATATTAACGGTAACAAATGGAACAGCTTCTAAGCAAGTTTTGTCTTAAGCAAATATGGTTAAATAGTAGCAATAACATTCACATTTATACAATAAATAACATTATGAATAAACTATATCTCATTCAAACAAAGACTAACAATAAATAATTTATCTTATTTTTTGTCTAATTCATATTATTGTGATGGCAGCATAGTGACTTTATAACATTATAACATTGAACCATTCATCTTTGACTTGACCTACTCTTAGTGGTAAATTAGGTCTAACATGGATTGACCTTGGCTGTAATGGTACTACTATAACATCTTTGTAATGAAGAATGTAACTTAATTCATCCTCCATGATAACTCAGAAATTAACATCCTGATCAATATGTATCTGCAATCACAGATGTTTGTTTTCAATGAATTGTTTTGATGACAGTGAAGGAAATTAAGATCTTAATTAAGAAGTTTCAACTTGTACTCGTAAATATTTAACATTATTTTTATAAATTCTTTAACGTTTGATATTTTTACCCTTCACTTTCAGTGAAAGTTTATAGCTAAAGTTTATAAGCTATGACCTTAGTATAGTGTTTCAAAGTAATATCTTTCAGAGTAAACTGAATGTACATGACATACATATTTCATATTGTTGATTATTTTCATGCCATTACTTGTCAGCAAAAACATAACCATTAATTTGATGGGGATGGCCAAAATGATGCACTTTTATATTGTGGTTTTGTTGTTTTGAATATTTAATTTTTGTTCAATTTATGGTAGTTCAAAGTGTCCCAGAGCATTTCTATTTTGGATCCAGTAAATGTCTCACCTTGTCACCAGGTGCCATACTTGCCATGTAGTCAAGCAACTGTTGGACTGAGACAGCAGCACTCTCTTGTTCGTCAGATAGTTCTTTTATTTGGGTTTGTAGCTCCATTAATTGAATGTCGGGAGCACCCCTAAAATAAACAAGGTATGCATTTCTCATTTCATCATTTCTCTGTTTTGGTTTAAATTACATTTACAAATGCTAGTTCCCAATTCTGTGACTTAAGTTTAAGGTTCTTAATAGAAATGAAATTCACTCCCTTGGTTTTTCTTAACTTTCTTTTACACTTTTTGATATATTTATGACAAAATTGTTGAAACAAGTATTTTATAATTATATTACCCTCCTCGTTTACGGCTCTTATTTTTCAAATACAATTTGTTTTCTTAATATGTAGAAACAAATTTTTAACCTGAATAGAAAATAATTAGCAACAATTATTTTAATTATTACCCCAAAAAGTACCCAAAGATATAATTTTAAAGCCCATTTGCAATTTATAGCGAGTATGAACTAGTCATTAATCTTGGCTAAACAAGTTTTGTTGAAGGGTCATTTTAAAAAAAGGTGTTTAATTGCTGCCTCCACCAGACATCATAAGGATGTGGAAAAGGATGATTAGAAGCTTTCAATGGTCCTTTTCTCACAAACATAAATAATAAAGGCAATTTGTCCCGCAATAAACTGTCATCTCTTAAATAGTTTTTTTTTGTTTATTTATTAAATTTCATAAATTATTTTTGATCAACATCTTATAAATCACCTAAAATAATGAATAAATAAATTTAATTTTCTAGATCTAATTAGTAGATACATTAATAAAATAAATATGCTGTTTTACATTTTGTTTTGAAATATTTATAATATTACAAAACATATTTCTAAGATTAGTTTATATCAAATAAATTCCTATGATCAATAATAAATTGTTAATAAAATAATGTGTTTAATTAGTTTTTCAAAAGTATCTATTTTGTAAGCACTTCTCACTACCACTTGGTGTTATACGTGTATAAACTGATTACGCTAATGTATTAGAGATAAGGAAGGTTGAGTTTAGAGCAAGTGTACCCACATTTGTGTGGAGAGAGGGGGAAACCATTTATAACTAAACACCCTCAGCACACCTGACCAGGATTTAAAAACCGATCTCCCTTACATTGGAAATCCAGTCTATTATGAGAGTGACAAATTAGACCATATGACCACCAAAGCGGGTCTCACCAATGTTACCATTGGAATATATGTGAATAAAATTTAGATGTTGTGCGGTGAACTAATAAAATACACTTATTTCCCCTCAAATTGAGGATGATGCCATGAAAGTATTTCTTTCAATGGAATGAAAATCAATACAAACAGTGTATTATATTTGATGCAATAGTGTATAAGCGGGTTGTTTCACTTAGACACTAAGGGAGAATGGGGTGAGTTGCAACAACTTTTTTATATAATTGTCAAAGTAGTAAAATGATGTGTCATTGACATTTTGTTGGTCTTGAATAGTGTCATCATCTGCTGAGTTACAGAAACGCTGTGCACTATTATTTGTCCATCATTATCATCAGTGTGTTTTAATTACACCCTTTTTTTAGATAGTTGATAAAATTAGTTTTTTATAGTTTCTAATGTCAACGTAAAAATATTAGGGTTTTTTATTTAATTTGTGCTTTTATGATAAATTTATTATATTTTTAGATTTTTTTCTTTTGTTTTAGTACCTTAAAACCTAGTAGGGTGTGTGGTAACAACAAATGAAATTCACCCATGAGTCTTGCTACAGTGATTATCTCATCTTGGTGTATTAAAACTATTGTTGTTACTAAAAGTGTTATAATAAACAAACATAGCGTTTTACTCAACGATAATGCCTTAGTCATATTCTCATGATGATTTTTTTCAAAAGACCTTCATATTTATTATTTTTTAATAACATACAATAATTTAAATTTTATAAGGAAAAATGTTTGCTTAGTAAACTTAACTATCCTAATATTGAGATTATAACATACTATTACTTTTTACAGATCCAGGTTGTACACTTGTTAGAATAAGTTGTTTTTTGTATTTTAGGAAGGGTAGCGACCTCTAGCGGTACACACTATAAACAGCAAGAAAGAGATAGCTAAGTGCTCAGTTTCTGTGTTTGATGAAAAGTGTAAACATCGTAGATATGTTAAAGCATGTATTTTTTGTCTTTGTGAAAATACATATACATCTAATACATATCTCCTAACAACACTTACAACAGGAAAACCAAATAAGGAACAGTGCTCACACATGTTATACACAGCGCTCCCTGGTTATAATTGAAAATTGGTTACAAAAATAATATACTTTATGAAAATAGCCGAAGAACTTATTTTTCACTACTAAACATCTCATTATATATTAAAATTTTAAAAAGTAAAATCACTGGGGATCAGGAAAGGAAAATGAAATCAGTTTTCCTAACTGACACCTGAGAAGAAAATGTTGGAAGAGAAAAAGTGGCCTACAGAGAAAATTAAAATTTAAGATAGAAAATACTAAGCAAATAGGGTCAACATAAAAAAAATTGTTTATCTGGTAAAAAGTGACTAAATTTTATAGACACATTTGGATGAAAACTAGGATGAGTTTTGTGTAGCTTGAAAGGGAAACTATGGTTTCAACTTAAATGGGGAACAAAGGATTCATTATACTGACAGACTGCAAATTTTGGGCCCATTGGCATTATGACAAAGAAAATCCTTTTTATATGTGTATAAAATGTAATTCTAACATCTATTTGAAGGATCTTAACTAAATGTTAAAGTAGAATAAATGTTCTTCTAAATATTTGTTGCTTTTCTTCATCCTAGATCCGATTGTAAAAATTTGTTGCAAATTGTCTAGTATGCCACATGAAACTTGTATTTCTATTTTGTTACACATGAATGAATACATCTATAAAATATAATTACTTATTTCCTAAAACTGAACTTGTAATGTTCATATTTGATTTATAAGAAGTAATAAATGACATATGTTATTAATAATAACACCTAAACATGTTATCATAGAAGACTAAGCTACTATCAAATAAGGATAAGGGAATAAAAATAAAAAAGATATAATTTTGTGTTTATTCTGTGGTTGATTCTTGCCTCAGGTGTATTATATTTTGTAAGTGTATATTTTAAGCCTTATTGGATATAACTATATTCTGAACTCTCTCTCAATTTTGTTACTTTATGTGTTGTGTGGCTCAACCCAAATCAAAGATCAATTCTAAAAACACTATATTTTATTCTGAAGTAAATAAATTATTTAATAACTTGTGCTGATGGTGTCAGTCCTATTTGGGTGATTCAAAAAAGAAAACCATTCTAAGTTATAGGGAGTCAAGATAGGGGTGAATTGGATCCAGGACATAGAAAGTAGTGCCACGAAATATATTAAATTATTCTGGGGAAGGAAAACTAGAGTTAAGGAGTCAAAACTGGAAGTTTGAAAGAGAAGTTAGAAACAGGAATTTCTGAGACAAGCGTAGAAGAAAGTTGGTCTGTAAGAGAGAGAGGAACAGTTTATTTTGGAGAAAATATATTTCTCATATTTATTCTAATTCTATTTATTCTATATAGCAAAAAATTGGCAAAAATTTGTCAGATTGTACATGGATGCTAACCAAATGTTTGATCGTTACTAGATACTTATTTACTCTGAGCCATCACTCTAAAAAGGTAAATCCACATTTCCCTAGTGATACAGTTTTCAGCCATGCAAGAAATCAAAGCTGGTACCTTTAGCTCAGTAAACAGACACGCTACTGAATGAACTAAGGTGTCTGATTGGATAAACTGAGGAAATAATAAGAACAGCAGAAGAAGATAGTAAACAATGTTTATACAGGTTGCTTAAGGTGACTAAAGAAAGGACAAAGGAAGAAGTATATGAACTATAAAGGAATAACACCTATGTGTCACTGTACAAAAATATATGGGAAGGTACTGGAAAAGAAAATAAAGAAACTGGAAGGAAGGTGGAGAGAGGAATGACACAGATTTAGGGAACAGGGGTCTACAATAGAATTGAGCTTCTCTATATGAAACTTTATGGTAAAAAGGTATGAATTTAGAAAGGAAATAAGACGGAAAAAGTATTTTAATAGTAAACTCCCGACAAACAACTTACCTGCTTCTGTGCCCAGGGTGTAAGGCACCACCTCATGTTATACTAGACTGATAGTGACAGGGAGATAAGGGTTCAAATCCCAGTCAGGTTTACTGAGTTAGTTTTTTTTTACAAAATCTTGCCACACAAATGTGGGTACACTTGCTCTAAATTCAACCTTTCTCATTCCTAACTCACTATTGTGATTAGTACATATACATATAACCTGATCAGGTAATAAGACACGGTGCTAAAAAAATTTGCTTGCATTAAATTAAATGTTTTGTCTCTTATTCACATATATACTTAAAAAAATCAATTTTCTGGTTATTAAAGAACTTCCAAAAGAAGATAGTAAGAAATGTCATGAGAAACTTCTATGTAAAACATAACATACGCAACAGGTGGCAAACTCAAGTCTCCATTAGCTGATTCAGAAAACATCAAATCTTCTGCAATCCAACCCTCCATATCTGAAACATAAACATTACTTATGTGATATAACTTAATAGGTTAATAAATCCTCATCTTTCCTTCTAGAATTTTAAAACAAAAAACATTTAGAGTGATAGCAACAACAAAGGGCTGCTTACAGATAGTAAAACTACTATAAGATATTTAATTATTTTCAAAATTAGAAAACCATCACAATAAAGGATTGTTTTGCTAAGAGTTATTTTGCTAACATAACACATGCACCATACATATTTATTAATACTAAATAGACTACTTAAACTAAACACAACTACAATTCAATAACTCTTTATTTTTATTTATCTTTTCTGGTTGTTTCTATGGGTCTTGATTTTAAAAAATTGGGCAAATTTTAAAACAACTTTATCATCCACCACACTACAAGAAAATGTAGAAAAACTATTGTCATCCACCCACACCGCATGGGATTGTTTAGTATCTTCTTATTTGCTAGACATACACAAAACATTACTTGTTGTTTGGCATGGCTTAGCGGTTATTTCCCTCCCTATTTTGCCCCTCTTCCAGCCACTTCACCGTAGTGTATCTCAAAATTCCCTACCCCTACCCTCGTCCACATACCAGTAACTTCTTTGACCCAATCCTTTTGCAATGTGCGTTTTGGTTCTCTGCGAAAAGTGTTGGAAAATATTATCCTAAGCCCACATCTTGGCGAACCTCTCTTGCTCTTTCTAGCAGGAGAATCAACTTACTATAGGCTCGGTGTGAACTGATTAGGTGAAATAATATTTATGTGTTTTTATATATGATGTATTCATGGAAATGTGAGTGTTTAGGGGATCTCCTCTCGTTAAATAGTTATTAAGAAGAGCACACGCAATTCAAGATCATCTCTACCAGATCTTCATGTGTATCTCCTGATCAAGACAACATTCAAAGGTAGGGCTCGCAACAGACTACTCTTATATCCTCTAGTTTAAACCCAGTCTTTGTTTTAGTCTAACTAAAACTGATCCTATTAATATTTTTTATTACAATAAATTTAATATATCTTTGGTTAATTAGATTGCACAGGGATCAAACACTGACCTTTATGTTGGTTGAATTCCAACAAGTCAACAAACCTTGTAACTTTGCCGATTAAAAATTTGAATGTTACGAATACTGCTTTTGCTAACCTCGGTAAATTGTTGGCAGCTGGAAAGTGAAGTCATCACCACTTGCAAGAGATGTTCTGTCATCCCACATTTCATCTGGTTGAAGCTCCAACAAGCTCAACTCGGGGACATCTTCTAAAAAAAATACAAATACATAGAAATACATAGTTCACTTGTACTCGTTTGTTTAAATTCTCTTAGATATAGTCAAGAACATAACATTTATTGACAATAGGATGTCAAGAATAGTGGTAGCAGGGAAGATGACATAATACAATCATCATCAATGTACATTGTCCTACAGAAGACAAAGATGACCTAGTAAAGGATAGTTTCTTCAAGGAGCTAGAACATGTTTGACCAGGTCCCAACAAAACACATGAAGATTGTGATAGTTGACTTTAATACATAGATAGGGAAGGAAGAATTCTTTAGACCTACAGTAGGAAAGGAAATCTTGTATGACGTCAGTAGTTATAATGGAATAAGATTGATAAATTTTGCCACTTCAAAGAACCTGAATGTGAAAAGTACTTGCTTCAAGCATAATAATAATCCAGAAAAACAGTGCGAAATTGTCAGGAATAATATTAGAAATGCAGCAAAGAGTAGTGTAGGTCTTTGCAAAAAAGAGTAGGAAGAAACCATGGTTTGTCAACCAATTTTTAAAATTAATATAAGGGAAGGAAAAAAAAAATTATTTGAGGTGTTTAATGCGCACTTTCTGAACAAAATGATTATATCAGCACATGACTTATTAAATAACTTAAATCTAGAACAGATATAACACCCAGCTCCAGGTCGTTAATTCATAATTATGAAAGGGTAAACCGACATTTTCCCAACGATAAATTTTTAGGCCATATCGGGAATCAAACTTGGGACCCTTAACTCAGTAAACAGACACACTACCTACTAAGCTGAGGTAACGGACAGAAGCAAAATTACTTTGGTTGGAAAATCCTAGTGTACTGAGCTTAAGCACTTCAGCATTGCAAAAAGAAAGGGCAGTTTCTTATTCAGGAATAAAAAGAGAGAGTATTAAAGGGTAACGTTAGCAAGATGAAACAAAATATCAAAAATAAGAATATCAAAGAACTTAATTTAGGTATTAATGGATATAAGAAAATATATCAGGCTAGGTCCAATTAGTGAAAAATGAGGATGATGACCTGATGGCAGACACAAGCAAGGTTTTGAGTGGAGGGAACAACCACTTCAGGCCTATTTTGAATGTTTTAAAGAATCCAAATTGGGTGAGGGTGTCGAAATCCATACTGCTGAACCATTAGTCCCAGATCCAGATATCATTGAACTCAAATAAGCTATTAGGAAGTTAAAGGACCCTAAATCCCCAAGTATAGATTAAATTCCAGCCGAGTTAATAAAGGAAGGTGATGGAAAAGTTAGTAGAAGAAATTCATAAATTGCTATGTTCCAAATGGAATGATGAAATATACCAAAAGAATGGAAGGAAGGTCTTATAATACCAATTTTAAAAAGGGGATAAAACATATTGTAATGACTATATCTCACTACTACCAACATATATAGAATTTTATCTAACATGATTTTAATTACATTGACACCACACGCAGAGAAAATAATTGGGACTCATCAGTGTGGATTTTGACAAAATAGATCAACAACAAATCAGATTTTTTCTAGTCAGCAAATATTATTTAAAAAAAGGGGGATACAACTTGATGGTTTATCAACTATACATATATTTTAAATTGGCCTACAGTTAAAATAAAATAAATTAATTATATGGGATACCAAAAAAACTTATCAAACTAATTGAGATGTGTTTGAATGATACACATGGCAGAGCACGGGTTGGATGCTACTTATCAGATACTATTGAAACATAAAATGAGTTGAAACAAGGAGATACGCTTTTTCCCATTACTTTTTAATCCAACCTAAGGGTACGGCCAGACTGAGCGTGCGAGTGACTAAAATATAAAATAGAACACATTGGTTGTAATGGGAGGTGGCCACACTGGAGCGAGCGACTGAGCGCACACACTTGAAAGATAGAACTGGTTCTATTTTTCAAGCGCGTGCGCTCGACCCGGTACAGTCTAGTTTACAGGCGCTAGGCAATATTATTGTATGTTGGTTCATTGAGTGCTGGGGAAACTTCTCATTTTGACATGATATTTGACTTTTTTCTATCAGTGATAGGTTTAACACACTTGCTATTAATGGCCTAATTTAATTAGAAAGACCATAAATAATATGTATATATGTAAACCCGATATGTTAAAATACTTCAATATTATAATCAAAGTAGGCCTTTACAAATAAGAATCACCATTAGTTTGGAGAGAGTATGAAAAAACCACAACAATAAAAAAGTTTTAAAAATCACCTTCAGTTCACTGAGCCAAGATTCAAACCTTTGCCTCCTAGTCAAAAGCTATCGAGTGCAACGCACCATTCCGCCACTGGTGCGGCTAATCTGATTTTAAAACACTTCAGTACATTACCATACACATTTCTCAATTTATTAATTGGATGCACTCCTACTTTTTTTCTTTTTTATAAATACACAATATTTTCTGTAAGAATTTTCGAGGAGCAGAGATGTACCAAGTGTCTTTGACAGAGACATCTTCTCTAACTAGGGTCCGCTAATTACGCGCTCGCTCGCTCGCCAGTTTGGCCACCCAGTCGCTTGCGCGCTCGCTCGCACGCTTGGCAGTCTGGCTGAACCCTTAGATTATGCTTTTAGGGTAATGTAAGAGTGTGGCTAAGGGTTGACACTATATGGTACAGCACAGGTTTTAGGATACGCAGATGAATTAGCTTTGTTGGATGATAATAAGGAAGCTTTTCCAAGAAATGCAGAAGTTCAATTAGAAGCTAGTAAGGAAATAGGTTTAGAAGGGAACACTGAAAAGACTAAGTATATAAACACACATATAACACAGATTGGAGATGATAATTTAGAGATTACAGCAAACAACATATCATTTGACAGGGTTAGTGAGTTTAAATATTTAAGAATAATTTGAACTAGCAATAACAATATTAGATTGTAAATTAGGAAAATAATAGTCAGGGAGATGCATGCTATTACTCAGTCGTAAGTTTTTGACATCTTGCCTGCTGTCCAGGAATGTAAAACTCAAAATATACAAAACAATTTATCGGTTCTCTGTGTGCGTGAAATGTGGTGTCTTACCTTACATGATGAAAATAAATTTACGTTGTACAGAAAAAAAGAGCTTAGAAAGATATTTGGTCCAAAAGGGATTAGGCTACTGGGGAATGGATGAGGTTACATAATTGTGAGTTACATACCCTCTATTTGTCGCAAGATGTTATGATAATCACGTCTCATAGATTACGGTGGGCAGGTAATTTGAATGGGAGATTCTAGAACCTTTTTCAGTGTATCGACTGCCAAACCCAATGGGAAGAGACCATTGGGAAGACTTGGATACAGATGGGAGGATAACATTAGAATGGACCTGAAAGACATAAGGTGTAATGAGGTGGACTGGATAGAACTAACTCAAGGTAGGGGTATGTGGTGTACATTTGTAAGTGTGACATTGTACTCTCGAGTTCCTAATGCCATTGAGTAAGTATGTAAATGATGGAGGTAGGCCTACTAGTGGAGGATGACCAAAGTGGCCCTTTACCTGACTCACTTTTTAATTATAGTCAGACACATTAACTAGTAGAGGAACACAGCTATAAGCAGGGCCACGCTGTATAATGCACCAGACACACATATTACATGAGGCTGAGCAAGGAGGTCAGAATTTGAATGCTGACCTTGTGAACAAGTGATTTAACTCAGTTGTTTACTCTCTTCTTTCTATGCTTATGTAGGTGACCTTTATCTAACTTAATCTCCTAATGATTACCTCTCAGAATAAGCAAATATGATTATCAACCTTATGTAAAACAATAGGAAATAAAAGAAAAAAGGGAATGCACACTCTTGAGTTGGATTATTTTTTATAGGATTTCCCTAAGACTAATAACTCTCTTTAAAGAAAACCGCTTTTCACTTTTTGAGACTTGTTTCACTATATGAAGAGGAAAGATGTATAGACACACATAAAAGGGAACAAACACAATATAGCTTTTACAGTAAAAAGAACACAGACTTTACACTGATGTTACAGGTCAAAGAGTTAATGACTGCTCCTTTTACGTATTCCAATCTAAGTGTCCTATTAGTATACAAATTTCCTTTTTCTTCCATTTATGTGTTTTTAATTTCCTCCAATAGGAGGTCGTTTTGTGTGTTTCCTACTCCCTCCTAATGAGGTTTGATAGAATGAAACCTAAATTAATTTTATTTGTGAGGCAGCCATTACCTCTTTGTCCAATGGCAGCAATGTAAAGTGTGAACGATGTTCTTATTTACACTATAAAAGCCATATTGTGTTTAATCCCTCTCTTGTGTTTCCTTAGGATGTTCATCCCATCTACTACTAAAATAATTTCACTGGCATCTTACATATCCATTCAAAATGGAATTTGTTTAATTTATTGTAATTTTATTAAAGGTAGGTTATAGGTTTGCCATGGAGTCCTCAACCCTTTCTTTCCGCGCCTTGCTTTAGACAATTTTCTTTCAGAGAGTTTAATTGAAAGTAGTTGGCTTGGTCACGTGATTAATATTACAAAATCTGTATACACCACTTTCATTTCTAAGGACCATTAAGAACTCGAGGACTATACGGGTGTATAGCTTACAAACTCTGTAAACGAGGCTTAAGAATGGTTATGACATATTTTATAGATCAAGTGTAATCCAACTTGCTTCAGTGGTCGAATGGTCCAAGGCATCATGCTTGTGTTAGACTTGCCTGCTAAAGATGGAGAGACTGGGGTTTGAATCCCAGTCAGGCCAACTGATTTTTTTTTTTTTTCCTAAATGCTTTTCTACTCTCCTTTCAGGTTAATGTGGGTAGATTGATTACCTATAAAATGCTTTCTTTCTCATCTTTACCCCTCTAGAGTACTGTAACATAGTATATGAATATAGTATAGTATATATATATAGTATATGAATATAACCTGAATATTTAGTAAGTCATGATAATAAAAAAAAGTTGTAATCCACCCATTTTTGCTGGCATACAATTATACCAATTACACCATAACCACCAATAGCTGATAATATTGCTGAATGGCATTGAATACATACACAATATAATACAATAACTACTAGCCTACTGATATATTTCAATTTTTATACAGCATTTTTTTTAAACTGTGTTTACCACTTTCCGGGAGATTTGCTTCTAAGAAACTTTCAACATTAATAATTGTGTTAGGCCCTACCTAATATTTTCTCACCATTTTCATTGTTACCATTCTGAATTGTCATAATGTCCATCAACATATTATCTTCATTAGCTAATGTTTTGTTTTTCATTTGGTCTGATACTTTCTCCAATGCAACACGCAAAGCATTCTGAAAAGAAAACATTATGTGTTTAGTTAATACTACTCAGATGGCCAAAATATAAATTTGTAAGAGGAATATTTAGAATTGGAGATCCATCACTTTACAGCAAAACTGAGGCATGAGACGGTGTTGAGACAAGAAAATGTAACTCCTCTGGTAGGCCTAGTAATTTGTGTGTATTTAGGCCTAACAAACAAGAACGGATTAAATACAAACTGTTTTACTGTTGTTGTGAGTCAATATCTATATATAGTTATATAGCATAATAATAGCAAAAAATGGAGACCTACATTTGTATTTTGAACATATCAGATGCTAACCAATTTGAGTTAAGTCTATAGAATTGTAAGCTGGTTTTTAAAACATGACCATTTCAAATGAAGTACCATTAAACTGAAAAAGAGAAAGCAAATAAATGTCAAAAATAATAATGTAAGCCATTGGAGATATAATTGTGTTCTTTTGCATGAATAAGAGGGGCTATTTTATAGGTAAAGATGGTGCAGTACAATAACATGTTTTTAGGACAGCTGGACAGATCTTGTTTGATAAAAGAGTATTCCATGACAAAATAAGGGAATAAATAATATTGGTTTTGGAGCCTCGAGATAATTACTGTGAAAGTTAATGCATATGTGATTTTTAAAGAGAAGGAACATTAATTACAAATTCATACCCTACAGGGATTTTTGACCCTCAAATACATTGTGGTGCTATTTGTTAAATTCCAAAGATATCATCAACAGCTTTGTGATACCTTAGTGAACAAGCTTGACAAACTGCCTGACACAAAAATATGGACAGATTACATACATTTGCCATATCACACCTCTGGAATAGACTGACTAACTGACTGAAGACTCAGCAGGAAATAAAGTGTCTGTATTGAAAATACATCTAATCTGTAGAAAGGAATATTTCAATAACTATGATAACAATTCATTATCTTTTTTTCTCTCCTTTCTCTTCTACATTTATAGAAATTAACAATATTGATTAACATTGTTAAGATATTTAATGCTAGCTGTCAAATTTTTATTATTTAGCACCGTGTCTTACTACCCGTTCGGGTTATACGCTTAGCTGTCAAATGAAATTAAAGTTTTACTAAATGTTGAATATCATAAAAACCAATTTATATATAAATTAACAATTAATGCAATTTTAATTTTTTTGTATCTTCTTAACATTTCTGCAAAAATAATTATTTCCAGTCATTACATTTAAAACTGCTGTAACTGGCAATTAATTTTGGATACAGTTAATTTAGAAGTTTCTGTCCAGGGCAACACTAACGCAAGGTTTTCCCTCCACATAGTTCTTCTTTCTTGTCTCTATTTTTTTGCGCTTTCCTTATGAAAACAAAACAACAGCTGTGAAACTTCAGCAATGGTTAGAAGGGAGATTAGTGTATGTCTCAACCAACTAATATTTTATATTTATGATGGGAAATTTATACTTACAATGATAATTCCCTCCATGCAAATATAGCTACACTTCCCCTTAAATTCAACCTTTCTCATTCCTAACACATTAGCATAATTTGTATTATTATTATTATTATTATGATTTAGCATCACATCTTGCTACCCGTTTGGATTATACACTGAAGTACTAATTATGCTAATGGATTGGGAATTGGGAAGGTTGAATTTAGAGGAAGTAAACCCACATTTGCGTGGGGGGAGAGTGGAAAACCATTTAGGAAAAACCACCCCCAGTTCACCCGAACAAGATTTGAACCTTGATCTCCCCATCCTCGGCAGTCCAGCTAACACAAAACTAGTGCATTAGCCAACTACGCCACCGAGGCGGGTCATAATTTGTACAGCTGCGTATAATCTAAAAGGGTAGTATTAAGCAGTGCTAATACATAAATATAACTCATTAACCCTTTCCTGATGCACAAGCAGTATCCTAAGTGATCCAGTTGGCAACTAAAAGTTTTGGAGATGTGTGTGTTTTATGAAGCGTTATAACACTACCACAAATCTTTTACACATGTTTAATATGCCAATGTGGTTTATACAATGGAAGTTTCCTTGCTGCTGTCACAGAATATTGCCAGAGATTTCTTACCCGAAGAACTCCCAATCGGAAAGTGTTAACCAGAGTTTTCAACAATTTGTGTAATAACAATGTACTTCCCAATGTTCATATCTTATCAGATTGTGCAGGTCAAGATCATGCGAAAGAAGAATAACTCATTCAATAGATGGTAGATCATAGCCCTACTATGAGTACACAAAGACTTAGTAGTTGTATGGCTGTTTCACAGACAAGAGTAAATCGAACATTACATTGCTTTGGCTTCCATCTTTATCATTTTCAGCGTGCTCAACATCTGCACCCAGTAGATGCTGCGATCCAACTTGAATTTCGTCAGTGGATACACGGTAATTGCAGATTAATAACAAATATACTGTTCATTGATGATGCAAGCTTTATTCATGATGGGATCAATAATAGTCAAAACAGTCATTTTTGGGTTGAATAAAATCTACATGCAAATATTGTAACTTGTATCCTAAAACTTTTTGCAGTAAATATGTGGTGGGGTTCTATCAATGATAACTTAATTGCTCCTGTTATCATTTACAATTGCCTAAAAGGTCAACATATCTACAATTGCTGCAGCATAAATTTCCAAGACTTTTGGAGAGTATTCTTTTGGTGATATAGCAGAGAATGTAAGTACTATCAGGATGACTTAATACCTAAATTACACTTTCCCTGATAAATGGATTGGCCATGGTGGTCGGATTCATTGGCCACCACGCTCTCTGGATTTCAGTTCCTTAGATTATTGTTTATGAGGATGGTTGAAAATGGAAGTTTACCAAATAAGACTGAATACACAAGAAGAATCGATGGCTTGCATTTTAAAAGCGGCTACTTTTATAAGATAAGAGCATTCAGATAAAAGACACACAATTTTAGGACACAAATTGTAAAGTGTATTGATGTTCAAGGTTCAATTTTGAGCATTTGTTGCGGACACACAACAAATGTAACATTCATGTTCAATTCCAACAGCTGTATCTTTGAAACTTTTGAAATAATTAAAATATTCATATAGACCTACACTTTTATTTTACAATGACCCATACTATAATTTCCCAAAATATTTCCCGCTCATCCTGAGTCAAGATATATATTTATTATCATACTAATGTTTTTCAGGGGTGCAAAAAATATCCAAACATGCAAGCGAGGTTTGGGGGAAATTAAAGCAATCCTGGGAAAATTTGGGTCAGGGAGAAGTCCAACCATTGTGTTGATGTTTTTAATAGTCATTGAGACACTGCAGAATGCCCTTGAAAATTCATGTATTCAGTTACCATTAAAAAATCAACTAAATAGTGTGGCTTTGTATGGGCAATATGTTGATGTTGATATGGATTAAAAAAAACTGGCAGGTCTGTATGAAAACTTAAATCATTACTTTTTACTTCCTATGTGGGACATAATGGATATGAAGAACTTCTCGCATTAGCTGAAAAATAAAAGTAGATGTATTAAATACAAAATCATTCCAGGATCACTTGTTTTATTCAAAGTGAACTCATAGTATTCAAAACACTTCAGTGAGATTTTAATTCATTTGTATTGATCTACAAAAGAAGTACACTGAGAGTACATGGCTAGGGAAGAACTCTGATTCTAAAGAATTCTCATTGGAATTTAGATTTTGAAGCAGAGTTTTTTTTTTTTTTAACCACTTGGTATGATTTACATATTAATATTGATCACAAAATTCACTTGTATTTGTCAGAATGTAAATGTCTTTATTTTTACAATCTTTGACTCTTATGCTTCTTTACAAAGCACAGTTAATGAGATGATGATGGGATTAAAGAGTGACAAGATATTAGAAGAAAAATCCCCATCATTCATTTAAAAATTGGATTCCTTGAAACACAACATTTATCAGGATTGCTTATTGGTAAATGAGAATAACCAGTTCTCAACGTGTTCCTAGAATCTTCAGAAGATTCAACTAGATGACCAATAGCTTGCTGAAGAAGGTGTAGAGTTGATAGGTACTTTAGATACACCAGATGGATGCAACTTCAAAAGTGCAAGGAAGGAGATGGAAACCCTGTGTAAATTGTTATCAAAGACACTAGAACATAGGAGAATATTTTTTACAAAAACAAAAAAAAAAGCTGGTTGAAAATAGAACACATTGAGGTCAGTCAGCATTCTTCACACTTTTAGCAAGTTTTCAATGCTATAAAAATTAATTTTGTAAAAATATTGGGTCCAATTATAGTATTGTAACAAAACTCATCTAAATCATATAGGCCTAATGGTGTAATGAAAATGTATACAAATAGAATTGTTGCTATATAGGGGCTAGAATCAAAAGTATTCTGATATGCAATAGGTCAGTTAAAATGTTTATTATTTTGGCTAAACCATCCCAACAATTTACCTAAAACTTACCAGGTGTCGGTCGATAAATTCATATAATGAAATTTCAGTATTCTGAAATAGCTTACATTTACTAAAATACTATTTTGATGAACACAATTTTTATTCTTGGCTCTATTCCATTCCTTCTCATAAACACATTTTTAAAAACAAATTTGTTAATTTTAACAATAAAATTTAACATTAAAATTTGATTCAATTTCTTTATTTATTGATGCATGATTAGTTAGATTAATTTAGGTTGGGACCATTTTCAATATAGTAGACATATTAAATATTATGAGCCAAAATATATATTATTACGAACTTCTCAAACACCATTGAACTAAATTAGGCCTTTATAAAGTTATTTGAATACATTGAAAAATGACACCTGAACACAGCAATCAAACCTGGGAACTTTGACTTTGTGCACCAATGCTCTACCACTGTCAGTGCATGTTCCAAGCTTCGCCTTTCAACAGGTGCAACCCGAGATAAATATTGCGCTCAAGCGGGATTGCTTTTTAGTCCCCCCACCCTCTCCCTCCCCCTATGTAATGGGGAATAGTTGTAAAATATGAAAATAATCCCCAAATTTAACAACTCAAAAATAGTAATCATACTTCAAACGCTTCACTGTGAGATGGTTATTCTTACAAAGAAAACTATAAGAACATGTTTTGTGGACAAATGCTTATCAGTAAATATATTGACAGTTTACGAGGTAATTGCAAAAATGAGTTTAAGGGTACAATATTTTCTAGATGGCTGATGAAAAATAACTTTTTATAAATAAGTGTTACACTATATCCTAAACACAGAACTATACCAAATGTAAAATTTCATGTTAGGTGGCAGAGTATCAAAAAGTGAAAGATTGTGTTTCTTAGAAATTCCACTATTTCTCCCAGGTTAGGTTAGGTGGGGTTGGTGCTCTGTTTGGTACCCCCCTCCAAACTGGCGCCCTGGGCAGCCACCCCTGTCTTTCATTTATACTAGATTGTATAGTCTTGCTTTATTGCGTTTATCTATAAAGCTACTTATGAAATTCCTAGTTGTAATTGAGGGAATGGTACACCAACTCTTGCCAAACATTTGCACATAGTTTAGTTGAGTTTTGTTTTCATTTAAAATTATATAGGGCCTACAATTTTCTTGTGCTTATTACGTTTGTTATTTTTGGAAATGTGTCATTATTGTGTGTATTTATGATTAAAAAAAATGTATTTTCTATTATATGACAAACAAAAGTGCCAAAAAACCCACTTTCTTTGTTTACAATTCCTCGCTAACCCATTAAAAGCGAGGACTTAGTAGACCAAATCCATTAGATAATCTTTAGGCTAGTGATCAGATCATAAATAGGCGTAGTAAAATACAAGTTTTGACCAATCGCCCCTAATTTCTTGTAACTATTTTTCTCTAAAGCCTAAAACTATTCTTAATATATGTTGATATTATAATTACCCGAGCATCAAGTAGTCTTTGACTTGGTTGTTTGTTGAGCAGGCAAAAGCTGGTTTCTTGCTTGATCATTGTTACTTTGTCTGTCATTTCTTTTTTAATGATCATTAAAGGGTCAATTATATTTTCCATTGGATCAAACACTTCATTGAGTGTAGTTTTTGGAGTTTCGTTTGAAGAATACATTACAAATGGTTTAAGTATTGGTAATATATTTTCTTTGTCTGAAGTAAGTTGTCTTATTCGATCTTTTCTGTTCAATTTAGTTTGGTTCAAAGTTTTCCTAAATACATTAATTAGTAAATCTGGCCTACCAAACTGAAAATAACTATGGAGAAATTCATGAATATTAGGATTCTGCAAATTGCAAGAAGGATCTCTATAATGGGAAGTGACTTTGCGAAATCCATACAAATTTAACTGTCTAACAAAACTTGTAATATTTCTGGTTTTAAATAAAGACTTACAGCAACCCAAATACTCGTCTTGAAATATAATATAATCTATAAGGATTGTTTTTCCTTTGTCACTCCAACGAATAGCACCTGTATTGCATTCATTTATAATTTTCCACAACTTTATTGGAAACTTCATTGTTTGAATATTGTTGTTCAATACAACAGATACAATAGACATATTCATAACTGTTTTATTCATTTAAAAATATTAATGCATTATTCTAAACGTTACACAATAGGAATAAATATTCTTGAAAAATATGTTCCAAAAAAGCAACAATGAAGTTTTGATCTTTAAATCCTTTATATTCCTGGTAACAATCAACAAGACACTCATAATCATAGTAATTTAGTTCTGGTTTTGAAAATAGCCATTGTGTTTTATTAGTTTGGTTATCTTCCAAGATCTGGACCTCCTAAATCTAGTTTAAATCCGAAAATATATATTTTAGCTACAGACTTTGAATACATTTCATATTGCTATTCTGGGAATATTCACCATTTTTGGGGGGGAATTTCTGATTTAGAATAGACACTAGCGCTTTTATGACTCAAGGAATTAAATAAATAATAGTCACGATATTACAGTGATATCTATATTATAATAGATGGACAAAAACATGCGCATTCCCAATTAACAAAGCGTGACTCTCAAGTTTGTCGTCTGCTTCATTGTTGGGGGATAAATTTAACGGTTTCTTTCCATATTCTTATGCGAAAATATGTCTCTGATGAATAAAAGTGTTATTGTTTGAAAATAATAAAGTATTATACCACACTTGCCTGAAGAAACATTTAAATTAAAGGATATACAATTCAGTTCTACAAGTAATACTGTACAATAACGAATAAAATTTTGAATCTATTTAAATATGTAGCTATCATCCATGTTGCTTACAGTCTGCCAAGACTACACTTATGTTTAAAGTTGGCTATTAGCTTGTTTATTGGTTTCAGATACCATATTATATTTGTAAGAATGACATACGTGTACTTTGTGTAGAATTCTTACTTTCAAACAATAATTTAAGTTATAATCTTGTAGGAAGTACGGTATCTATTAAACCCTGATTTTAGTAAGAATATTATCATATACCTACAACTTATTTAAAGAAAAACTCACCAGTTTAGAACTTTGTTATATTCTTCAAAGCTTTTACTAAAACATTTATTTCATTTAACTACTCACACATTGTTGTATCTTATAAATTCAATCAAATTAATTAACGATGTCAAAATGCCACATTGCCTTGTATGTGAGTAAGAGAGAGAGAAATACCAGAAAGTTTTCTTCTCTTTTACACAATGGTATGCAGATGATCGCTCGAAATTTCAGCCACAGATAGCAATCAAGGCGATATTATGATGAGACAAGCAGTAAGGTTAGCACCTAAGTCAAAGGTATTTAGATAGATACAGAAGTCTTTATTAATTCAAACGTCTCTGAATATTATTTTCCTCCCTCAATTTGTCATGTAATAACTATTGGGCATTAATATAAAAACATAATGTTTAAGGTAAAATGACGTAATACTAACTAAATTTATAGTTATTTAATAATATTTATTGAGAATAAAATAAAAAAATTATAGCCAACACTTTTGAGGTTTTGTAAACAATAGGCGGTCCTCTCGATCAAGCCTAAGAGCAATGCCTCAGTCAATAACCTTAGCAAATGAAAATGTTAAAGGAGGTAAGTGCCAGTGGCGTCACGTCAGGGCAAGCAAGGCAATCACTGCTTGACCAGTGATCGTAACATATATGCAAGACGTGCACTAGTCAATTTTATGATGGTTGAAAGTCTATATTTTTCCGTATTTCACTCCATAGCTCTCTATACCTATTGTAGTTTTTATTTGTGATGTCATAGATTTAGGAGAGGGAAAAGGGGAATAGTGGTGGGACTACAGTAGGAATGTAAGCAAAAAATTTGCAACTTTTCAACAACCGAAGCTATTCCCGAAGGTTGACGACTATTACCGAAGAAACTGGAAGATACCATCACATACCCTTCTCTTCTCCTTTAAAAACACAAATGTCACAAAAGTAGAAATTTAAGGAGGTGGGAAAAGAATTAGGGGAGTTTCGGATCTAAGGGGGAAAATTGACAAATTACTGACCCTGTCCCCGTACCTACGCATCTTTTGTGGAGTTTGTTGCAGTAGGTGTTTTTGTCACATGTAAATGTATTTATTACCTTTAAAAAGAATAAATATTTAACTGAATAGACATTTTAAAAAATTGGCACAATGCTAAGGTAAAGTAAATTGTGAAGTTTTGAAGCACCTAATAGACGTTGTATGTTATTTGAGCATTCAAGAACTGGTATTTCATGGTCATGACGAGCCATTTAATTCTAAAAAGAAGGGAAATTATGTTGAGCTCCTCAAATTGATTTATGATTATGATTCAGTTTTAGCTCAGCATTTAGAGCCGTCTACTGTAATCACTGAGTTATCAGTTGGAGTACAAAATGACCTCATTGAGTCGATTGAAACAGTTTTACTAAATGAAATCATAAAATAAATTCAAAAGGCAACATTTGTGTCTATTTTATTTGACGAAACATCACACATCTCAAAACTTTCACGGCTAACGACAATGTTTGATATGTGTCCTCTGATGATGAATTTATGGAACTTGTTTTTGTTTCACAGACGTTTATGCTAACAGATCTGCCACTGCTTTGGGGTAATCATGTTAAACAGGTAGTGACATGTTGGGTGTGGGGAAAAGCTTGTTGAACAATGCTATGATGCGGTTACATAATGTCTGGAGAAATAAATGGTACTCAGAAACTTTTTCACTACATATTTACAAGCATATTGTTTGTTCATTGTTTAGCTCATATCTTTAAGCTTGTTTTAACTCAATCAGTAAATAACATTAGTGAGTTTAAGGTGTTTTTTAGTACATTAAGTAGACTTGCATAGTTTCTTCCATTCTATTAAGTGAATTTCATTCTTAGATAAAAAGTACCCAGTGTTGAACTAAAACGATGGTACTATTATGAAAGACTTACATACTGTGATGAACTATCGGGAAAGCCTGGTAGAAATGTATGAAACAATAATAGACTACCCACAAGAATAGGATAGTGAAACTATTGCTGATGCTAAAGGGTTCGTCCACTTTCTAAAAGATATTCAGAGTAGGCCTACATAATTGATAATTTTATTCGCCCATATTTTGGACTACACTAAGTATCTTTTCAAAATTTGCAAAAAAAACAAATAAACATCGCTTTCTGTAAAACTGAGGTTGAATAAACTAAAATCAGCTTGTCAAATAATAGGCTTATATCTGAAGACATTTATTCCAAACACTGTAAAAGGGCTGGAATCAGGAAAAAAGTAGACGTAAACGTAATTTAAATCATAACATTCCCATTAAAATACAAACATGCTTTAAGAAAATCTACAATCTAAAATTTTTCTAATTGTTAAATTCATCAAAATTTGATCAATAGAAAAGTCATTTTCTAATGAACAAATAAATTCTTTGATTGGAAATTATGAAAAATATATTGACACAAGAAAATTGCGTTCCCAGATCAAGAGGTTTACTCAGTCAAGGGAAGCAATAAAAAAATTAAAAAAACTCTAGTGGATATGGCTAAGTATATCTGTGAAATAAATCTAGATGAAGCATTAAAGGAGTTTAAAAAGCTGTATGAACATGTGGCAACAATCTCGCCAATCACATAATCATTTGAGAGATCATTTTCAACATTGAAAAGAGTAAAAACGTATTCCAAAAATACTATGGGATAAAATAGAATTTCTGGTTTGGAACTCCTTTCAATCGAAAAGGGTTCGCTTTTTAAATTGAAGCAAGGAGTAGACATCCATGAAAGAGTCTTAGCAGTTCGTAAAAAAGGAGAGGAGGATGGACTTTATATACAAACTTTGGAAAAAAATACGGTGAGAAAATGATCATTGATATACGTAGAGAAAAATTTATTTAATATCTAAGAATAATAAAATACACCAAATATGCTGCGGTTTCAATATATGTGTCAAATTTAAAATATACAATATTTATTAAATTTTAACGTAATTAATCAACTAACAATATAGTTGATTTACTTTTAAATATAAACATATAATGTTTTTATGTATACTTGATTTAAGTATTGTCAGCTTTAGGGGAAGAGGTGCTGGAATGGTAGAGACAGGGGGAATTTCTTCATACTTATTAAAATAAAGAGGAGCAAGATATTATGTTCTCACCCTCTCGCCACGCATCCTCTTGGATATGCACTATATAGATTCTAGTGTGCCTTATGTAAATCACGGAACACAAGGCCACCCAAATTCACCAAAATCATTTTTAAAAAACCTCCAAATAGCTTCTAAGATCATATAAAATTTATAAAAAAAGTCAGATATGCTACCCCGGACCCACTTAAGATCCCCTTCCCAGCTTGCTTAAGAACTTTTGTCACGAGACGCTACTGATAAATGCATTTATGGAGCATTCACCAAACACTTTAACGCCATATAAAAAATATAATAGGGAGTATATTTCTAATGAAGTACTTCATCCCTCAAATGTGTGTAGCATTAAATTATCTCAAATCGAACAATATAATTATATGAGGTTGATTGTTAAGAGAAAAGCTCAACGACTATATTTGTTTTCTTAGTGTTTTACCAAACAAAGTGACTTAGAATTATCATATTATCCTTTTCTTATATTTAAATAGTCTTTATTCTCAGGTGTTTCTCCAACTACTTAGAAATGTGCTAACGTAGGAGTGTTGCCAGGTCTTACAAATATATTTTGAAAGTCAAGAGGGGAAAAATTAAGAAATTACAATAAAAATTTCTTAGATGTTTTGATAAATCAGACACAATCAATTTTTTATAATAAATAAAAATGTTGCATGTGTAAAAGTGAGAAATAATGGATAAAGTTATTACACTCACCAACTCCTTTAGAGGTCATGTTTAAAGTTGAGAATTTTCTTGTATATATATATATATATATATATATATATATATATATATATATATATATATATATATATATATATATCATTGTTTATGAGATGTGTTAATTCAACGCCAACTTCAAAATTGTAGCAAGATGCGAATTTTGGAAGCCTCTTTGTATGCAAAAGTCCAATGAGTGTCTGAGTACTTACTTAGTAAGTTGTTTTCAAATTTTTGTTATGATCTGGTTTACAGCAAAATAAACTTTTTAACACTAGTGAATGGATGTGGCAAATACAGAAGTGACATCATCAGCGCTGTCAATTTTGAAAACATGTGTGCTCCATCTATCTTTTTATATTACTCACCTCAACTTAAAATGGTGCAGGAGTTACACCATCTGTTTGCACACCAGTATTTCTTCATAGCCTCCACTTGGTATAACGTACCTGTACGTAGTCTTTTTGGACCAAGTTAGGGAATTTTGATAATGGCTGTCACTGGATTGATTTTTTTTAAACAGGTTTCGAGCATAGAGATCACTGGTTTCGAGTCAAACGCTTTCAAGGGCATTTCAAACCACATCCGAAAGAGATCGTAAAATTTACTAGTCTTATTCGTCAATCTTAGAGAAAAATGAATCGATAGCAAGTAACGTCCCTTACAAGGAGTAAGGGAAGTCAATCCCAACAACAAGACTGTGATAATTTTTACATTTATTTATATTCATTTCATGTTATTAATGTTTTTATGAACTTAGATTTAGATATTTTAAATTAAATGAGTTTAAAGTTTCTAATTCTATTAAACTAATTTTAAGTGTATTTTAATTAGTCAACACTTATATGTATTTCCTATTAACTATATTTATTTATACTTTTAATCTGACCTGCATTTCACTTAAATATGCCAACTATGTTTGTACACAGTATTTTTAGTCCACTTTCTATCCCATATCATTGTTTACTTTAGTATATTGCTCAATCTCTTGTATTAAACTGATTACACATTTACATCATTTTCGTCTATTCAACTTTTAATATTCATTTCAATTCTTATTGTAGTCTTTGTTATTATAACATACTCTAAACTCCCTACGAAAGATTATTTTTAGAATGTTTTCTAAAATTTTAATATAACTTATATCAATAAATCAATGCTTGTTATATGTACAGCAAATCAAAATAGCATTATTATTAAAATGTGTCAAGTATTCTTATCATGGTAAAAATTGATATGATTATGTAAGATATTATGATATTGCATTGAAACTTCTTGCTCAGCAAGTACAAATAATAGAATTTACTTTATATTGTAATGTGTTATTTAAATATGTATATAATTTGAAACATTTTACAGCTTATTATTAATAGGTATTAATGATGTACAAAGGCTAAGTAATTATTATGTGAAAATAGTGACTGGGATATTGATAGCAATTAACAGTTAAAGAGTATAGAGCATCATGCTCACAAGTAGTATTAACAATTTAAATAATTTGATACAGTCTTAATCATAAGCATGTGACAATATGTAGGTCATAGTATGTGTTAAGATAAATATTTCAGGATTCTTATAAGGTTCCTCACTTTTAATAACCATCTTTTAGTAAATTTTATTAATATATATTTGTACACTATTGGGTTCAGGGATGTCCTCATACATATGTTTTTATGTATGGAGATATTTAATATGGAGTAAGGCATATATTAATAAATATATAAAAAAATTACACTATCTTGTAAAGTAAATAATCAAAATATTGTATGTTTTATATTATGAACCTGAATCAATAACATAAATAAGAAAATAAATTATAATTGTTAAATACATTGACATTCAATAAAGTAAATGGTTACTCTTTCCTTTAAAATTGATCTAACAATTTTCTAACCCTTATCCTGTTCCTATTATTGATGGATTGCTAATGGTATTGAAATTTAAAAAATATTTAATCCTGATGTAAAACTCAGATATGTCGTCAGGCTAGGAATATTCTTTAATTTGAAAGATTTATTTTAACAATAATAATTCAAACCCCGACCTTAAAACTCATTTCATTACTATCTTTACTAACCAAACTTCTGGGGACCTTGTCTAAATCTGAAACATCTTTCTATCCCAAATAAATGTAAACACCAGTGTTCTGAGCTAAAGCTTCAGGGGGTTAATTATTTCAATTTAATCAGACCTTACAAATATGTAAAATCAGCTTTTCAGAAGTTTCTGGAATAATGTCCTTGAGTATTTTACAAATAAATCAAATATTAAGCAAAGTGTTTCAAAAATATAAATCTATTCACTTTGTGCTACCTAAATAAAATAATTTTTAAGTTTTGATTAGTATAGTTAGAAAAATAATGCACATTCTGAGGAATTAATTATTGATTCTTAAAAATGCACCAATTTAAACAAATATTTATTGATTGGTCCTGGAACATTGAAACTTTTATAGCTGAGTCACCCATGGATCCCCCCTCACAAAAAAATTGACATTGCATGTTTGTCTTGCTGATGCTTCAGCTTCAAAACCAAATATTTCTATCAAATTTACTCACATATGTGTTGGGGATCCTACTGTATACAATATACTCACATTTATAAAGCGGATGAAACAAGTGTATTTTAGTCCTATCTATGATCCCCGAACCCCCACAAAAATTGTGACTTTCCTATTATTATTATTATATTATTATTATTATTATTATTATTATTATTATTATTATTATTATTATTATTATTATTATTTAGCACCTCGTTTTACTACCCTTTCGGGTTATACGCTTATTTACTAGTTATGCTAATTGATTAGGAATTGGGAAAGTTGAGTTAGAGGAAGTGAACCCGCATTTGCGTGGGGGGAAAGTGGAAAACCATTTAGGAAAACCCACCCCCAGTTCACCTGACAGATTCGAACCTCGATCTCCCCGTCCTCAGCAGTTGGGCTCAACATGACTAGCGCACTAGCCAACTGCACCACTGAGGCGGGTCAACTTTCCTATTTCCTCGAAATAGGCTCTAGCATTATCAACAATTAGTCTAAAACCACCAGGTCATTCAAAGCATGTTCAACTCATTTGCTTGACTCTGAGCTTTGTTTTCTGGATTCATGTCCAAATCTCAGGCAGGTGATGTTCCGGTGGATTTTAAGAGTATTCTTTACATTCGAAAGTATTTGACAATACCATTAAAAAGTAACTCTTTTTTTTAAGTTGCTTTCCACTAAAGTAATAAGTTATTCATCGAGGACAAACTGTTCACATACCGAAGTGTTGACTGTACTACTGCTTGGTAGTAATAATCAAATTACTTTGGATTTGTTGCAGCAAGTAATATTATTACAGTTGTTTTTGTTAAATAATATTAAGGGACAGTACTATTCATAACTATCTTGACGCATAAGCCAATGATATTATTTGAAAAATGTCTACTTGAAGGCGGGAAACAAACCTGGGACCGTTGTGATTTGAAACTTTATAGACTGGGTGCAAGACCAAATAATTAAAAATGAAGGGTGAGTTGCATTAATTTGCCTTAGTATTGAGCTGTCTGCAAGAGCGTACCTTCTAAGTTTCCTTATTAACCCCTCACCTTTTCAACTATAAATAATACTCAAAAATCCCACTTCTCATTCACTCTTCACGTTTGCTTATTTCAGTATTGCATTCGGCCTTATGCATTTATTGAAGGAAATACTCTTAGGCCTCGTAATTAGACATATTGACCTAAATCATTATCATTATTTTTACCAAACAAATAAGTAGCATGTGATTCATAATACAATATTACAAATAAATGTAAATTATATTACAGCCATGAGCAAGTGATAAATTGTAATTTGTGTGTTATTTTGTTCTCTGCAATATTTAAATAGCGCGCGCGCTGCCCCGCAACGATACTAACGCCATTTGGCTTCAATGTCTGATCACTGCAAATAAAGAGTAGCCAAACCCGTATATCTTTGACTCTGGTCAGTATATGTTAACTATGGTATAGACAAACATTCCTCCACATACTACCCAACAGAAGTTTCCCCGAATATGTTTTTTTTTTCTTTTAAATATTTTTTGTTAATTTTTCTTGCTCTCATTAATTAATAACTATATATATATAAATAAAAACCAAAGTCCTGATTTATATATAGACAAAGTTTTTTGAGCCACGTAACACTCGTTTTGTTAAAGCACACTTGAACACATAATCACATTGACAGCAGAAAAAAAACTATAATACAGGTATAGTACAATAATTTAATCGTTTATTGAAGAAACGTTACATGTCTTTAAAGTTAAATTTTACAGGAAAGAAAGAACTAAGTAACTAATTTCAGACTAGAATAACGTCAAAACTAAAATTCACCAATCAAAAGCACTTAGAAATATATGTTTGGACATAGAATAAAGTCAAAATGTTAAACCAGTTTTATATATAAAAAATATATTTAAAAAAATTAACATATGCCATTTCAATAATAAATAAGACATTCTTGATCTTCTTGTCCAGGTGTCATTTTTCAATTTTCAGAATATGATAAACTAAAGTGTTTTTTGATATTCATTGATTTTTTACAACAATGCAATGTAAATATTTGTAGAAAAGTCCATTACAATAAATTAATCAATAGATTATTAATAATAAAAAGATTGTGTTTATTAACAAGATTGTTAATATTAGGCAACATTAATCCTAGAATTCAAGAATAATTTTTAAATAATCACATTGAAACCTAAATACACAGTAATTTTTCACTGACATCAGGCCCTACTTTTGTCTTTTGAGAGTTCACTCGCTATGCATCATCATCAATTTGGTTCAATCTTCAAGTATTTCTTCGTAAAACTCAAGATGCTCCGAGCGTACATACTGTACTACTTTCCTAAGCTAATATCATATGTAGTTTCCTTATTTATTGAATTATTGTCCTGAAAAGCTTTAGATGTTGGCAACTTTACTTTACGGATAGTGCTGTAATCAGTTTTGTGAAGGAAACTTATTGTGTATTGTTGCAGCCCATCAATGAAATCGGGGGCACAGACATTTACTGGAGATTCTGCATCGAATACAAATAGTGAGCACTGATAAATTCCAAATGATACTTTTTTTTTTTAAATCCTTTAGGACATTACTACCGAGTGATTCTACAAAGTGTTGTTTTATTGTAATGTTCCTGCCACCAAGTTTTAAAATCCAAAATATCTTCAGTGTTAATCACGTTGACACAGAAATTACCTTTCTTGCTTGCCTCTGCTATGTAACGTGCATATTGATCAGGTGTGTAAACTCTGACCATCTTCTTTAGGTACCTCTATATTAACTTCAAAATCTCTGTCGCAAGGGAGGAAACTGCATTGGTTAACATTTGTTGTTTGGTACTTAATCACGTATTGTGCCCATCTGTTTTTAGCAATAACAGTCCCACTATAACTCTGGTGTTGTTCTCCTCTTAAATTCGCTCTCTTTATGAGTCGAGCTTTATATTTATCTGGATTTCTATTTCCTCGTTTTCTTTTTCTAGGTGCTACGTCATTTTCATCTACAGAAGACACCAATTCACTTCCAGTAGCATCCATATTTATAAGCTAATTGATATTGAAAAGTCACATGCCCAGGACAAGTGCCCTTTCAAAAACAAATAAAAAGTTTTGTTGTCTATATCTCAGTGGCTAACGCTAGGAAATGTGTCAGTTCTTCACTGAAATGTCGCGAGAGGTGCATAGAGTAATGTAAAGCTTGATTCACACGTTCGCCTAAAAATAGAAATCAGAATCTTCGCAGTAATTCACACAATTTAAGTTGACCCATGATGCATTGCAACGCTTTAAAACAGCTGATTATCAACATATTTTATTTTCTACTGGGTAAACATATATTCTAAATCAATCTTCTGATGGTTTTTTTAAGGATAGCTCCAAATAGCTTACAAGGGTATCCAATCTAAAATAACATTCTGGTGGAAGACCACTTTAAATAGCTTCTAGGGCACTAAAAAAAATCCGGAACCATTTCAAATAGTTTTTTAGGGAATCTAATTTATATAAACAATTCTGGTGATCACTTCTTAAAATAGCTTTAGGAGCATTCAAATTTTTAAAATTTACCAGGGGAGGACGTCTCCAAATAGCTCTTAGAAGTATCAAAATTCCTAACGATTTCGTGGAGGGGAGAGGGAGGCTGGTGGTGGGATCATTATTCTAAAAAGCTATTAAAAGATTATAATTTTTTAAAATTCTCAAAGGAGGAAGTCTCCCTACGCCCATATAGATAAGGGATAATGATTATAGAGATAAATGGTAAAACATAGTGCAGTAATGTAAATAATAGAAGTATGTTTTCTATAGATCATTAGGAAGTTAATCTGACTTTCAACGGAGCTATCGAGCAGAATAAAGGGGAACAGATTAGTGAAAGCTTTACCTGCTTAGATTACTAGTATCGCTCGAGTATTGCTTAAGAATTTTTACTCTTTAAACGTTTGCCTATTCAAATATGCCAAGTTTAGTAGTCTATGCTTATGGCAGTAGTAATGGATATGGATGGGAAAAACTGCTCCTTTAGTGGAGCAGGAGCAATCTGCTACTGCTCAACTACTGGCCCTGTCCCTTTTACATACTCCTATTGGTCACAGTCCCTATATACAAAATTACTCCCAGCCTAATTTTTTAATCATCGTGTTTACTGCCCGTTTGGTTTATAGGCATAAATATGCACTAATTACGCTAACGTGTTAAGGATGGGGATGATTGATTCTAGAGGAAGTGCACCCCCATTTGTTTCAAATGAGCGTGGAAAACATTTACGAAAACCTCCCTCATTGCCAAGACCGTAGCCAACCAATAATTTCAGGCGGAGGGGTTGGTGGGTACACTCCCCTCTCCAATAATGGAGGTTAGAAAAAATTATAAATAGTAAACCCCTTTATAAGCTATCTGAAGTTTTTTTGTGGCAACACAATACCATAACTGCCGAAGGCGACAAATAATTCAAAATATTAAACGCCTCTAGAAGCTTTATGAAGTGCTTTTTATGGTGACACAGCCCCCTAATTTGTAGTTGTACTTTAATTTTGATATTGTTTGAACCCTAAATAAACCAATATATATAGTTAGTTCATAAAACTTGGGGGAGGGGGAGGGGTTGAACCCCGAAAACCCTCCCCTAACTACGGCCTTGCTCATTACAACCAGCTGGGATCAAGCCCTAATCTCCCTGTCATCGGCAGTCCAGTCTATTGCAAGAGTAACGCAAGAGACTAGGAGTCTGCAACCTTTTTGATATCGTGGGCTATGTGGTCTTAAAAAAAATTGTTAGGCCAATTAAAAACAAACAAAAAAGTTCAACTTCATATTTTTCATGTAGCAATTAGTTATTAATTCTATTTATTTAACTCAGTTCTTTTCTAAATATTTTACGGGCTAGATAAAACCAGTCGGTGGGCCGTAGATTGCTGAACTTTGCCTTAAATCGTTTTATCACCAAGCGAGCGCCTTCAATGTTCACCATCAACGTGATACTTTATTGTGAGAATACATTACATACTGTGCTTGTATTGTGTAAATAGTGTTTTGTGTTACGAAAGCCTTCCTCTTCCGAACTCATTTGTGACTCCTCAAACCATCTCTAAACGAGGCCTATAATAGATAATTAAAGTTGCGCCAGACCTGATCTCAGCGTTGTGACAAGAACACAAAGTAACCCCTTATTTTACACTGTGCGACTGCTCCAAAATATATCCGGAGCATAAAGGAACAAGGTTGCTCCGGACCTTTAACAGCGCAGCCTATGATATAGAGATTAGATACGAGGAGCAAGGTTCCTTTGGACCTGTTCCAGTGCTGCCTGTGACAGAGAGACGAGGAACAGGTTTACTTTGGACCTGTTCCAGCGCTGCCTGTGACAAAGACGAGGAGCAAGGTTACGCCGGACCTGTTCCACGCTGCCTGTGACAGAGAGACAAGGAGAAATGCCAAGAGTTCACAAACACTTCTAGAATGTAGCTCTTTTAGGCTGCCATCTACCGTACAATATTGTAACGACGCAGTCTCGACAGAAAGAAAACAAATGGGCATACAGTACTACTCCCTTACCTATGGTAGTAATAGGTTTAACCTACACTTCTTTATCTATGATCAGTGACAAAAAGAAACTGGCTGTGAATGTGACGTCAGAGGAGCAGTCAGTGACAAATGAGCAGGTTGTGATTTCAAAACCCATCCCTACTCCCTAGTATTGGATCACAGATCATATTACTGTAGATTGTAGAAACTAAATGAGTTATAAAACCCTTGTTTATAAACAAACAATTGTTAGTAGTTTTGCACAGTTCAATATGGAAAAGGAAAGGTACGCTTTATATCAGGCATATAAACTAGTAATATTATGATATCATGTGCAATGGTTCATGTTTGTATACAAATAGTCTAACATTGAATTAGTATAACTTTTTTTTAAACTAACCCTTAGTACTATACATGTGTATAGATAGGCCTATGTTTTTTTTGTCAAAAGGGTGCACCTAGAAATAATCTTTGAGTTGTGCATCTCACTACCCTTATGTGTATGCTAGGGATACTAGCATACAGGCCTGGATTAAAGAAAATGTATAGTAACGAAATTCATATTTTAAAGTCAAATAAATTTAGCAATTGATAACAAAATTAATTTCCTAAAATAATAGTATATAGGCTAAGTTTAGTTTAAATAAATTAATAAAATTTACCTAATTCTTAAAAGACAGTTCACCTAGGCTGTATCTGAATAGTCTACTTATGCAACTTGACTCATGCCCTTGACAATTGCATTGGCAATCACATGACCAAGTGTAGATCTGTCCAAATAGTCACGAAGGATGCCTATGCACCCTGCTTGAGCCCTCATCAAGGTCTTGGTCACCATGGATGTGAAAGCCATCAGCCATGCGTTGTTAAGGATGGCATTTACATAGTTTCTAAGATCTTCAGTTGGAAGCAGCACTGTGGGCCCAAGAGTGTTGCTCTTAGAATAGTTAGATGCAGTCTTCGCTATGAACAGTGTGAGAAGTATAAAATCATCAAGACTGCATCAAGTCTAAATCTTAAGGGTGTGACTAGGGAGCTTTGGACTATTCAGAAACAGCCCTAAAGTATTGGGATATGCAATAGTTTCTAAATGTTTATTATTCTAAGCTACCATCCCTACCTAACAAATCATACCCTTTCAGGTGTCAATAACACATTTTTCATCAAATTCTGCGTATAACCCGAATAAGTAGTAAGACGTGGTGCTAGTAATTAATTAAATTCCAGGCTCTTTAAATATTTTGCATTAAAATACTATACGATATTTGCGAACAAAAAGTTTTTATATATGGTCCTTTAGATTTATATTCTTTTAGGCTATCTTGGCTCATTTCAAGTCCCTCTCAAAGAAATAGTGGATTAAGAAAATGTACAATTTCTTTTAAAATCAAGTTTAAAAAAAAAATGCCATATTCTTGATAATCTCCTGAAACGCTTGGACATTGGAGGAAGCATACATTTATGTCCACAAAATCTATGAATATGATGGTGTATCATTTCTTTATTCCCTTACAATCTGTGTTCGATAAAGGAAATGAAGAAATGATATCCCATCTTATTAAAAGATTTTTAGTGATAACATGAATCAAAATCTCACAGCCATATTTAGCACTCATGTATAAACTCAATTAACAACTACACAATCAAAACTTATTAATTAAAAAAGATATTTTATTTAATCATTATTATTTGGAAAAAAACACTCCTTTATGTGTTTATAGTAATAAAAAAATACTCAGAGAAAAATATGAGTTTGACATTCAAATCGCATGTCCACGTCACTCTAAGCTATTTTCTCATGGTTCATTATTAGCATCTGTAGACCAACACCATTCCATTTACAGTAACCCTTTAACTTACAGTATATTTAAGAATGTGCAGTATTAGCTGAATGATGAGGAAAGTTGGTGAATTTACCCTCAGTGCTCCCGACTGGGATCAAACTCGGATCTCCTCATCTTCGGCAGTCTAGTCCAACACTAGAATAGCGTGTTAGATCACGCGGCCACCAAAGCTGGCTTCTGCATCTTGATTTGTTGCAAGGGTTGGAACCTTTGGCCTGATGTTGGTTGCTGTTTGTGGTTGGGTCAGGCAATTTAGGGTAAACCAGAATGTTGAGTTTAGGGGGGTATTTGAATGTTATTCTTGCAGAGTTGATGACGTTAGGATATTGTTGTCTGTGCACTGTTTAAAAACTTTGATATCAATAAACTATTACATTTGTAACTAAAAATAAAACTAGCCTTTCTAATTAAAATATTTAAAAGCACATCTAATTACCAAACTCAAAATATATCCTCGTCATCAATAAATACAATAGCCAGAGTTAAGTAGTATTTTTTTTCATATATGACCATAAGTATAATAACTTGGTTTGAATTTTGTTACATCCTCAAGTAATTTTGGTGAATCTTGATTTAAAATCACTGCAAAATCACAATATTTTTAGGAGGTATGAGGCAAAGCTCAGGAAAACATCACGAGAGGTGTGTGGCATTATAACATGGTATTGGAATAACTTAATATTCACAAGTGTTTTCATAGATATTATTTTGACACAAATTATAGGAGTGGGATATTCTTGTGGCACAAACTCAGCACTAAATACTACCTGGGTCACTTAACTAGTAATAATTTGTACCATTATGGTTGCTGCTATGTGAAGTTAGCAGCACTGAACTTTTTTTTTCAGTGCTGCTAACTTCACATAGCAGCAACCATAATGGTACAAATTATTACTAGTTAAGTGACCCAGGTAGTATTTAGTGCTGAGTTTGTGCCACAAGAATATCCCACTCCTATAATTTGTGTCAAAATAATATCTATGAAAACACTTGTGAATATTAAGTTATTGGGTAGTAAGATGCGGTGCTAAATATTATTATTATTATTAAGTTATTCCAATACCATGTTATAATGCCACACACTCTTGTGATGTTTTCCTGAGTGGCACACATGAGAAAAAGGATATTTTGATGGTACAAATTCAGCACTAAATATTGATATAATATGCCCTATGTCTCATAATTTGTGCTGTAATTGGTGCTGCAATTTCACTGATATAAAGTGTCTGACCATTAACATTGACCCTTGGCATTTATCAGAGCTCCTATTTTAACAGAACTACTTATGTTAGATCATGTTCATTTTCATTTTAACTGCTTTAGAAAATGGCATTCACAATTGAGTGACCTACTGAGACCCATTCAATCAGGAACAAGTGTAAAAAATAATGTTCAACAGATATTAGAAGGGACTGTCTCAATTCGTGTGGATTAGAAATTTTCTGCTTAACATTTAACTAAAACTGGTAATACATTCACTAAACATGTCCTTATTGTCAACAACGAAAATGTATCATCTTAAAGTTGTTCCTAGAACGTGAAACAACATCAGTGCTACAAATTATTTTAAAATATTTCTGTTTATTTTGATTACTTTTATAACCACTAAATTAATTTTAGTTACTTAGGGCCAAATGCCAGAAAACCATGAACAGGCATGTCTACTGCCCTTAATAGCTCTATTTATTCTCCATTCTGTTGATGGAATCTTATCACAAGCAAATACTTTTTAATTCAGATGACCAAATATGTCATTCATGTTGATAGGATCTCGGGCCCTTAATTACACCCTATTTTTAAAGTTCATTTGCTCATAAACTTTCTGACAGTTTCAAACATGTGCTTTTAAGCACTGGCCTTATCTTTAAACAAACTTACCCGCCTTGGTGGCGTAGTTGGCTAACACGCTTGACGTGTTGAGCTCGACTGCTGAGGACGGGGAGATCAAGGTTCAAATCTTGGTCGGGTGAACTAGGGGTGGTTTTTCCTAAATGGTTTTCCACTCTCCCTCCACGCAAATGTGGGTTCACTTCCTCTAATTCAACCTTCACAATTCCTAATCCATTAGCGTAATTAGTACTTAAAGCGTATAACCCGAACGGGTAGTAAGACACGGTGCTAATATTATTATTATTTTAAAACAAACTTATGTTATAAGCCCTATCCATAAACTCGTGGTGACCTGGTGGTCTAGGGGCAAGGTGTCGGACTTCTGTGCTGGAGGGTCCGGGGTTCAATCCTCAGTCCCGGCACAGATTTATCTGATTACCAAACCCTTCCTTCACCTCTGACAAGAAGTGTATTAAACACAACTTGTAAATGTGGGGAATGCCAGGCCTCCACCGTGGTTTGGATTCCACGTTAAACTGTAGGTCCTCCATTTCATCTCACAATCACCCTACCATTACACATTAGTGTAAGTGCGTATAACCTGAATGGGTAGTAAGATGTGGTGCTAATAATATAATAATAATAATAATAATAATAATAATAATAATAATAATAATAATAATAATAATAATAATAATACATAAACTCGTAAAAAATAACCTGGCAATATAAAGCTTTAATTCAATACATTTGATCAAAACTGGGTTTATAACTTTTTACAATACATTTATATCATCTATATATACATATTTGTTATTCTGTTTCTTTTTACAGATTCTCGTTGCTTCTTTTGGAGCCTGGGGAAATTTATTTTGAAGATTTCAGTGCCTTTATGTTTCCTGCTGATACAAACATACATGATTTTGAAAGAAAAAGAGTGATCGGCCGTTTAAAAATGTGTTCAAAATCCATTGTCTTTGATCCTAAAGATATTAATAAACCCATCGTTAAAATATCTCTTAAGGAGTGCATTGATATTTGCGAATGGAATAACCCATTGTTATCAAAGTGAGTGTGTCATAAACCTTTGGACATACTTTAAAAGTGGAAATATGTAATTTTTGATAGGTTAAACTAATCATTTCACTCTGGTAATACGGACACTTTATTATAAATAGTCAACACTATTAGTTAACAAGACCTATTACAATATTGGACATTCTCTCCTTATTAATTCTAATACTTTTTTCAAGACCAAGTGCATTAATAATGCTTCATAACTAATAATACATGAATTTACTATTGTAAAATTAATTTGTAGTCTATCTAAAAAAAAATTTTTTTTTTTCGTTATCTAGAACTTTTGTTAGAATTTTATATTTTGTGTAGTTGAATTGATGTCTAGCTTGCATTGACTTGATTTAACTATTTTCTTTTCAGAATATCTTCTAACAGGAATGTTATCTGTGTGGACTGCAAACAGTATGTTGACATCCTTGAAGGAAATATTTTAGCACCATATAAATTCAAGGGCGTAAGCTAAAGTAAATTATTTTAAACCTAATTATAAGTATCTTTCTGTGATCCTCACTCAGTGCAATACAGATGCAATCACACTAACTGTATAGGAGATAGCTAAATGTGCTGTGGGGTCTAAATTTAAATTGCTTGAATTAATTCTTGGGTGCAGCTGTATATCCCATCCAAATTCACTCATAACAAGGATGACAGGTGTCATTTCAAGGATTGGGATGTCAAATATTGTATTATTTAACTATAATTCATAACATGAAAATGACTTGACTACATGTTGATTGAGTTTATTGTTAAACATAAAAAGTTTATTCTCAGGAGACAATGCAATGGGATGTAAAAAAGTATTTTTAGAGTATACACTCAACAAACTACTTCATCCTCCTCATCATCATGAATAGCTTCCATCCCCAGGCCGGGTTTATTTGGAACATAAACTTCTTCAATATAACGTTTCTCCCCACTACCTTTCTTACTCTATAATGTCTCAGTTTATCCTCTCTCCTCCAAACTTCTCTGCACTCCCTTCAGCCACCTGTCTCTTGGTCTTCCTCTTGAACTCCTGTCTCTCACGTCACTATCGCCAGCATTTAGTTTGGTATCGCTTCCTCCATTCTCCTCACATGGCCGTACTTTTTGCTAGCATGATATGTTTCACGCCTTAATAACATTCACAGTAAAAAAACACGTCAGATTTCTGGTTATTAAAGAGACTTCCAAAAGAATAGAGTGAAAAATGTAATGAGCAACTTATATATGGAACACATCATACACATTATGTGGCAAACACAAGTCTCCAATAGTTGAATCAGGAAACATAAAATTTTCTGCAATTCAACCCTCCATATCTGAAACATAAACATTATTGATTTAATATTAATAAATAGGAATTTATTAACTCCTCATTATTTATTCTAAAATGAGTTTAAAAAACCACACATTCAGAGTGATAGCAAAGACTAAAAAGGCATGCTCACATATAGTATTAATATCAGATGCTTAGTTTGTACAGTAGAGGGATAGCCACATATAGTATTAATATCAGATGCTTAGTTTGTACAGTAGAGGGATACCCACATATAGTGTTACTATCAGATGCTTAGTTTGCACATAAGAGGGATACCCACATATAGTGTTACTATCAGATGCTTAGTTTGTACATAAGAGGGATAGCCACATATAGTGTTACTATCAGATGCTTAGTTTGTACATAAGAGGGATACCCACATATAGTGTTACTATCAGATGCTTAGTTTGTACATAGAGGGATACCCACATATAGTGTTACTATCAGATGCTTAGTTTGTACAGTAGAGGGATAGCCACATATAGTGTTACTATCAGATGCTTAGTTTGCACATTAAGAGGGATACCCACATATAGTGTTACTATCAGATGCTTAGTTTGTACATAAGAGGGATAGCCACATATAGTGTTACAATCAGATGCTTAGTTTGTACATAAGAGGGATAGCCACATATAGTGTTACTATCAGATGCTTAGTTTGCACATTAGAGGGATACCCACATATAGTATTACTATCAGATGCTTAGTTTGTACATAAGAGGGATAGCCACATATAGTGTTACTATCAGATGCTTAGTTTGCACATTAGAGGGATACCCACATATAGTATTACTATCAGATGCTTAGTTTGTACATAAGAGGGATAGCCACATATAGTGTTACAATCAGATGTTTAGTTTGTACAGTAGAGGGATAGCCACATATAGTGTTACTATAAGATGCTTAGTTTGTACATAAGAGGGATACCCACATATAGTGTTACTATCAGATGCTTAGTTTGTACAGTAGAGGGATAGCCACATATAGTGTTACTATCAGATGCTTAGTTTGCACATTAAGAGGGATACCCACATATAGTGTTACTATCAGATGCTTAGTTTGCACATTAAGAGGGATACCCACATATAGTGTTACTATCAGATGCTTAGTTTGCACATTAAGAGGGATACCCACATATAGTATTACTATCAGATGCTTAGTTTGTACAGTAGAGGGATACCCACATATAGTGTTACTAACTATCAGATGCTTAGTTTGTACTGTAGAGGGATACCCACATATAGTATTACTATCAGATGCTTGGTTTGTACATTAGAGGGCGGCTCACAGATAATATTACTATCGGCTACTACTTATTCAGATTATTCACTTATGTACTAATTACTCTGATGGTTTTAGGGATGAGGAAGGTTAAATTTAGAATATTTAGAGGTGTGCCACCGTTTATGTGGAGGGAGAGTGGAAAACCACTTTTGGTAAACCACCCTCAGTACACCTGATTGAGATTCAAACCTCGATTTCTCCCATCATCTGCAATCTAGTCAATTGCAAGAGTATCACATTAGACCATCTGGCCACCAAAGCGTGTTTTGGGAACTATTGAGTCAGTGTGTCTAGGTTTTCTATAAATTTTATATTCAATTAACCAGCTTAAGATTGAATATAAACTTTACAAGAAATCTTTTCTATCACATTCTTTATTAAAATTATAATTGTTTTTTATAGATTTGATTAATGCTTTATCAATAGTGTTGAGAAATTCGGTTATAAATTATTTCTTCTAAAATCTTTTGCAAAATACCCCAAACATATTTTTATGGTGTTTATTTTTTAGTGTAACTTGTAATTTTATTTTTATCATGTCTTCTAATACAATGCATATATCTGTTCAGGTTAAACAGAAGTTCCTGTTCTTATTAAACTATGCAATGGTTGATGATTGTCTACCACAAATCCTCCAACTCCATCGGGCTTCTTCATTGGCTGCAGCAGAGCAGAGTAGTATGGTAGTATAACATTTACTGGCCTCTCCATGGTTAATACTTTTGAGACTTTAGACCATGGGTCTCCAAACTTTTTGCTACACGGGCCACATAATATATTTTACACATTTTTGCAGGCCATCTGTTATTCAAGTAGCATTATTATTGTCCTAAATGCCTTGACATGCGCAAATAGATCACAAATCAAATTTGTTTCAGCATGCAAATTTATATTCAAGTCATCTGTAAAAAATGCCACTTTCCAAAGCCAGTCAGTGTTTGATAACATTTATTGAGGTTGATTCTTCTCTGAGAAATGAATCATTATATATGTAATAAATTATATTTATAATAAAGTCAATATAATCACTTATTCTTAAAATTAGGTTACATCTTTCGGGACTTTCCTTTTATAGGCCTCAGCTGGGAGACTTATAACTACCTAAAAATCGTCACAAGCCATTCTGTTGTAGGTATAATGAATGATGCCTGTGACTGGAAATGAGGGTTTGCAATTCTGACAGCACTCTGGCTTGGTGTCATCTGGGGAAGCACACGTGTGGACAGGAACTGGACATATCAAATTTACTGCATGGTTAAGAAATAACAAAGAGAGACAATTAATTTGTTTTTTGATTAAATCTTGGGATGGACCAGATATCTTGTGGTGGGCCGGATGTGGCCCACAGGCTATTGTTAGGAGACCCCTGCTTTAGACAATAGCTCATGACATTGGGTCATTAATATAATTTGGTGTAAAAACAGGGGATGTATTGTGAAGTAACAAACTGGAATTTCACTGCAGGTGTGGTTCCAGGCACCCACATCTTGACAGCTAGTAAAAGGTTATTTATTTTAAACATTGGCTTAAAGTAACTAATGTCACAGTATCAGAAATAATTATTGTTAATATAGCATTACTAAAGACATAATGACTATTTTTGAATAGGTTGACATTAGTTACGTTCAGCCAATGTTTGCAATAAAGAACCTTATGCTGTCACAACCTCCCCTACCATAGATAGGATAAAGGTGACTCTTTCCAAAGTAATGTAATTGATAGAACAACATAAATTAAATTGTTCACTTTTATATGAATGATGATGGATGAATAGTATAATGTTTTTAAATTGTCCTCTATTTTTATTTCTACACACATCTAAAATAGTTTCAAAAATTTTGTCGTGTCTTTTGATAGAAGATTTTTAGGTTGCAGAAACATTTTTTTCTACAGTTTTGCATATTAGAACATTTTTTCTGCCAGCCCAAGGTTGAAACGTGCAAAAATTTGTTTTAAATATCACCTCTAAAACAAATTGCCATTATCGCTAATGTAATTTAGCCATGCCTTTAGCCATGTTTCACTTTATTGTAAATTTGGACCAAAATTATATCCCAATCAATACAGTATCTTGTCTTATACAGAGTGGCCCACAGAAAAGTAGCCTGCCTCCTATATCCAGCAGGCGCCTCACTTTGAATTGGAGGTTAATCCCCTTCCACTCATATTGTGACATGAATAATGAGTCAATAAAATTTAGACAAGCAGTTCACTCGCTCATTCTTCATGTCACAATATGGGTGGAAGGGGATTGACCTCCCCCAATTCAGAGTGAGGCATCTGCTGGATATAGGAAGCGGGCTACTTTTCCATGTGCCACCCTGTATATTTGATAGGTTGGCAGCACCTATCCTATTGGATGAATGTCACTTCAAAGGAGAGTGTTAAAAAGTATTCACTAACTATAGATAATTTTATAATAAAGGAAATTGATAAAACTAAAGAAAAAGGAAAAATAAACTACTAAGAATAAATTTGATGAAGAAAGCCCACCTAGGGAAAGAGGAAAGATGTGGGAAGAATCCAATGCACAAAGGTGACATCTTCTTCCTTTCTTCTGTCTTCTATAGTAGAAGTATTCACACACACATTTTAAACACACATATAATAATATTTCGGCATTGTTGCCTTTATCAAACACAAAGAAGAAGAGAGTACAAATAACACAAACAATGGATTACTCCATTTTGAATTTTGAATTAAACTGTTAGAAACAAATTGTGCCAACTGTTTTTGGGAGTAGAGATAAATTCCTTGGTTGTGGTTAATATTTATAGAAAACTGATGATGATGATGATAATAATAATAGATAAGAGAAAATAATAATAATAATAATAATAATAATGTTAAATTTGGAAAATAATAATATAGAAATAAACTATCTTCTGTTGAGGCCTGGTGGTAATCTTGATTTGGTAATCCTTTGGTGGGCCAGTTCCCACTGTCTAAGTTGAGAACTGTTGCACTGTTTGGGAAATGCTCTTAATATTTTGGTGGTGTAGCAGGTTTGAAAGTCCTGGTTGTGGGTACTAGCATGGATGGGTACAGGCTTGTCCGGATCTTTGTGGTTTGTGTCAAAGCGATGATTGTTCATTCGCTGTCTGAGAGAACCTGTAGTGAGGCCTATATATTCTGCATCACATGATTTGCACTGTAGTTGATATATCAAGTTATTGGTTTTGCAATTGTAATACCCAGGGATTTTGTATTCCAATTTGGTTACTTTGCTGTTGAAGGATGTAGCTGGTAGGTGGATTCCAGCTACATCCTTCAACAGCAAAGTAACCAAATTGGAATACAAAATCCCTGGGTATTACAATTGCAAAACCAATAACTTGATATATCAACTACAGTGCAAATCATGTGATGCAGAATATATAGGCCTCACTACAGGTTCTCTCAGACAGCGAATGAACAATCATCGCTTTGACACAAACCACAAAGATCCGGACAAGCCTGTACCCATCCATGCTAGTGCCCACAACCAGGACTTTCAAACCTGCTACACCACCAAAATATTAAGAGCATTTCCCAAACAGTGCAACAGTTCTCAACTTAGACAGTGGGAACTGGCCCACCAATGGATTACCAAATCAAGATTACCACCAGGCCTCAACAGAAGATAGTTTATTTCTATATTATTATTTTCCAAATTTAACATTATTATTATTTTCTCTTATCTATTATTATTATCATCATCATTTTTCTATAAATATTAACCACAACCAAGGAATTTATCTCTACTCCCAAAAACAGTTGGCACAATTTGTTTCTAACAGTTTAATTCAAAATTCAAAATGGAGTAATCCATTGTTTGTGTTATTTGTACTCTTTTCTTCTTTGTGTTTGATAAAGGCAACAATGCCAAAATATTATTATATTTGTGTTTAAAATGTGTGTGTGACTACTTCTACTATAGAAGACAGAAGAAAGGAAGAAGATGTCACCTTTGTGCATTGGATTCTTCCCACATCTTTCCTCTTTCCCTAGGTGGGCTTTTATCATCAAATTTATTCTTAGTAGTTTATTTTTCCTTTTTCTTTAGTTTTATCAATTTCCTTTATTATAAAATTATCTAGCCATTGGGCCACCTCATTTTTGAGTAACTATAGATAATGATATAAGGTAAATTGGCATTCCTTGTTTAAATGACAAAAATTTTTTGAGGCAGATGAGATGTTTAGTGATATTAAAACTGACATAAAATTCTAAAATTACCATGGGTGGATGGTCTATACTTGATATGAGCTCAATAATCAGTTATTCTTTTCTACTCAAAGGAGGGTTTAGCAATCCTCTAATGAGGGAGATAATATATTTTATATGGGCTAGCCTTATGATATAGTGATCAGCTTTCCTGAATACTCATCTAGAGGTATCGAGTTCAATTACCAGCATTATCATAGGTATTTTTCCCTGAAAAATTCTTTTTATGGTCACCATGGTCTGATGAATTAGGCTTGAGTAAGGTTTAAACTTCAATAAGCAACATGTAATTGTAATAATTTTCATCGTGTAATCTCATCGAGGTAATCTAACTGTACCAACAGTCCCTGGTAATTTTATCAGCTCATTTCTCATAAAATGGAAAAAAACCACTGTATTTTCACCTAGTCCTTATTTATTTCAAAAACATTTATATTTAGACTCAACCATTTGTTATCATATACTTATCCTGTAGATAATATTTATTCAAATAGAATCATTTCTATCAATTGTATTGGAACACATTATTATTATTAGGGATGTGTGAAGTTTCGAAAGCTTCAACTTACTACAAATATTAGTCAGCTTTGCCAATAAAAATTATGTCCAAGGTTTGCTAGTTTGTATTGTTATGTATAATACAAATTAATGTTCACATAATCAAAATCTAAAATAATTAAATTATGTGTTTGTGATAGTAACTTAATTCATCAGACTAGGCTAAAATATGCTTTAATCATGTTTACAATAAAAATCTTATAAATTATATCCAGGTACCAAAAGTTGTATAAGGTCAAATAAAGCCCAGAGCACCACACATCGCTGTTCAATAAGCACGAATGAAGTTGGTATGAGTGGAGCTGTGCATCATCCGCATTTCTTACTTGTACTTCATATTATTTAAAGTGCATCTGACCAAATCAAAAACTTTTGCTCAAAGTTATAGTAATGGTTTATCCAAATCACTAATGGTTTTAACAAAATGTTTCAAAATATTAAAGAAGTGGGCACAGAAAAAGAACTTCAACCTTTAATCTTGGAACATTTGAACTTAATTCAGGTACAAATTAGTCTACACTTCCCTAATTTTGATTTACCGTACAACCTTAGTGTTGGGCGCATAATCTAATTTCTGCTGTCATGGTATGTACACAAAATAAAGCAATGCTGCAAAAAGTTTAAGCTTGTTAAGTGTACCATGAACTTAAAATTTTGCATAACAATGAGCTAGATGATATACAAATTTTAACATGTTAATTTGCAAACTTCACATGAAGTATTTGTAATCTTATTGACAAGATTTTGCTAGCAACCAACAAATGAAAACTAACAAAAATATAGTAAGCAAGTGATCATTATTCAAAATATAATCAAGAAATTTGTAAAAAGATATTTTGTATAATTATTTCGGTATTTCATAAATATATCTGCAAATTAAATGTATATTTTATATTTAGTTTAATAATAAATAGAAAAATATACAGATTATATGTACATACATTGATAGACCATTTTAAGATTATGATTATTATTTTAAATTGTTTGGGAAATATAGCACCTTGATTTGTTTCTATTTTAGGTAATTAATTTGTTTGTATACCCAAGCTCTGCATTTTTACTAAATTTTTCAAGCCCCATTAGAATTAAATATTAAAATTTTGGCAAGGGGGTTTAATAATTCACACACCATACTTGGGAAATTTGAATCCAGGATTTTCTTGATATAATATAACCACTCACATTTTTTCTTTAATCCTCCATTTGAAGTCCTCGAAGAGGATTTGAACTGACATAATGGGATGTACTTAGTTCTAAAACCTGTGTTCTCAGTATGTTAAAGCCACAAACTGTTAATATTGATGTTAACATTTTTTTGTACAGATTGCGGCGATTGTATATTCTCGTCAGTCCCGTGTGAGTTTTGACACACTCTGGCTAGAAGACTTGTATGAGAAGGTGATACTTGAAACTCAAGGGAGCAAAATAACTCCTTTGGTTGTGAATCCAGGACGGATTTTGTTGACATCGTCCAGGCTCTACTTTCAGCCTTATAACAATATTGAACCTGTGAGTATTAGGAAGAAATAATTATAAGTAATACATTTCATCAAATTGAAATTGGTAAAAACAGAAATCAGGCATATTTCAAAAACATTGAATTATTGATACCCCCCAACTACCCTCTGGGTGCAATTTTACAGGATGTTTGTGGAAAAGTGAGATGTGATTAAAAATACTGGCTAGAACATGGTTTTGGTGTTATTTAATTGTACGTCTATAGAATGTACAGAAATATGTATATGGAATGAAAGTTGAGTAAGAGTAAAACTTTCATGTCAGTAGTCCATAAGTGTGCCTGTGTTGGATGCCCGTTAGACCTTTGTGCTTCCTATACTATTTTATAAAAATTTCTGCATATTAAGTCTACATTTTAAATTTAGTTTAGTAATAAATAGAATATAAATATATACAATGATATATCCTCATAAGATTAAGATTATTATTTCAGAGCCATATGTCAATATTAGATGATAATATGCCTTATATAACATTGTTTTGTCTTCTTTTCCAAGATTCCACTGCCAGATTATATCCTTAACCACATGGTAGAATTGTTCACTGTTCCATAGCCTTTGTCCTATATCCTCCTGAATCTTATTGTTCACAGTAATCTTACTTCCTAGATAGCGGAAATATTCCACCTTTTCGAGTTCCTTTCCATTGATTGTTACTTTCTTTGCTGGGTTTTTGTTTTTAGCCACCTTCATTATCTTGCTCTTTTTCACGTTCATGTTCGATTCATATTGTTCCTGCCCATTTAGCTAGTTCTCTCTCCATGTCCTCTTCCGACTCCCCCCCAGGTCATGACAACGTCCACGTATGTCATCACCTTCAGTTCCCTCGAGTTTCTGTGACCATGGATTGGGCTATAATTTCATCCATTACAATATTAAATGGAATTGGTGATAAAAATCTTCCCTGTGCCACTCACCTTCCCTTTCTCTTTGGATTTTCTCTTAGTACTTTGTCATAAGTCTTTTTTTTATGTCAATGAAGGAGCCTACCATGGTATTTTAACCATATTCCCATCTTTTTTCAATGATCTATCTCAGTACAACTCTACAAGTATATCATATTTATCCACCTAGAGGGGGTCTGTCACTCCTTAATTGTCATGTCTTTCGGACCAATCATTGAGAGGCAGACTCTCCAAGTATGGGTAATTGATATTATTCCTTGGGCTCGAAAAAGGCTTACTCACTCTACTATTAGTTGATTTGATACACTGTGGGTGTTTTAGAATTCACTGTTTTAGTAGCTGAGACATGGTGGCTACATGCAGGGAAAACCTGGATAAGTCGGGGAATTTTTGGATGACGGGGAAAACAGGGAAATGTCAAGGAATTTAACTAATAATAAGGAAAAGTCAAGGAACTAAAAATATGTCTAAAATATCACATTAATTTCACAACTAACTCTAAAACAAAAGTTAATAATACCTAAATAAAATAATATTAAATTTTTAAAAATAACTGATGAAACCGTCAATGTTTAGTAGATACAAACTTTTTTTTAATATGTGATCAATAATAAATAAAACAAGTCATCAGCCACCATTTAAACTGGAAAAAAGTAGTCAGGGAAAATTGAAAAATGTTGCCTGGAAAACCTGGAAAAGTCAGGGAATTATGTAAAATATGTTTTCTAGCCGCCCTGTGAGAGTCTAGTGTTTGGTTCTCTAATGTTTACATAACACAATGCAGCTAGGTCTACAAGACAATAATTAAACACTGCACAGGTAGTTACAGAATAAAGTTAAGTTAGGAAACTCCATTACATACCAACATTTAAAATTTCAATCAAGAATTAAAAATTAGAAAATATAAATTTTTTCTCATGATTTTACAGTGATTTTTGCACACCCATGCTTTACTCATTTAAAAAAATTTAGAACTACTCTGTCCTCCCACTCTCCGTTTTAACGCAACTCCTGCTATCCTAATAGATACTTTTCACTCTCACTACTCCTCTTTCTACTTTGGCCTTCTCCATTGCTTTCCAAACTTAATTTCTATCCATGCTATCATATGCCTTCTTTACATCCATACATACCATTTCCAAGTCTTTCCAATATTCATACCTTCTTTCCATCAGCTGTTGTATGCAAAGATCAAATCTATTGTAGACCTCTGCCCACCAAATCCTTGCTGTTCCTCTTTCTATGTTCAGTGGCACATTTGCATTATCCCTCTAATTTGTACACCTCTTCCTGTCCACTTTCTTGAAAATAGATATTATAACTACCTTTTTTAATTTTTCCAGTACCTTGTTCTCCTTCCAAATCACTTTCAGCACCCTTTATAACAATTGTCTATCTACTTTATCTGCGGCTCTTATCATTCCCACAGTCAATCTGTCCACACTTGGTGCTTTTAATTGTTTCAACCTCTTTAATGCATCCTCCACCTCTTTCCATGAGGGACCTCGTTCCTCCTTTTAATTTATTTCTTCCTGCTCCTTTGTTTCACTCTTCCAGGTTAAACATCTTTTATAAATATTTTTGGTGACCTGGTGGTCTAGGGTAAGGTGTCAGACTTCTGTGCTGGCGGCCGGGGTTCAATCCTCGGTCCCGGCACAGATTTATCTGATTACCAAACCCTTCCTTCACCTCTGACAAGACATCTTGTGAATGTGGGGAATGCCAGGCCTCCACCGTGGTTCGGATTCCACGTTAAACTGAAGGTCCTTCATTTCATCTCACAATCACCCTACCATTACACATTAGCGTAAGTGCGTATAACCCGAACGGGTAGTAAGACGCGGTTATAATAATAATAATAATAATAATATTTTAGTCTTCTTCCTATATTATTCCTTTGTTTCCTCATTCTTATTCTTAAAACTCCTTCTGACTGCTTTATTATTCTCCTTTACTGCTTCCTTCTACCTGTAGTTCTACCAATATGTCTCCTTCCACCTCCTCTTATCATTTGTACTCCCACACACCTCCTCTATAGCTCCCACCAAACTGTTCTTAAACCATTCGCATTCAACCTCTACACTTTGCATCTCATCCTTGTGCATTAAGATTCTTGCCTTTCTTAGGTACAGCTTTCTTTCCTTTTCATTCTTTAGCCTCCACACCCTCATTCTTCTTTCTTGTCTTATTATCTTTCTCCTACATTCCCATCTCTTTATGTCTGCCACCAACAACCTGTGGTCACTATTTAAGGACACACTTGGTATTACCTTGATGTTAACGGTCTGCCTTTTCATTTCTTCATCCATGAGAAAATAGTCTATCACCGACATTTGCCCTCCATCCCAACTGTATCCAGTGATTTTATGTCTTTTTCTTTCCTTTTTATACCAGCTGTTGCCATTTTAATTTTATTTCTTGCACATAACTCCAACAACCTTCTCCCATCCTCATTTTTCTCTCCTCATCCTTCTTTTCCTAGTACCACCTCAAATCCTCCTCTCTTTTTTTCCACTTTTGCGTTAAGATCCCCCATTACTACCTGCCACTCGTTTCTTACATGCCTTTTTATTTCTTCCTCAAACTTGTCCTTTTCTTCTGATGGGCACCCGACTTGTGGGGCATACACTTGTATCAACTCTACCTTTTTTCCTCTCTCAATTATTTCATCTTTATTATCCTAGCATGGATCCCTACCACCTCCACCTGCATCCCTTCTCTCACTACAAAGCCGACTTTGTTTTTCCTCCCTTCATCATTTCCCATCTGATACAAAATTTAACCTTTCCTTAATTCCCTCATGCCGCTCCTTCACCACTTGGTCTCGCTCAAGTCTAGGACATCCACTCTCCTATCATCCATCATGAACACAATCTCCTCCGCTCTTCCAGTGAGTGTGTCAATGTTCAGAGTCCATATTCCTACCTATGTTTGTCAACAATTTTTCCAACTTTTTACTTTATTTTCTTGAGTACTTTGGTTTGTTTTAGCCACCGGCTTACTTAGCTTGTCGTGGCCTACAACTGTTCAATATCAAAATAAAATAAGCCCTTTATTTAAATTTTAAATATTTAATATTATACCTATGTTATATTACTCTTTTTTTTTCAGTATCCAGTTTTGAAAATCCGTCTTCAAGATATCAGAATGATCATCAAACGAAGATTTTTACTAAGACATGTGGTGAGAGGTCTTTTTTATTTTGGGAACTAATTTTATTTTCAGTTACATTATAGGTTTATTTTAATTGGTAGTTCCACAACAATGATCATCAGATGGATATTTGATTAAGACATGTGCTTAGAGGTCAATTTTTATTTCATGAACGTAAATTATTTTAATTTGAACTATTTTTAAAATTCTGTTCCTTTGGCCATGAATGTAAATTATTTTAATATGAACTATTTTTAAAATTCTGTTCCTTTGGCCATGAATGTAAATTATTTTAATTTGAACTATTTTTAAAATTCTGTTCCTTTGGCCATGAATGAAAATTATTTTAATTTGAACTACTTTTAAAATTCTGTTCCTCTGGCCATGAATGTACTACAATTTGCATGTTGTTTATGTGTTTCTACCTGACTTTTGATCAACATTACAAAATAAAAAGTCCATAACACCTACAGATTATTGAAGGCTTTCTGAAAACATATTTGTTTGTGTTGTAGCATTTTTTTTTTAAAGTAAATATGTATACACCAATACAATGACCCTCACAACCTCATCATTTTTCGATCAAACCATTCTTCACTCCAAAAATCATGTTTACCTCAAAGGATGCTTGGTGCTTTTATGTGTATGTTTAGACCTGAGCCAAACCTTTCACAATAAACTTTTCTAAATCTTCATAAAACAAAACCTAGAATCACATCAAACACTCAAAACACCACTCATAAATGAAACACACTCCCAAAACTAACTCACCTTATTTTAGAGGTAAGTGCGCAGGCATTTTTTACTTTAAGTCTAGTTCTGATAAAGTTTCAATGACTTTTTTACTTTAATAACTACCTTATAGGTAGAGAAAGTATTGTGATTGTAAAAGAAATTGAACTCGAGATTTTGAAGAATTTCCCCCAATCCGAAAAAGTATTTTTTGAATTTCCGTCTGTTTGTATGTATCTCGGGGTAGAGCCTAGACTATTGGCCCGATCGAGCTAAAAACTTTGTATCTATGGTTTTAATAGGGTTCCCCTAAGGAGATTTTGCAATTGGATATCTAACCCTAAAATTAAGGGTAGTTTACTTAAGGGTGAAAAGAAAAAATAATTTTTCTCAAAATTGGCCCTTACAATTTTGATTAAAATCCGTAGCTAGGCGTTGATTAAGATTATAAACAAAATGGCTACTAACATTTTCCCATGAAAATGATTTTTAGGATACTTTACAAAAGTGGAAATTTCCATATCCCCACAACTATTTGATGTACTAAATTATTTATCATTGCAAACATTGTAGTACTATTAAAAATAAAAAACTTTCATTTGAAATATATTTTTATAAAACCAATAGTTTCTGAGATATTGACAAATATATTAATACGATTTTATTAGCTTTAGTTGTACAAAGATTCTACTTATGTTTTAACGCAATAATTCTCTAATGCCATAGAGTAAATATTAGTAAGTCTCTCAAAAAGTTAATGTTCTTTTTCCTAATCTCTTAGGGGAAATGTTTGTACAGCAATGATAATCTTTATCATTTTAGACCCAAAAGTCAATATTTACATTTTTATTGGTCAAAATATATAAATGAGGAATTTTATAGCAATGCGATGACCTGAAGATGTGCAACACCTAATAAAATGACAAAAACTTTAACCGGAAGTAGAAATTTTAATACAAAGTATTAACCCTTGTGGACCCAATATTGATCTTTTTTGTTGGTCCAAATTTACAAATGAAGACATTAATTCCTTAAAAATAAAATTATGAAATTTAAAATCAGGAGTGAAAAAAATGTTTTACATAAGTATAGCACAATTTATACTTGGATTTGCTAGTGTATATTATTTCGTTTCACATATATATTAGTTGAGTAGAACTAAATAAAAATTGTGATGATTTAAATCAGTGGTTCTTAATCTTTTTTGGGTCACAGACCCCTATGAGAATCTGAAAAAGACCATGAACCCCCTTACCATAAAAATGCACGTAAATACACACTAAGAAAATTTTGCTTACTATCTATTCCTTTAATACAAAAGTGTCTACCCATGTAAACCCAATATCAAACTTTTTACTGGTCAAAATTTACAAACGAGAAATTTAATAGCATTGCAATCACTTTAATATGTGCAACCGCTAGTAAAATTTCAAAATTCTTTAATATAAAAGTGTCGAACCTTATTAACCCAATGTCGACCTTTATCACTGGTCAAAATTCACAAATGAGGGCTTTCATAGCAATGTGATGTGTGAAGGTATGTAACCTCTAATAAAATTTCTATTTTTTTTTTTTTTTTTTGCTAAGGAAGTTGTTTTTAATTTTTGTAACCAAAGCTCAATAAGCAAGTTCATTTTTATTTAAACATTATAAGAATTCTTCCAAACAGATTTGTTAACTACAGATTAGATATATGTTGGTAAAAACTACAAATATCCGGATTAGTTCAATGCAACTTGAAAGCTAAATACTTAAATTTATTCAATAATATTATTCTTAAATACTGCATCTAACTCAGTAAATGTTGGTTGGTACCAAAATATTGAAACTAGATTAAATATACCACTTGTTTCAAGAAAAACGTTCAGATCACATTTTTGTTGAGAGAGTTTGAAAGCATGTTATTTGAGGCAATATTTATATTAAATAACTTCTTATATATACATACATACATACATACATACATATTAAGTGGAATATTGCCACCAAGTTGCAATCAAGGGCATAGAAAGCTAATCTTGTCTGGGGGGGAGGGTTTCTGTTAAGAAATGCTACTATACCTTTTCCCTATGGGGTACATAAATTTCCAAGTGGGTGTCTGACACCTCCTCCCATTAAGCCTTGCTATTTATCATGTAAAACATTGCATAGATATCAAATTTTAACAAAAACTTTAAAGCCATTTTAGTAATATTTTGAATTTAAATAATAATAGTCATGTAGACTCGCTTTGGTGGCCGCATGGTCTAAGGCGTCACTCTTGCAATAGACGACTGAAGATGAGATTGGGGTTTTGTCCCAATCAGGTGTACTGTAGGTGTTTTTTTCCTAAATGGTTTTCCATTCTAGCTATATGCAAATTCAGGTACAACACAGTAAAACTATGACAACCAAGCTAAACACCTTAAAAATTATATTCTGAAAATTTAAAAATTAGGTCAGGACACAGGAATCGAACTCGTGTTCAAAAGTTTTTTTTTTTCAATTACATAATTGATATTTAGATGCAGCTATATTCTAATTAACAAATACAATAGCAGTGGCGTATTCTCCAGGTATGCTAGTCCTGCGCCGCATACCCATGATTATATGAACTAATTTCGAAATTCAATGTTGTTTGTGCAAACTGTGTAAATAGTAATGTTTAAATTATGAATAAATATACATATATAATGTATCTATATATTATTAATTTGTAAACTAATATTTGTTTATAATTCAATAATATTGTGGTTTAACTTTTAAGTAATTATTCCTCCAAAAGGGTCTTCTAGCTACTCAGCTTATGAAGCTCAGGACCTGCTGCTTGAAAAAAGCAGGCAAGGCTAGAGAAGTTCTAATGACCTTGACCAATGTCTATGAGATTGCAACACTCCCCCTTGCCCCCTGCCAACAAACATTGGTCAATGAACTAGGGTGTTTAAAACCCAGGGCCTGCTGAGTACTCATTGTAAGCAAAACAATGTGCCAACTGTTGAACAAATATTCAAGAATTAATATCACACTGATTTTATTTACTAAGCTACTATAGTTCAAATAAATGAAATAAATGCAAATAATATTTGTAAAATAATTGTATAAACAAAAATCTTTAAACTATGCAATAATTAAATAAATATTTGATTATGTTTATGCATTCTAGGCACATGTATCATCATGTATTTGGCAAGCATATTTACCACCAAGTAGTGTGGAGGGGAGGGCATGAGGGTCTAATTTAACTGTAGTAGCTAGACAGTGTTTTTGTTTTTTAGTATGAAGTATTTATGGAGTTTTAACCTTGTTCTTTTGGTTGTTACTCTTAAGTTTATAACTTTTTGCAGCATACATTATCTAATTATTAGTCATTGTATTTTTATATAGCTATGCATCAAGGAATCCCATAAGTTAGGAGTGTAATTTCACAGTTTCAAAATGATTGATCAAAAAGAGGTAAAATAAAGTTTATTTTCAGATGTAAATCATAGCTTGAATGAAATAATGAAGGAAAAGGTAGAAAGAATTGGGGAGGGAAGTATTAAAGCATGGTGTTTGCGGATGACCTGATGGTATAGGCCAATGAGGAAAAAGAAGTTTAGGAGCAGTTGGATGTGTGGGATTAAATGGTGAAGTGTTATGGATTCAGGTTTAGTTATAAGGAAGAGTGAAATGCTGATTACAACAAGGAAGAGAGACAGGTGTAAGAGTAGTGTGACATTAGGCGGGGAGCATTTGGAGATAGTGTAAAACCAGTGCAGGACAGGATAGAGAAGGCACGACTAAGTTGGTATGGTCATGTGAGGAGAGTGGAGGATAAGCTAGCAAAGAAGATGCTGGATATATAAGTGTGAGGCAGGAAGCCAAGAGGAAGACTAAGGGACAGGTGGCTGAAGTGAATGCAGAGAATTGTGGAGGAGAGAGAAGACTGGGTCATTGTGGAGAAGGAGAGGTGGTGGGAAGAAATTACACGTTGGGGAGGCTTATGTTCCAAACAGACTCAGCCAATAGCTGTAAACTGTTCATGATGATGATCGGCCATACATCTTTTAACAGTTTATATCAATTAAACCCCTCTTTAACATGTTTTATTTCTTTGTTTAGAATTTCTTATAGATAAGATAAAATATTTGATGATTATTTCCAATGTCTCAATTTGGTTTTCATGTTCTTTTCATGTTCATCTCAACTTTGCTAACAGCAGAATAGCTTCTAAAAAAATTAAGAGTTGGGCCAAATTCATATTTTATGAATCCAAATCCCAATCTCCAATTAATCTTCGAATCCCGTATCTCAAATTCAATTCTGAAGCGTGGAAAAAATTATGAACATAAGAGGAAATATAAATATAGTAGAATAATAAAAAGTACCAATATTAAGTAAATGTTAAAATTAATTCTTTTATAATCCATTCATTATAAAATTCATACTTTCAGTTAAATATTAAATTACTGGTCTAAGATCTGGTTGTTAAGTTCATTATACAATGATTATAAATGGTTCTGAACCACCAACCAATAAGCAACTAGAGCTCTAAAACAAATTTAACTTGAAAAATATATTATTTTTTAATGATATGTGCTTTTGATTCAAAATTTTCTCGAATCCTCAAATCTCAATTATCCTTAAGAATTCAAGAGTCTCATCCCTAAAAATAATATTAAGTATATTGTTATGTGGTGTTCACTAATAGAAAAGGTGTTTCCCTTTTGCCAGCGCAAAAGGTTTGACACCCAATTGAATGAAACCATAAAAAAAAATATTTTTTAAAAACTAACTCAACTTTGTTATAAATTCAAATAATAAATATTTGATTTAAATATAAATTATAATATGTTGCTATTATTGCTAAGTCTTTATTTACTCCTTAAACAATATTTAATTTCTTATAAATATAACCTCATACATATTATTTAAATTTTCAAGCACATTTTCTCACTTCGGTTACTTAAAGTATGTAACGGGGTTAGTTAATTCAACAAAGTGAAAATATTTTGTTTAAAAGCTAACCAGGGCTTTATTAAGCTTTAAAATATGTATGCCAAATTTATTTTGGCATGGTACATTTTTAATTCATATCCATAATAGACTTTGTCAACCATTTGAAGTTTTAATGATAATCAGACCAAAGCTATAGTCCATTCAACATAGGGTAGTGGTAACTAATAGCTAGTAGAATAGTTTTATTGCAAAAATTGGTTAAAAGTTACCAATGTTAACCTTTGTGGAAATAATTATTATTTCCTTAGTAATACTAAATTATCAATCAAAAGTGTTTATAAACGATTCTTAAAAATTAAAATTAAAAAAAAAAAGTAAAAATAAACTAATACGTGTAAATTTAATGAAGAAACCCCACCCAGGTAATAAAGATGTGAAAAGAATCCATTGCACAAGGCTGACATCTTTCTTTCGTTCTATCCTCTATCTTAAATAGTAGAAATCGTCAAACATACATTTATACACAAATTTTAACTCAAATTGAGTAATATTTTGACATTGTTGTATTTATCAAACAAAACAAAAAACAAAAAAAAACAAGAGAAATTACACTTTACACAAACACTAAATTACCTTATTTTGAGTTCAAAGATAAACTGTTAGAAAAATACTGTGCCAACTGTTGTAGGAGTCAAAATAAATTTCTCAAACTTTTGGTTATTTGGTTACCATAAAGTAAAATATTTTTATTTTGTAAACACATGTCTATGAAGACAGTCTAAAGCGTTTTATTACATCATCAACTGTCTGATTTCATCCGGTTGGCCATCTTAATTTATTGACACAAGGCAGACTTTTTAGAAGCTCTTATTTGTAAAGCATTTTCGAGTGAACTACAGACACCACTTACACAAAAAAAAAACCCATCCAAACAGCTAGTTTCTTAAGTTTCTATTTAAATTATGTAAAAACCCTTCCAATAAAAAAAAATCATAGCAACAAATTGTTTATTATTATTATTCTCATCATCACCGCTTCTTACTATCCGTTCGGGTTATACAGGTTATAATTTGTTAAAGGTGTTTGCCAAATTTGACAGAATGGATACATGAAAGTAGGTCTGGTAACTCTTACTGTCAATTACTACCACTCCTACACTGGATAGCCTATAGATTGACTATGGATATAATGCGATTCCATGAAAAAGTAGAGTATTATATTTTTAATCTGTATTCTGGGATTAATTTGTTTTACTTTCAGGCAAGAAATCATAGAATTTACCTAGCTGAAAGCTATAACTAAGATTACTATAATATCAAACTACTTTTGTTGCACACATTGATTGATATAAGTAGAAAACTGGCTTTGCAAACCCCTACTGAAGATTACACTTTTGTTTATTACAGGTCTTGGAGGTTCATTTTGAAGACAGCCGCCAGTTGTAACTCTTGTACTAAAGTCTGATGGTCAATCACTGTTGTGTTTCTTGCAGGGGTTGGAGGTTTATTGTGAAGGCAACAGTCATTTGAAACACTTATACCTTTCATTCAAATCTCCAGAAGAGAGAGATATTCTGTACCAAGGTCTGATAGGTCAGCACAGTCTGAGATTGGACAATACGGATCAAGAGATGATGACTTTGCAGTGGCAGAATGGAGTTATATCTAACTATGATTACCTGATGTACCTAAACAGGTGATTTAGTGTGTTTGTGTCCAACTTAAGATAATATTTGTACATACATGCATACATACCTAGTCATGCTGTTCCCTAATGGGGTAAGCAAGAAACTATGCATATAGCTAAAAAAACAACTCCTTACTTAATCCATCTTCACTAACGTTCTCCACACTTCCCTATCTTGCATACTTCCTTTGCTTCAACATCATCCCTACTCTGAGTCATACATGCTCTTTTATTATTTAAACATTTAATGTTTCTCTTTTTCACAGATTCGTATACAACATTTAGCCTCATCTTACATATCCTACCCCTTCCTTTTGATCTACACACTCTAGCTTCACATATTTGCTTTGTCACTCGATCCACACTTCTCATTATTCCCAAACCAACTTAAGACGCTTGAAACTTTTACATTGACCTATTGAAAATGAAATTGCTATGTACATTCTTTTTATCCTGATATGTAGCAAACTTGCTTTGACTGGTTACACTATTTTACTTCAGCCTGTGGCCTGGGTCAGTTTTTTTATTCAAGCCATATAGTTTCCACTATCGGCTTGCTAGGCCTGTCTTAGCTTCATATGCCTTATAATTTAACTTAAGACTAGGGCCCGTATGCAAGAATGTTGCTAAGCATGGCCAAAGTATAAGCAAAGTATGAGATGCATGCTAGGATGATCGAAGACGCAATATCTTAATTCTTGCCAAAGTCTGGTCCTGAGCTTGCTTTGGCTGTACTTTGCCCGTACTTTCATGTTATTTCTATAATATGGTGATGCACGTATATACGATCGAGACAGCTATTTTCACGACAATAATAGTGGGTCTAGATCATTTAGATTTTCCTTTTTTTGACATTCTTAACTAGTTTGTAGAGGAAGAAGATCATGAAGTGGTGAGAATTCCTCAGATGCATGTAAGGAATTTAGAGAATCCTTGGCAGGCTTATTCTGATGATGAATTTTGTTGAATATTTCGATTTTTGAAGGAAGTTGTTCGCCAGGCTTTCTTTCCTATGTTGGGACTGGATATTACTCACACACGACAAAGCTTTCCACTTCTTCCAATACAGCAACTACTAATTGGCTTACGATTTTATGCCACAGGAAATTTCTAGGTAAGCCTAATACTTCACTATAAATACTTTTGTTTAAAACTGTTATTTTTAATATTACCAAACTAAAAAAAGTACTTATGTAATGACATGTTTGTTTTTGAGAGGGAACCACCAATTTAATGTATTGTGTAACTCTTAACTTATATTATGTTGGTTTTTATATATGTATTATATACGGTTAAGTTTCTAGGCAAGTTTTTTATAGCAATGTGTTTGCTGATAACAGTGCAAATATTTCAGTAGATAGTCTACTTTAATGACAGGCCTATATTATTGAAACAAGTAGCTTAGTAGGTATTATTTTGTAATTGATATAGAATTTGCTGGAGGCTAGGATTTTGTTTGGAGTAATATTTATACAGAAAGATAACCTAATTGTTAGTCCTGCATAACCTAACCTTTTGATACAATCATGCACTCTTGAAAGTTAACTTATAACAAGTACTTTTACAACAAATTAATATTTTCTAAACAGCCTGGTACTTTATGAAAGCCTTTATAATAGCCCTGCCAAGCCCTTTATATTTTTTATATAACATTTAATGAAAAAATAATGGTAATGCTATTCCAACCAAGTTGTAAAAATATAGTAAGCCTAACCTTTTATATTCTTTTTTCTAGATTGTTAGTGGGGACTTGTTCAATATAAACCGGTCAACTGTATTTCGGGTTGCTAAGAAAATCTCCATTCTCTTAGCAGATAATGTTCGGTGTGTGCTGAAGTTTCCTACTTGAGTGGCTGAACTGGCAAGTGCGAACTTGCAGTTCTATGACAAAGCCAACATCCTTGGTATTTTAGGTTATATAGATTGCACCCACATTGCAGTTCAGAGCCTCCCGGACCAAATGGATAAATTTTCAGGTAACCCTTATGATATTCTAAAATAAATATAGGACTGACATAATTTTCTGAAAAACGTTTCCTCCCAAACAAAATGCAAACAATAGTGGAACCTTCAGCTATTTTACATAGACCCATAGCATTTGTATAATTATTGAGCACTTTTATTTGTATACATCTAGCTAGGCAAAACTTCAATTTCATTAATAAATACCTACTAGGCCTACACACTAGACCCAAAGGTTTCACCATTGTAGACATAATTAGGTTTAATGTAAGCTCGGTTAGTGAACAGCAAACTAAAATTACTCTCACTGGCAGGCCTACTTTTGAAGGGTAGTACTAAATATAATTATTCTTTTTAATTACACAACACTAACTACACAGAAGTGAACACACAAAACAAAACCAAAATTCAGGCAGGGATGAAACCTAAGAACCGTACCTTTGTAGGCCATTTATCTTAGTTAAAAAACATGACAATCACAAAATGTATGCTAGCATTTCACTCACAAAAATGTGGAGAATCCAAAAATACAATATTAAATATCATTAAAAAAAACTTTATTATTAACAATTCCAAACCAAACTCAATTTGAAGTTATGCAGTAGTAAATATCGTTGACAAATCTGTAAAATTGCACTAGCGAAGCTTTATGTATATTATAGGGCCAATTAGTATGCAAAAATCTTCTGCATTGACAGTACTTCTATCTCTTTTTCAACATACAAATTTCTTGTAAATCGTTAAATTACTTTTCTTGGGCCTATTCAAACAAAAACTCTCCTACACATTCACTATTTTACATCCAGCTCACATAAGACTACATTAGAACTTAACTTAAAAGGTAGTTAAGGTCTGAACTGGCACACTCACTGGAAGTAAGATATTTAAAAGAAATGATATAAATATATTTTGAGGCTTAATAATGTCAAAATATTATATTATAAGGTTCTTTCTAGTTTAGCTTAATCAAACCATCATTATGGTAAATTTGGCTAACTTGGTCAAACCCTGCTAGGTACCATTTCATTCACTAATAAATTAGAATCTCAGTTAATATTCACAAAATAAACTATTTGACTTTTGTGCTATAAGATGACATTACATAAGGGATTATGGGCAAACAACGCGTAGGTCTAGTATGTTTATGTTGGGACTTATTTATTCATTTGTATAAATTTTGTGAAAATAAAGGCCAGACCCATAATTACTGGCCAGGTCTACATCACCAAGGTCTTTTCTTCATTGCCCAGACCTACTCCACCAGGGTCTTGTCTTCACTGGCCGGAGCTACTCGACCCGGGTCTTTTTTTTACTGGCTGGACCTACATCACCAAGGTCTTGTCTTCACTGCCCAGACCTACTCCACCAAAGTCTTGTCTTCACTGCCCGGACCCACTCCACCAGGGTCTTGTCTTCAATGCCTGGCACCAAGGTCTTTTTATCACTGCCCGGACCTACACCACTAAGGTCATTTCTTCACTCCCCGGACCTACATCACCAAGGTCATTTCTTCACTGCCCGGACCTACATCACCAAGGTCATTTCTTCACTGCCCGGACCTACATCACCAAGGTTTTGTCTTCACAGCCCAGATCTACTTGACCAGGGTCTTCTCTTCACTGCCCAGACCTACTCAACCAGGGTCTTCTCTTCACTGCCCAGACTTACTCGACCAGGGTCTTCTCTTCACTGCCCAGACTTACTCGACCAGGGTCTTCTCTTCACTGCCCAGACTTACTCAACCAGGCTCTTGTCTTCACTGCCCAGACCTACTCCACCAGGGTCTTGTATTCACTGGCTGGATCAACATTACAAGTGTCTTATCTTTACTGGCCTTGTGTGGCGTTACAAAAAATATGTTGTCACACTGTAACGAAACAACCCACATCTTGTTTATGCTGCATTATATGTTTTTACATGAGGCCTTTTAAGACTATATTTTGCAAATTTCTTAAATATATTTTGTCATAATAAAATCTTACTATGTAACAGAATTGTTGACTTATCTTTTACTTTTGTGTTGAAAACATACCTAATCAGTCTTCTAAATCCTTATTTTTTCTTAATTTGTGAATGTATATCCTTGTAAGAATTGGTGTATACTGCATCCAACATTTGAGTTAATGTGTTAGTAATTGACACATACATCATGAAAGCTTATCTAAATTTTCTAGACAAGCTAAAATCGTATGGATCTAATAAACTATTTTCTTTAGTTCCCAATATGTGTTTTTACCTGGCTTGGCTTCTTAAACCGGCATTAGATAAATTATATTTGCCATTTTTCAATAATTGAAAACATGCACATAGTATTTTTTTATAAATCATTAAGAAAATAAATTATTTAGAAAAATTATACTTAATTTTATTCTTTGGATCTCTGGTAAACAAAAATAAATTAAAAATTATCTGTTCAAATAGCACCCTGAATCATAAATAAATTCTGCAGTTATCAAGCCTCTAAATTATCTTTTATATAAATAACATATTTTGTGGTAAGTTATGTTTCATTTACAAATATTATAATGGTACTAGAACAGGAACTTATATTTTATTAAAACGGATTCTTAAAAAATTGTGTGGAGAACCAGAACTTAAGTATTTTGGTGAGACTCCCTGATTTAGTCCATGACCACTTATATTAGTAATTACATTAAATTCTGATAAGATTAATATAAATTGACAAAATGTTTAGATTTAAAGATTTTGTAATTGTTATAAGGGTTCGACTCTTACTAAAAATATCTTTTAATTTCTTCGTTGTCCTTCCGAGGAAATGTCCTTGGAGCTACCATCTTCTTTTCAAACAATAGATGTTTACCTGTAAACTTGAAGTGGGGGACATAGGGGACTGTGTGTGTCTTAAAATATCCACACTACCTTCCTTTCAAAAGAAATATTTGTTTTACTCCGCTGAATTTGTGCTTCTGAGTGTTTACTTACAATTTCTCTTTTAAACATTATTTATCATTACTAAACCTGGATTGAATATTTCATATTATTCACTGTTACATAGTAATTAGTTATACAGTAATTCAAATTACATAATAATTAGTTATTAAATCTCTACAGTTAATTTTTTCCGTTTTGAAGACTAGAATTTTTAGTTAAATTTACTGTTAATTTTACATTTAAATAATTCGAAATTTAAATGCTTTTTTGACTATCTCCTGGATCAAAGGCTTTTGATGGGATGTACTGAAAAAAAAATCCTATTTTCTCTCTTTTGTTAAAAGATTGAGCTGCCTAGACTCTGGTCCAATCTCTGACGGGATCGATTTTCCTGGTTTGATCTCAGATCAGATCGTTTTCTCTGGTTTGATCTTGGATTGGAGAGTAGTCTCTGGTTCGACCTCTGATTGGATCATGTTCTCTGGTTCGATCTCTGATTGGATTATGGACTCTGTTTCAATCTCTGATTGAATCATAGTGTCTGGTTCGATCTCTGATTGGATCATGACATTTGGTTCAAATAGGTTGGTAGTACTGTGTAAGTTACCAACTTCCCCTAGATTAGTTATTTGATTTTTTAGAACAAAATATGTTAATTTTTTATCTAATTTCTCTACCACCTCTATAACAATTCCATCACATTGGTTTGTAATTAAGCTTTTATTCATATTCTGTTGTGAGTAAATGCTAATTTTACTTAATTTATTTCCAACTCTACCATTGTTTGTTCCATTGTTATTTCTTGTCCTTCCTCATCTATTATACTTTCGACGATAATTAAATTTCCTTGTATATCCCTTTCTGCCTTATGTCGTCCCACTTCCTCTACAACTGACTCTACGTTGTCCTGATCCCTTTCTCCTATTTCTTCTTTTGAGTCTTCTAGGCCTAACTTATTGTTTGGTCTATCTTCATATTCTGTCTCACCAAAGCAGCTATTGGTATCACTGTCCCCATTTAGGTTCGAATTCGCCATCCCACCTTCCAAAATTGCATTTGATTATAAATATTAATGATCTCTGTACTGTATTAATTCTAAAACAAAAATTTTATATCCTGTGAAAATTTAAAAAAATGTGTCCATGGCCTATCTGGCTTAATTGATGAGGTCTTCTCGGTTTGCCGTTCAGTATGCTATGTGTGGAACGTCTGCTGGTTATGCCACCTTTTTATGATGTTCTTTCTCGGTGTGCCGTTTAGTGTGCTGTGTGTCTCTCAGTCGTTGGAATCTTTTTCTAGTATCGGGGATCCGAAGATTTGCCCCACGTTGGGCGCCAATTATGGAGATATCGGTCCGCGATGGGCACCAATTAAAGTGATACGGATTATTATTGGATATTTGACCCGCGATATTGAATTTAATTACTTATGATTCCCTGTTATTGGGCGCCAATTATGTTGATATGGGATTATATACTAATGATGATGTGGATGTGGACAGTGCCGGATTTTATCATAATGACACTTACATACGTTACTACGCACTCATCCCGTGGTTATGTGATCTGATTATTTATAATTCTTATACTTATGAAATAAGTAAGGCCTTTAAATTTGCACACGATTTATTTATATGATTACACCTTTGGCGCTGAAGATTTGATATTATGATACGGTTTTTCATAATTTACTGACTGTTTTTCTATGATATTACATGTTCCGCGTTTCGTGTATTGTGTAATGTTATATTACTCTGTAGATTTGTGCTACTGCTCTGTAGATTCATACACACAAGCGACTTATACATGACCCTTGCATCTTGGACCTCTTGCCACCAGTGTTAAAACTAACTAATAGGAGAACTTCTGATAACCTGATATTGTGAAGACTGGCTTCCTATTGGGTAGAGGGAGCCAGTGTTTCACAATACTTTGCTGAATACAACGGAGTTGATCTTTAAAGTAAAACAAGTTTTAAGGTGCATTATATTGAAATTATTTCTGGAAAGTGCGTGACTCTCCATGGATGAAGTATTAAAAGAATATTTTATATACAGTAATTTAAAGAAAAATGCACTTCATCCATGACTTTTTTAATATATGAGAGGGATCCAAAACAGTATCATTACATAGTATTTGTAGACCAAAACTATAATTATATTCATAAAATGTATCTAAAATATTTTTGATTGCTTATGGCCAAAATACTGCATATCTTGCATTTCATTTTGAAGTGTTAAAATCATTGTCCTTTAGTGCGCTACAGTGAACTAGATGACCTTAATCCATTGTACAGTTAGCTTATTTACATAATAAACAGTGTGGAGATGGAAAAGTCTTAAGCTTAAGAACTCAAAAAATTCTGAAATAATTGAAAAAAGTAAAATGAGGAGAGCTATACATTTATTGGAACAAAACAAGTATTTTAGAAAGTAAAAGAGACTAAATGAGGGACTTAATTTGGAACAATATGAAAGCTAAGAAGGAAAACATGGTGAAGAAACACTTGAGGTTGCTGCCTTTACTCGTTATGTTCAGAAGGCCCTTGCAACTTTCGGAGCTGCACACAGTGAATTTTTTTCATTTTGGTGACTCTCCTGCTCACGCTTTACTTTTGCCATCTGGAGGGTTTCATAATGTATCTTTGCGTCAAACTCCATCTTGAGACGCAGTTGCTCCATCTCCAGGCTTTGCAGTTCCTTGGCCTGCTGAATATCTAGGCTTTGCAGCTCCTTGGCCTGCTGAATATCTAGGCAGTGCCGCTCCTTGGCCTGCTGAATATCTAGGCAGTGCCACTCCTGTTTTTAAACAGATATTAACAAAGTTTTATAAAACTACTGACATTTTGGTTTGGTAGGATGTTACACAAACTTATTTACATCAAGACCACTTTTTTTCTAAAATAACAATAAATCACTATTTTATTGCTACCATCACACTCTAAAAATATAATGAATCGGATGATACTTAAATAAATGATTTATTGAAAGATTGTTTTTTTATACTGCTTTTAGGCATAATCATGAATAATGTCACCAATATTATACTCAATATGAATATGCATACGCTTAAAAAAAAGGATAATTAGTGAATGTATTAATTTTACAAACATAAAAAAAAATCTAGTTAATAATAAAACTTTTGGTGTATATTTGTATTTGCCATGTCCTTATGAGTGTAATAACAGTGATAAAACATTTATTTATTAAAATTTTAAAAAGAAAATGCAGGTTATGTGTGACTAATTTTGTGTATGATTGCTGATGTGGTCTACTTATTTCAAAATGTGTTTATATAATATAACAAAACTTATTTGATAATGCAGCCTTACATGAAAGTTAAAAGTAGGGAGTAACTTTTTAGGCTTTCAAATATTAAACCTTTATTTCAAGGCATGGCTGCAGGGTAATGTAATGTGATCCTCCCTACAAAATGAATTACTAGTGAATAAGTCTCATAAAAATAATAGCTGGTTAAATAATTAAATACTTTTGTTTGATTGAGAGAGATTTCGGGAATGATGCCTAAGCAGCATATCATATAATAGGCCTAAAATATATTTAACTTATGGTATTATCTAAAAAATGTAAACCTATGAGTACACTTTTACAGATTTTTAAACAATATTTGTTTCTGCGTCGCTTCGGCCTAGTTACTATAGGCCTGATAATGATTTTTAATATCTAATCTTGAATTTAGTAGTGGATTTATTGCATTATTGTGAGTGTTATCCTAGGTAGTGTAAAATGTATAATTTTGGAGGTTTTCAAAGTGAAAAAAAATCACCTAAATTGTATTGTTCAGGTTCCGTACTCGACTTGTCCATTCCTATGAATATTTAAGCGTTTCTGAGATTTTGATATTTAGGCCTACATTTTCATTTAAACCATCATAATAACATAGGTCTAAACAATATATTGTGTGTGTTAATAGTAAAACAATTTTTTAATGTAGTTTATAATGACAAAGATATAATTTTATTGAATGCTCGTAATTTGTGAACCCCCTCCCTCAGTTTGTATTACTTATATAAGAAAATATTAAAATCGTTTTAATAACTTTATTAACTAACTTCTACTTTTCTTCCAGCCAAAATCATACATCTTTGCGCATAAACGAAAGCAAGCTGTTTCAAAGTTAAGCTTAGAGTGTACCACGAATGTGAAGACCTTGAAATTTTTTATTTTACTATAGTAGCAATTAATTTTATTAATAAACCAACTTTTTTTTATTATTGATATTCATCGTTATAGTATAACAGATTCAAATGAAAGGCCTACAAAAACCACTCACCTTTTGGTAATTACCTGTATAGTTGAAACTTCTGGTTATTTCTTCCCGTGCTCTTTTCTTCGCAGCTAAACTCCCTACATCTGGTTTTTTACTTTCTATAATATGTGTGAGTCTTGGATTTGCTCCAATAAATATATTCACTCGTCCTGGTTAAAAGGTGGATGTTTTTCTGCCATTTTCAGAGATGTTTGGGCATTTATGATCAAGTTAGTTAAATGCAAAATCGTCACTATAGAAGGCAGTGGATGTAGAGAATTTTATTTTCTGCTGGACACTTAACTCTCTATACCTCCGGGTATGATTCTACCACGTGACTGCTCGCCAGACATTCTAGCAAGGCACCCATCAGACTTGCCTAGTGCTTAGCCTGTGCTTTGCTAGTGCTAGCCCAGTACTTTGGTTGTGCTTAGCATCGTTCTTGCATACAGACCTAAGACAGGCACAGCATCCAGTTTCTGGTCATTAATTCAATACTGTGAAAGGGTAGCTAAATCCACATTTCATCAATGATTCTTTTTCTGCCATGCCGGGAATCGAACCCGGCACCCTAAGCTCATTAGACAGGCATGCTATTGACTGAACTAAGGGCTGGGTCTGGTTACACTATAAGGTTGCTTATAAGAAAGGGTCGTATTATACTTGGTCAAGGTAATGGAAGATATTATTATTATAAATAGTAACAATAATACTGTTATTAAATATTAAAATTATTATTAAAATGAAAGGAAAAGAAAGTCTAGCTGAGATATGTACAACATTTAAAGTATCTTGGAAGGGCCAGAGTAGAGGAAAAACTAATAATAAGAGGATGGCAGGGGGATATGTTCTACAGAGAAAGCGGAAGGCATTTTACTAAATTGATCCAGCTACAGGCTAGAAATTGATTACGACAACCCTACAGTTGTTAGTTGGTTTTCTTTGTTCTTACCTTTTTTTTACGGCATTCATTTTGTTACCTATACTTCAGCCTGTCTCATAGCTGTCAACTTGCTCTCTCTCTCTTTCATACTTTCTCATATTAATTTGTTATTATGTTACCTGTGTTTCAGTCTTTAACACAGCTGTCACTTTGCTCTTTCTATTTCATACTTTCTCATATTAATTTGTCAGTATGTTACCTGTGTTTCAGTCTTTAACACAGCTGTCACTTTGCTCTCTCTATTTCATCTTTCTCATATTAATTTGTCAGTATGTTACCTGTGTTTCAGTTTTTAACACAGCTGTCACTTTGCTCTTTCTATTTCATACTTTCTCATATTAATTTGTCAGTATGTTACCTGTGTTTCAGTCTTTATCACATCTGTCACTTTGTTATTTCTATTTCATACTTTCTCATATTAATTTGTCATTATGTTACCTGTGTTTCAGTCTTTATCACAGCTGTCACTTTACTATCTCTATTTCATACTTTCTCATATTAATTTGTCAGTATGCTACCTGTGTTTCAGTTTATAACAAAGCTGTCAGCTTGTTCCCTTTGCTCGCCTCCTTTCTCACAGTTTATTCCTTATGTTTCAACCTTTCTCACGGCTGTCAGTTTGTCGCCTTTATTTCCCCATTTCTCACAGTTTTCAATTTGTTCCTTTTGTTTCAACATTTCAGTTGTCAGTTTGTTCTATTTATATCAGCCCATCCCACAGTTGTCAGTTTGTTTAATTTGTTCCAGCCTTTCTAAAAATTGTCAGTTTGTTCCCTTGTGTTTCAGCCTTGCGGACCGGACGTTTAACGACCTGACCCAATACCCAGTATTCCCTTGGGTCATATCTGATATGAGCTCCTCCACACTTGACCTGTCTGATTCCTCTTGCTTCAGGGATCTTAGGAAGCCTGTTGGGGCCCTTAACCCAATCAGATTGAAGAGACTCAAGGTAATATTCACCATTGTAGTCATAGCCTATTTTTTGTCTTGAGTATTTGGTCTAAATATTTTACTCTATTTTTTTTATGATATATCTTCATCATCATCAACTGTTTCCCGCCTGTAGCCCGGTCAGTTTACTAAAATGCCTCCATCTTCCTCTATCCTTTCACCATTCTTCTCCTCTCATTTGCACACTTTCTGTCATCTGCTCATCCCATCTCTTTATTAGTCTCCCTTGTGGTCTTTTCCCACATACTTCATTTCATTATGATTCATGTTGTACAATTAATAGCTCATTAACTAAAATCATTCCATAATAAAATCAAGTAACTCCCCTAAACACTTGCATTACACTTATTAAAATGCTTCTTATTATAAACTAGTTTAAGTTAATAAATTGAGCTACAATTTTTTTTTTATTTCATTATCTAATCTTGGATGTCATCACATTCCTTAACTTTGAGATAGTTGTTTGAGTTCTGTGCTGCGGCTGGGCGAATCTAGATTTTTATAGTGGGAATTTAAATGGTATCATTATATTGTTTGCAACACTAGAATATTTTGTACATATTTATAGAGATGGGTAAAATCCTAAATTTCTCAATCTGAATCTTAAATTTTCTTTCAAATCTTGAATTCAAAGTTGAGTTCTCGAGTCTTTAAAAATGCACACTTTTAGTTGAAGTGAGAATTTAAAAAAAACTTGTCACTGACAAATAATATTTTGTTTGTCATGTATATTACATCATACACAACATATATACAACTTTTTAGTAACTTAATTATTTTAGTTCAATTGGATCCTTTTTTTGTAATTTTCTTACCCTCAAAACTATATAATAAAATGTAGCAATTGCTTATTGTTATATCACATCAAGATCTTCATTGTATTCAAGATAACTTTTGAGATTTTTACAAATTTCGAATACCATAGAAGTTGAGGGTTTGGATGTTCCATCTGTATATATTTAAATTGATAGGAACAAAGCTACCAGCTCATTGAAATATTTCCATTGAATTCTTTGTGCTCGTAAAAACATTGAATACATTGAATATGGAATCTCCACTAACATTTTACTTTGATTCTTATATCTCTGTAATACAATACATCCTAATTATAATTAATGTTGTAGTTTGCCTTCAATTAGAATACTGTTATTACCGTATTGGTTAATGCTTGGCCAATCAACTATTTTTCCGACCATGTTGATGCCATTTATTTGTTGCTGATTAGACCGATCACCAATGATGATCATTTGGTTTATTTAATTTTAAATATTACAAAGATGATATATTAATAATACTAAAAAAAATCGACCGTTCATGTGGGCTATTTTAATTTGTTCAGTATAGTAGGTTTGATTATACAAGGCTGAATTAAAACTATAGTTAATTTAAATGTAATTCCTTTTACTGTTGATTCTATCATATTTCAAAGACGGTTTCAGTCAAATTGACTCCACTTTGTTTATAGAAGTTTGTGTTAGATCTATATAAGAATTTTACTTTGAAATCTGCATAAAATGTTGTAGAAAATAATAAAAACAAAAACAAAACATACATATTTGTTCAGTAAATTTCTTGGAATTTAAAAAGAATAATTAATTCTAAAACAATTTAATGAGTATCAACTGATGAGTAAATTACCGTTTTGAAATAAAGATAGTAAGTCCTGAATCCACAATGTAGTTTTGAAACTTCTAAAATGCTTAAGTTGTAACTTCCCTTGAATTTTCCCAGGTTTGCCTTCCATCTAATCCTCCTAGTTTTATCTTCCCTTTAATCTTACCCAGTTTTAAATTTTCTTGGGTCTTTTTTATTTTGACATTTTCATTTTGTAAATATTTCTTTTTTTTAAAAAACCTTTTTGAAGATAAGTGTTTAAGAATACAATTTTTTGTGGAGATTGTGAACTATTTCATTGTATATCGATTGACTTACATGCAATACACATTTGTTACATATTATCTAAGAATGCAATTGAATGACATATTATGATTTTACAGACGTTGTTTTTGGGGTACAGTGCAACCTATTTTTGGGTCTTTATGTTATTATAAAAATAATAAATTCTCGGTTTGATTTGTAAATTTATTGTGTCAGTTTATTGCTTTCCCATTTTTTTCACATTTCTCAAATTTTCAAGACTCCTTTTAAACTTTCAAGACAATAGCCAAATATATTTTTTCCTCATCTATATCTAGAATTTTTGAGTCTTGTGCATCCTTACTATAATCAATGTAAATGAGAAATCATTATTTGAAACTCGCCCCAAACTACTTTGTATCCTGATTTAACTTAACACAATAATTTAAAAGTAATTTTACTAAAGAAAAACCCACTATATCTAGATATAATATTAGTTCGTGTAGGGTTGCCACGCTATTGGAAAACCAGAAAAAAACAGGTATTTTTTTGTTTCTGGAAAGACAGAGAAAAAACAAAGAATTTCATCAAAAACTATGAAAACACTGAAAATCTGTGTATTTTTAGGCATTCAAATGAAAATTTTAATAGTTGCAACCCTGTTGATCAATAAATAGTATCTCTTTCCACCAACACTGCATTTTATAAAATGCATTTATAAATATTATATACACCATATATACACCATTATATACACTCTTCTAATAACACCATTAGATAATACTAAACAAATGTTTTACCTTAAATAGTTGCATGTAGTTTTATTTATATACATCTGAATAGTTTTTAACTATCCCTAAATGCTTAGCCTATACCACTTTAATGTTAAGAAGAATCTTAATAAGATTATTGACACTAAGATCAATCCTAATATTTAATTAAAACAAAATTTTGTGTGGAAATTGTTGTTGAAATTAAATCGTAAAATATTAACGAGCTACTTTTTAACACATTTTAAATACATTTGGATGCTCTTTATTTTAATAAACAGTGCTTACCCTTCACATTGAAATAATCCCACCCCTTCTATTCCCCCTATCTCCCCTTTCCTGGAAATATTAGGTTGGTTATAAATAGAGGTGCGTAAAGTCCACTTTTTAAATTCAAAGCAAACTCGAATTGACTATATGAGATATTCTCAAAGCCGAATAGAAGTTTACATTTTTTATAGTATGCTTGAAAAAATGTTATATTGTGCTTAATTCTATAACTTTATGCACTAAAATCACTTAGAATTTATGTTTTATTGCACAATTTGTTGTAATATTTCATTCTAACCTGATAAATCAATTTATTAAAACAACATGCAATTCAATAACTTCATATTTTTTCATAAGATAATCAATTTGCAACAGCTCGGAATGGTAATAAATGGACATAAATGTTAGCTGTTAATATTTTTATTGGCATAACTTCATTAGTTTCGAAGCAAGAATTATTTTCTTAGTAACGTTAAAGCTGATATTTTTTTCGAAGCCAAGTCATAGTTTTGAAGCTTCACTCACCGCTAGTTGGCTTCATAGCAACCGAAAATTTTTTTTCATCAAGGTCAAATTATTTTTATCTTTATTTGTTGCTAAATAATTTCAATTACTATAATATTAAGTTACATGTAGATTAACTATATTTTACATAGTTGTAATAAATGGTGTTTTATTTGTAGGAGCGCTGTGAAGAAATGCCTCCTCCCAAGTTCCTATATGGCTCTCACTACTCTGCTCCTGGGTTTGTATTGTTTTACCTAGTGAGGAAGTTCCCCCACTACATGCTCTGTCTACAAAATGGCAGGTTTGACCATCCAGACAGGATGTTTAACAGGTACATGTTCCCTCTTTGTGTTGAAAGCTTGGGTCAATCAGTCAAATACAAACAATCCACAATAATATAATACATTTGTTGTTATAGTCAGCTTAACTTGTGTGTGGTCACACAACAGTATTATTAACTTAGCAAAAACTTTTAAAGGAAAATAGATTTTTAAACTATAGGAAGGACTGAAACTAGAGCAGAGGAAGTTATGGGGGGCAGAGTGGAGAGGGGGGTCACGGCAGAACTGGAAAACGATCCTGGCCCCAATTTGAGGTAGAGTTAGCTCATCTATGTAAACAAGTAAGAGGGACCTTTTGCTAAAAATGACTGACTTGGGCTAACAACTCTGTAGGAACTTATACCATTACAACTTACAAAATTACACCATGTACCAAGTACTATAGTTTATAGTAAAATTGTCAAAACTCCGGTTCTATCTATTTTCAACGCTCCTATTCGACATTCCCTTTCTTCAAATAGGTAATTTTGACAAAGTGCCCAAAGTGTGAGGAGCGGGTGATGACAGAAAGATAAAATAATTAAGTGAAAACTGAGCAAACATAGCCCATCTAAGGAAGGAAAAAAATTTGGGAAGAATCCAATGCACAGATGTAACCATTTGCTTTCTTCTAGCTTCTATAGTAGTATAAATAATACATACACACACCTCTTATTCACTCAATTTTCACTTAATTAGTTTTTCTCTTATTCTTTTAATCAATTTTCATTATCGTAGTCACATATGTATTACAACTGTATTATAAAATACATCACATTCACGTAATCTCAATATTTTACTTTCAAACAACCACTATTAAAATTATACAATGTAATGACTTCAATCTAAATTCCCTACCTTTTTTAAATCTTGTTCGTTATTTTTCACTTTGAACTATTCACTTACATTCTATGTATTACTAGGGAAAAAAAATATTGGCTTTGTAACTAAACTAGTGATGTATAATTTAAAAAAATCTTTATATTCATACTCTGGCTTTATTAAAAATAAAGGGTTTAGTTACACACAACATAAGCTATTGGTATGTAATGTTCATGTGTCTTGTTGAAGTGTTCCAGATGTGTGGAAAAATGTCATGAACAATATGTCAGACTTCAAAGAACTAGTCCCGGCATTTTATGATACTAGTCAAAAAGGGGACTTCCTGGTAAACAGTTTTGGAATCAACTTTGGTAACAGACACGATGGAGCCAAAGTAGGGGATGTGCACCTACCGTTGTGGGCTCAAGGTAGAACAAATTTACACGTGGAGGAAAATTAAGTCTCCAGCTATATTCCACCTCTAGAGTAACAAAGATAACTTAAGCTAGATTACACTTAGATAAGGTGGCCAGTGATTGAAAAAAATAGGAGATATGCTTGAAGGTTGAACTATGGGAATTCAGAAATATGAATAGGCTTTATTGTATTTGGAAGAAGATACAGGAAATGGAACTAACACAATATGGCTTTTACAATGAAAAGAAGAATTCTGTTCACACTTTACATTGCTGCCACTAGTATTTATTGTATGACAAAGGTAATCTCCTATACATGTGTAGTTACCGACACAAATTTTTTCAGACAAATTTTTATGACCAAATTAAAAAATGAGGTTTATCCTAGTGTTTGTACATAGCTTATTGTTAGATCAGTATCATTAGTCTCTACTTCATGATTCAGTCCTCTATGCTATCTCTTTGGATAGTACTCCTTTATCTAGGTTCTCTATGCCTTGAAATTAGTTAGTTATTATTTTGTTTTGCGATTTGATTGCTTTTTGTTGAACTTTAGACTGTTTTTTGGTCTTTTCTTATATTTTCTTGACTCCTCCCACCTTCATTAACCTTTCCTCACTCTTGGAGGCAACAAAAACATACCTAGACCCCTCTAGGTCTATTGTTTTCCCGCCAAGTGTCGCTGGCGCGGTTTTTTCATTCTGCTGATTGAGTGAGTCATACACTGAGACTTGATAGAACCATAAGTGATGGTTATAGGTTCTGTGAACTTTCAGCTGGAAGCGGTCCAATCTCAGTTATTCGTATGCGTGTGTTAATGAAATTGACTGCTCCAAGACAATACCAATCAGACAACCTAAAGTGAAGGTGAGTTGCGTCTACCCATTCCCATTACACCATTCAGTCCATTGTTCGTGTTCGTAACACTGGTCCTTCAGAGGTTTTTAGTTTTCAGTTATTGTGATTTACGCTACACCTAGTTTTGGACATTTTTCAAATAAATATGCCTGCATCTTAATCAAAATAACATCCTCAGATGGTCTCGTTTCACATATCTACTCTTTACTGGCAGGGGTGCTTACATCAGTAGTCTGACCAACCAGTACATTTTACTTGTGATTTTGCACACATCTCAAATAAAGTAATTGATTTCTGAGCCTGAGCTAAATTAATATGTGAGAGGAGCAATAACTAAAGCACATTCCGCAGGATTGATTTTTGTCCCTTAATCAGTTATTTCTCCAAAAACCATTGATTGCACAGCAATATAATAGCTACATGAGTGTCATAAGAATACGAAAATTATAGAGGTTATGACCAAGTTCCTCCAATAGCTGTAAGAACAAGTGCAGCTTTCTCACTATTGTAGAAGCATTAGAAAAATGTTGATTCTCTTGAGGTTGAGTGTGTGTGTTAATTTTTTCATGGTGATGTGTTTATTCGTTCTCTGCCCTGTTGTTATGTCATGAGGCCGTTGCGGGTACAGATATTGGAAGGGGTGAGATGTGGAGGTCAAGTTTACTGGGTGTTAGGGTGCTTGAGTAGAGTAGTCTCGTCTTTGTCAGAGAAAAAGGAGTCTGTCTGAGGATGTCTGTGAAATCCCAAGTATGATGGTCCTAAGATGTTGAGGGTGAGAAGCATTGCCAGGCGTTTGAAGTGTGGCTGAAGAGAGGGGGGGGGGGAGGTTTAGGTATATTGAGGGTGTGGGCAAGATGAGGTAATAGGTAGAGGAGGGAAGAGGGAGTTTGTTGTTGAGGAGTAGCCAATGTCAGTGAGCTTCTTCCCTCCTTTTAATCCTCTCCCCTTCGAATGGGTCATGGAGAGGTGCTTTGAATTAGTTTGATGAGGCCTGTGGAAACATTGAGGCGGCCGGCCAGGTGCGCTACCTTTCAAGGTCTAGGATACAACGATAGCCAGCCATAGATGCTACTCAGTAAGGTAAGGAAAACTAAGGCAGCTGGCCAAAGGCGCTTCCTCAGACCTTGAAGGAGACAAATTTAGAAATTAAAAGTTTTCATTTTGTTTGATATCTGATTCTTCGAATGTTTTTACACAATGTCCTTAATCCATTTTTGTAGAGAGCACTCTTCACTATTCTTGTAGGGTCCACAAACAAACATATAAAACATAACAGATAAATATAAACTCTTACAATCTACAATCTAATTTACATGCTAACATGAAACAATATTTATTACAAGACATAATCTTTAAAGAGTCATTAAGTGGATTTCTTCGTCCTATTATAAACACATAAGAAACCTACCCACACAACAACAATATTGGATTAAGCAAATTATTCTATATGCTTCCAAACTAAAACTCCTCTTGGAGCGAGGTTTGTTGGCTCACGCGGGAAGGTTATTCTTGGTTGGTCACTAGCAAATCAAGCAAAACAAGTTTAACTGTTTTTATCAAGGGTTGCTTATCCTTAATGTTGGATTATTCCTCTAGTTCTTAGATTGCATTATTTCTTTCATTTGTTTTCCCTATCAATATTGGCAGTTAGAAAGAAAGTAAAACTTCTCTTGTCCTAGATAAAGTTAAGTCGACATTCAAATTATTTGCACATACAAATTTGCTAATATTTATAATTGTTAACAGTATTTCTCCACACTAGACAATCTTTTCAGGCCCTGAAGATTTTGTGAGGAAGCTACGAGAAGCTTTGGAGTCTGACTATGTGTCCAAACACTTGCATCATTGGATAGATCTGATATTTGGCTGTAAACAAATCGGCCCAGAAGCAGAAAAAGCTGATAACTGTAAGTTGAAAAAAAGACTTATTCTTTTGTTTTAATCCAGTTGATACACACTTTTTTGAATTTTTCTTTTTGTTTTAATCCAATTGGTACACACTTAATGCAAATTGAATAGTGACTCAACTTAAAGAAAAAATCATGTTGATTCTTAGTAAAAAAAAATCTTCAGTGATATTACTTACCTTTATCTAAAGGTGGGTGCTTATATAAATATATTTAGTGTAGTTATAATGCTAGTACATGAAAATTGGACCTCAACTTTGGGGGAAAATCATTCATTTATAATGCTTACTCTTTTGGTGTCTGATCTCAGTGTTCTACTACTTATGCTATGAGGGCTCAGTGGATCTGGACAGCATCAAGGACTTGAATCAAAGACACGCCTTGGAGGTACAAATAATGGAGTTTGGTCAGATTCCAAAACATATCTTCACACTGCCACACCCTCATCGTCTAATGGGGCTCCCACCAACCTTGGCTACCAGCCACAGCTGTGACTTTTCAGAGAGTAGGTAATCTCCATGGCGAGAGACAGCTTATCAAGCAATAACATACTTATAAATGACATATGTCGTGTAATTTTCAGTGTACAACAGTCCCCTTCTTCTGCAGAAGAGAGACAAACTGGATTATGGCACCATGTCTAGAGGTTAATCATGGTCACTTAAATTCTGTGGTCTGATTCTTTTATTTTTATGTTTGTGGTTTGGATTCTGCAGTTGCCTGTTCAAACTTGTGTCTTTACTCGTGGTAAATGGATAAAATGCTGTATTTATATCATACTAAATTATTAAATTATCTGTGATTGTTTATACAGAAATTACTGACTGATATGAGTAGCCCTGCTTGGAAGAAAAGGAAATAATATTGTCTGAGGTTGAGACTAGGGGTGCCTGGATTTGGTTATATATTGATGAGCAAGTTCCCACCTATAAAGTTGGGAAGCATTGCAACTATTGGGGAACACTCCTATAACTCTGGTACTATAGCATGAGTCAAAATTATATGTTTGGGTATGAAATATTACTGGTTTGTCAGGGTTGTTGTGGTTGGTGTCAAAATGGTGACCATTGATTCGTTGAGTGTCCCTGAGGTGAGGCCAATGGCATCCCCCAGAAAATTGTTTATTACCGTCCAATCCTCCGACCTAGGTTTCATTCTCTCGGATCTCATCAGGTAGGAGTGTGAAACGCGCAACACAACTTCTTAAAGAAGAAACCAAAAAACACAAAAGGAAGAAAATGGAAAATTGTAAAGAATGATAGAAACCTAGAACGGGGGATTGGACAGTGACGATCAATTTTCTTTAAGAGGCAACCATTACCTCTTTGTCCATTGGCAGCAGTGTAAAGTGTGAACTGTGTTCTTCTTTTCATTATAAAAGTCATATTGTGTTTGTCCCTTTTATGTGTTTATGTCCACCTTTCTTGTACCTTCTTCCAAATATAATACAATTGCCTTATAAAGCAAAAGAGGTTTTCTTTATATTATATATTCACACCCACTGTCCTTTACCTGTGTTTGTGCTTTATGTTATTCCTTTTACATGTTTCTATCTGTGTCCTATCATTCTTTACAATTTTCCATTTTCTCCCTTTTGTGTTTTTTGATTTCCTCTTTTAGGAAGTTGTGTTGCGTGTTTCACACACCTCCTTGATGAGTTCCAATAGAATGAAACCTAGGTTGAGGTATTGGGTGGTAGCAATAGATTTTCTTTAAAAGGCAGTGATTACCTCTTTGTTCAATGGCAGCATGTAAAGTCTGAACTGTGTTCTTCCTTTCATTGTTAAGGCCATATTGTGTTCATTCCTTTTATATGTTTCTATCCACCATTCCTATAACTTCTTCCACATAAAATACAATTACCTCATAAAGCAAAAAGAGGTTTTCCTTGTGAAGATATACTATTGCTTAAGAGGTATCAACAGCCTTAAGGAAAACACTTTGAGTAGCAATGGGACCCTCAAATTCTTCAGGATATTCGAGATTCAAAGATTCAAGAAAATATTAAATTCAATTGAGATTTGTTTTAAACCTCCAATACTCCCTATTGGTAGTTCAGAACCATAATAAATAGAACAAACTCAAACAACCAGACCCCAGTTCATTAATAAAACGCTTATCTGAATGTAGGATTGTTATAATGAATGAATTATTAAGTTTTATTTTAACGTTCAGTTACTATTTCTATGTTCTATTACTCCATTCTAATTTCTCTGAGGTTCATAATTTTTTCCAAAATTCAGATTTGGATTCATAAAATAGTCATTCAATCCAACTCTAATTTTGAGGAATGTTTCGTTATATATGGAAGAAGGTACACAAAAGAGGGATAGAAACACATAAAAATGAACAAACACACTATGGCTTTTATAATGAAAAGAACAACACATTTCATACTTTACATTGCTGCAACTGGACAAAGAGGTAATGGCTGCATCTTTAAGAAAATTGATTGTTCTGTTTGTTCCCATGGCCTAAGTTTCATTTTGTCGGAAACCATTGGGAGGAGTGTGAAACACACAACACAGCTTCCAAAAAGAGGAAATCAGTAAAAAAAGGATAAGACACTTTGATATTAACATGTAAAAGGAATGAATAACTTAAAAGTTAAAGGACAAACACAGGAAAAGGACATTGACATACATCTTTCACAACTTCACAACTTAAACTTGGATTTCAAGTAATTTTGTGTAGTAACTTCCTTCGGCAGCCTATACATTTTGCCTTTTATAAATATCCAGAAACCTAGTCAAGTTGAGAAACACTGCCCCGTCTTACTTCTAAGCTCCTAGGTTTTAATGAATATTATCTCATCCCATGTTGTGATTGTTTTAGATGACTTTAGGGATGTTCAAGAGTGTGTGCAGAGCCTGACAGGGCACGTTGTTTGGCACAGGACTGAAACTCTGATGACAGTAGCCTTGTTTCAATCACACAAAGAGAGTGTCTGTGCCACAGCACTCTCAGGAAGTGGCCAGTTTGTGGTATCTGTTGGCCAGGACTCACTTCTTAAGATGTACTCACTTGCGGAGAAGAGGCAGGTTCGCAGTGTCACCTTGTCCAGCATGGCACTGTCATCGTGCATTGTTCTGCCCGATGAAAAGACGCTAATAGTTGGCTGCTGGAACAATAGCATGTGAGCTATAATAACAAACATCAACACTAATATTAAAAACAAGCATATTACATTTTAACAGGCATACAGTCTAAGAGCAGTCTTGACTTCCAGCATCTTCAATTATTTAACATAAACAAACACATTGAAAAGATGAAATTTAATTTAACTACTTGCATATTTGTCTGAATAAAGACTGAGAACTTAAATTATGTATAGCATAACTACTCACTTAGCTGCCTCCCAAGATTGAAATAAGTAGATTAAACTCTTACGTACCATGGGCTATGTGTAGGACTCTGCAAGTACTCAGATTTCAAGCCGAGCTCGTCCTTTAAGCTCGAGATCGAAATAGAAAATTTTGTAGGCTTGTCATTTTCGAGCTTTCACTTGAAGCACTTAATAATCAATTTTTAAAACGCAATAGTAAGCATAGGCTATTTAATTGAGATAATATCGGCATTTCTACTTATAAATTATTCGGTTACTTAAATTGTTAAAAATTAATATAAATCTTTACATTAATAACGTAATAGAGCTTTAAAACCACTTTCGACCAATAAATTTATTCAATTTTGAATTATACTTGATTGAAGTTGTTTTCTTGTATTGCCATGACAAAGCAATGAAAATAAAAATAGCTAAGAAGATTACTAAATAATTGAATGATTCTTTTAATTATTTTTACCTGGCCTCTTTCTAAAATAATAATTTATATTAAATTAAAAATGTAATATCAAGAATATAATACTATATTAAATGTTTTCAAACTTAAGATATTTAAAACTTGTATTAATTAACACGGTTAGCTACAAAATTAGCACTAGTTTATTTAAAATTTAATTATAGAATTGTTTTGGTCAACCTGTCTAAAATCAATGTTGATCTTATTTATTGCAACACATATTTTACCAAACTTACCTCACTCATATTAAAAAAGCCCTTACTACTTCATATTGTTTGCTAGAAATATTATTTTAGTCATATTATTTTTAATTTTAAAGTATGAGCATCAACTTTTATAATCATTAAAAATTGAATTGATGTAAATATCTCAATAAAGTAATGTCTAACAAGAGCCCATATAACACTCATATGCAACTGCGCATAGAGGAATGGAAATGGAACAGAATGCGTCACCATGCACAATTACATTAAGAAATAATAAACGAAATACGAAACACGAAAAACAGTTGGCACAATGTATTTCTAGCAGTTTTTCTTTAAATTCAAAATGGAGTGATCCAGTGTTTGTATTATTTATACTCTTCTTTATTCTTTGTGTTTGATAAAGGCAACAATGCTGAAATATTACTCCATTTTTGTTTAAAATGTGTATGTGACTACTTCTACTGTTGAACACAGAAGAAAGGAAGAAGATGTCACCTTTGTACATTGGATTCTTCCCACATTTTTCCTCTTTCCCTAGGTGGGCTTTTTTCGTCAAATTTACTCTTAGTAGTTTATTTTTCCCTTTTCTTTAGTTTTATCAATTTCCTTTATTATAAAATTATTTAGCCATTGGGTCAGGTATTATAACTCCCTTTTTTTCAGTCTTCCAGTACCTTGCTCTCCCTCCAAACCACTCTCCCTCAGCACCCTGTATAACCATTGTATACCTACTTCACCTGCGGCTCTTATAATTTCTACCATCAGTTCCTCTGTGCTTTTCCTTGTTTCATCAGGACTCTTTAATGCGTCCACGACCTCTTTCCTCCTCTTCTGCTATTTCTTCCTGCACCTCTCTTTCACTCTCATCCCTTTCCTCTTCCAGGTCAAACATTTTCACAAAGAATATTGTTAATCCTGCTATAACAGTAACTAATAAATATAATATCCTGTTTTCTTTTCATCCAATGACTGTGTGCTTGTTACAGTATCCTGTACAACCTAGAGTTTGGTCGTATAGTAGACTCAATTAGGGCCCATGAAGATGCAGTATCCTGCCTGTGTTGGACCAATTCTACACAAATGTTAGTATCGGGGTCATGGGACTGCTCCATAAGGATATGGCAAGGCATGGCCGAGGGCAAGCGGATAAAACCTGCAACTGCACTAGTTGCTCAACTGGACCACGATGCACACATCACCTGTCTTGATATTACCAGGTACTTCAACATGTTCCTTAATATTATGTGGAGGCCTGTGTGGGATCCTGAACTTTGGGGGAAAAAAATTCGGGATATTGGATGTTCCTAAAACCCGGGTTGGAAAAATTATTTCACAGATTTTTCTGGAAAAAATTAATATTAAAAAGTTACAATTAAGGACCACCTATCAGTATCTTGCTTGTAATTAATGTTCATTAACAATTATATTGATTTATTCATATTAAATTAATCTTATCTTCTGTAAAGTAAATGAGCACCCTAAAATTAAGTCGCTTTTATTTTACAACTACCTAGTCCACATACTTGAGCACCATTAAAGTAATATAGCCACACTGCAGGTAATTCATGGTACTATTTTATCCCTGAATATATTTAAGACATGAATACATTTTTTTAGCTCAAAATAATGATGAAAGTGGATTTTAAATATCAAACTGCATGAAATATGCCTTCACCACACTTATTTGCATCAATACATGTCTATTATATAGGATTGGACAAGATCCTTAACACTCGGGAAAATTTGGGGAATCTAACCATTCCCAAAAGTCTGGTGGGATTGACTCTTTCCTGTAAAATTTTAGGTGGGAGAAACAATGTGCTTATTGTTTCAGCAGTTACTGTGGATTCATCACCGTTCACTATTAATCTCATATATATATATATACAGTCTTTTTGTTCATTCTTTAGAATGTTTATGGGTAGGAGAAGGGGTATTTTAAAGCTTGTGGCGAGACAAACAAGTTGGAAAGCCCATGATTCATTATTCTCTGTTAGGGGTTTGCGAAGCTTTAAACTTAAATTTTGCTTCGAAACAAATATCAACTTCACTTAGAAAAAAATTCGGCTACGATAATTATGAATTAAAAATATTTATAGATAAAATACTCAATTTATGTTCACTTATTTCCATTTTGAGCTGTTTTTTATATATTGCAAATCAATATTCTTATATAAAAACCTGAAGTAATTTTATTGCAAGTTGTGATAGTAATTTTATTTATCAGAATAAAACAAAAAATGGTGCAATAACACGTTTTCCTAGCAATTTTAGTTCATAAAGTTATATTAATAACTATGTTATACTATTTTTTCATAAAACAACTAACAAATAATATTCAAATTTCAATTCGTCTTTAAGAATATTTCATATATTTGATTTGAATTGTAAAAGTAGACTTCGCACACCCCTATTCTCTATCAACATTTATTTGTTAGGTTTGGCAAGTGAGACCTTGAAATATTTAGAGAAGGAAAGAGATATCTATTTTACCATAGTTTGGGGCATGGAAATAGGGGGGAGTGGAAGTAGCTTGCCAAGGTCAACTATTTATGAGCGATCGATCGGCTTGTCTCTTGATAGTGAGCGAGACAAAGAGTAGAGATTACAGGGGTGTTAAACTAAAGAACCAACCATTAAGATGTTTTAAAATAGAGAACCTTAAAGGGGCATAATCCTAAAGAGCAATTAAGGGGTTTCAAGCCTATAGGACATTTAAGAAGGGTTAAAAAATGTATTGTTATATTTTTTGCCTCTTCCAATAAACAACTATTTTTAAAATAAATTAACACATCAAAATAATTTTCATCAAAATTAAAATAAAATTAACTATTCAATTTGTATTATTCAATATTTGTATACCATTTTGCTATTTAATTTGATAAAAATCTATTTTCACACCTCTATTTATCATCATTATTATCAACTGTTAGCACCTGTGGCTGAGTCAATTTAGTTAAATACCTTCACCTTTCTCTATCCTTCCATCATTCTTCCTCCTTTAATTGCTTCCATTATTCTCCTCTCACTTACACACTTTCTTTCTGCTTCATCATCTCTTTCTTGGCATCCTCTTCGTCTCCATCTTCACTACATGCCCATACCATTTCAGTCTTTCTTCCTCAACAATCTTATGTACTCCCACTCTTTCCCAGTTAACTTAATTCCTAATCAGGTTTCTCCTCTTGAGAGCTGACATGTTCCTCACAAACTTAATTCCCGTGGCCTCCACTTGCCTAGTCTCTCTTACATTCATTGTCCATGTTTCTGCTGCCTACGTGACAATAGGTACAACACTTCCTTACACTTCAAGGGCACTTCTCTTCTCCATAGCAGGTCTCTTACACACCTATAGAACAACTCTCCCTGCTGTACTCTTCTCATTAGATCCTCTCTACCACCACCTTTCACCTCAAATCACACATCCAAGGTATTTTATGCTCTACACTTTTCTCAGCTTTACTCCCTCCAAATTGCTTTACCAGGCCTTACGCTTACCCTCTATCTCCCTAATATCGACTTTATTCATAATTTTATTAGTTTTTTTCTTTTCTATGATTAGAAAAACAAAACTTTCAAGTGTATTTTATCCAAACTATTATTCATGTTCTTTTCCTTCCAGAGATGGTGAACTTCTTGTCTCAGGAACTCAGGAAGGAGACCTGTTCCTCTGGTACATGGAGTCGCACTTGTTAAAACAAAAAATGCAAGGTAAATAAAAGAAACTCTAGTTTGAATTTTTTTCCCCCCTCATTTTAAATGTCACCAAAGAAAATTAATTTGTTTTTAATGCCCACCAATCATTACATTCAATTTTGATAAATTGTCCTGTTTCATCTTAAAAATGAAAGTTTTTATGTCCAACATTTCCCTTTTCTTAGCAATTATAATCACATCTTCATACTCAAAATTTAGTTAAATTAAACACATTTCACACAAAATTCTTGAACTCTTATGAAATTAATTTAACATTGCTCACAACTATTTTCATCCCCTCAATTTGGTGTTAGTAGTTTTTGAAAAAGAAATTAACTTGATAAAGCAAGTTATGACTGGTTGCAAAATTAGGTAGTTTGTACTCATTTCTCAAGAGAGTGTCAAATACATAAATTATGTCCACCAATGTCATATATGTGCAAGCAAGGCTGAATTTGCCAGGAGGCCTTAAATTCATCAGTATAGAGTATTGCCTATTAATTTACACCACTGATTGCATTAATTGTAATAATATTTGAGTATTTCTCATTAAAATTCCTCAACCCTTTGTAATGATATCGATTTTCCTGGCTTTATTAACATTTGAGATAATATTTCCTTTTTTCAGTTGACTTGATTTAAACTTATCTTTTCTAAGAAACGGCCATGTTTCTTTTTTTTATTTCATTTAGCTGCATGTGTCAAGGGCATGGTCTGAATTCCGGGTAATATTGCAGAGACGCCAAGCCAGATTTAGTTTCACGCTAAAATATAATTTCCCTATTGGTCGATGAAAAGAAATTCGAATCTTTTTCTACGGGGTTCACAATCAACAAGGCAGTAAGACGCTTGGCTTGCTGACGCCAGTTGAGACTCTCTACTCGTCTGAGTTAGTTGAAATGAACTCCTCGTCTTAAGTAGTTGAGATAGAATCCTCGTCTTAGGTGGTTGAGACTGACTACTAGTCTTATGTAATTGATAAAATAATGTGCAAATAAAACTTAACATATAAAGTACGAGGAAGTCTTAATATTCAACAATATCACCCAATTATATAACCTCTGAAAATATATATATATAATACTTTACAAATGGCGCTCAACGTGGAGGTTTTATAAGAAATGGCACGACAAGAAGAAGATTTATTGTATATGTTACAATTGGCATTCAACGCGGGGCTCGTCGACGATAAGAAGAAATAAATGTAAACTATTACAATTGACGCACAACGAGGGGCATGAAGAGGAAATATGATACAATTGGCAGCCAACGTGAGGCTAGACTTTATTGTATATGTTACACCTTGTAATAAAGTACAGGAATGGTGGATTGAAACATATAAAATGAACCAACACAATATGGCTTATACAAAGAATTATTGGTGCCATAAAAATATTGTATTCATGTTCTCTAATGCCAATAAAAGGTAAAGTAAAAAAAACCGCTCATATATTTTTGTATTGTCATTGGTATGTTTAACACCATGGTTATCAACGATTTAATCTATAGTGTAAGGTTGAGGAAGGAGGTTTTAAAGGAAATCCAGCCGCATTAGTGAGGAGAGTGCATGAAAAACCCACCCTCGGAATACCTGGCCCAAAAACCAACATAATCCTTCTCGTCACTGGCAATCCAGTTTATTACACACTTGAAGTCTTAGACCATGTGACTACCTGTGTGGGTAAAAATTAATTTATAAGTTGGGGAAAGGTAGGTCAATTTAGAGGTGCTTCAGGAACAACAATGGCCATGTCTGCAAGTTCAATTGAGAATGTTTTGAATACATTAAATGAGCAGTAAAATAAACTTGGGTTACATATAAAAACTCAATGAAATGTAGTAGGAATATCTAAATAAAATGAATGTGACTTTAGTGTAGATTAATTTAAATACTAAATTTATAGATTAACTATCAAATTAAACAAATATGGGATACATTATATTTATCAATAATATTATTAATAATTTAAATACACTTATTTAAAATTTCCTTCGGAGTTATATTGAAATAATAGAAATCTAATTTAATAATATATATTAGTAATGTTATTGTTTTGATTAAGTTAAAAATTATATAATTTCAGGTTGCCATGGGAATATAAGATTATTTCTAAAGCCTAATGACACATTTAGGTATATCGTCAAGTAAAACACAAGACAACTAAAACTGGCAAATTTATATTTAAAAAAATATATATCCCTTCCAGCAAGATTTAAAGTGTAGATTTGGCATATTTTGCTCAAGTTTTATTATCTTTTTAAATAATTTGATTTTATTTGCACATAATTATATTAGAATCATACACTGCGGCTTTAAAACAAGAGTGTGTACCAAAATCCTTCACTCAAAAAGTACCTATTTAAACATTGGCCTCTCATATTATATGATTGAACATTGTCTGAAGAAGATTGTCTGTAAGATCTTGATAAAAACTTAGGTACTGTACGATACCATTATGTGTTATTATGTTCAGGTCACAGTGGTAGTGTGTATGCTGCCAGTTTTAGCCCAGACGGCAAAAAATTAGTGTCTTGTGGAGAGGATGGTTCATTCAAAGTGGTTGACCTCAGTACAGGAATGCTGTTATACAGCAAAACTCTGGAGGAGGAACTGAGGTGAGGATCACTATCACAGTTCATGCTGACTGTAGCTAGTAAACTCTTATACTTAATTTATGTTGAGCTTAACTAACATCCTACTTATTTTATGGTGACTTTAGCTACAAACCCATATCCTTCCACCATTCTTCCTCCTTTAATTTCTTCTATTTTACTCCACTCACTTGAACACTTTCTGTTATCTGCTCCTCCCATCTCTTTCTTGGCCTCCCCTGCTGTCTTTTTCCCACATACTTCATTTCCAGCATTTTCTTCTGCTTCCTTTCTTTTTCTATCCTCATTTCGTTACTATACAACCTACTTTTTAAAATTTTATTTTTAGCACCGCATCTTATTACTGGTTTGTTTTATACACTTATATTAATTATGCTAATGTGATAAGCATGAAAAAGGTTGAATTTAAAGGAAGTGTACCTTCATTTGTGTGATGTGAAAGTGAGAAACTATTTAAGAACAACCCGCCTCCACTCAACCGATCAATCCTGACCTTCCCTTCATTGGCATTCTAGTCTGTTGAAAGAGTGACGACGACTTCTGTCAAGAAACAGGCTACAACCTACCTAGTTTCTTTTGACATGATATCCACTAGTTTCTTTATTTCTTGAATTCATTTTCTTTGTTTTGGTTAATACAGTCAATCAAAACAAAGGTATTTTAACTTTTCATAAAAATAGATAAAAGTTCAAATCCTTTACAGTTCTCACAAACAAAGGAGGAAAACAATTTTAACTTTTCACAGATGCATTAAAATAATAGTTTCCTTTAAATTTAAACATGTCACCTCAACCTGATTCCTTTAACTATATAAGTTTATATCTTAACTTTTAAGAGAGAGTATAGTTTAAAACTTATATCACAAGTGTTGATAGGAGCAAACAAACCAAAGGTGAAAAGTAGCTAATTATTGAAAATTATAAACATCCTCAATAAAAATATTTAAGTACATTTGCAACTGTATGTTCTTCCTTTCACTGTGGATCTTAAATTATGTTATTCTTTATTTTTTGTCCCAATCACAACTTTCTTTGGCATGTTTCTTCTAAACATTGCTTATTTACTTTCTCCTGGAGATATTTTAGTAAAATATATTGGTAAAAACAACTTAATGCCCAAGGATGATTTGCAGAGTGTAGTGGTTGAATGGGGAAAAGGTTTAAGAATAGTTTGGTGCACGCTACAGAGGAGATCAAGTGATAAGAGGAAGTGGAACAACACGATGAAGGAAGCAGGGGAGGAGGAGAATATGAATTAGGAAACAGAGGCAGAATATCGGGACAGTAGGAAAAGAGCGAAGCGAGTGGTACACGAAGTCTGGAAAGATTGAATACAAAAATGCTGGGACAGGACGTGAAAGAAATTAAGAAGGTATTAAATGGCCAGGTAAGAAACAGGAGGAGAGTGAAAATACAAGAAGTTAGAATGATGAAGGAAGATGAAAGAATGTTGAAGACAGGAGAGGAACAAAAGGAATTATGGATGAGATATTTTGAGAAGATGTTCATCCTGGAAAAAGAAAGGGATAAGAGTGGAATAGAGGAGCAGAAATAAATAGCAAAAGGGTAGAAAAGTCCCACATAGAAAAAGGTGAAGGATACATTAAAGAGGATGAAACAAGCAAAGGAAAAGTACCAGGTGTGGAGAAACGGACTGTGGAAATTATAATAGTTGCAAGTGAAGCAGCTATACACTGGTTAATGGTTATACAGGATGCTGAGAGTGATCTAGAAGGAGAACAAAGTACCGGAAGACTGGAAAAAGGTAGTTATAATACCTCTTTTCAGGAAAGGAGACAGGAAGCGGTATACACATTATATGAGGATAACGCTGATGTTCCACTCTACAAAAATATATGAGAAGATACTGGAAAAGAGAATAAGAAATAAAATTAAAGGAAGGTGGAGAGAACAACAGTACAGATCTAGTGACCAGAGATCTACAATAGAATTAATATTTGTCATGTGACAGTTAATGGAAAGAAAGTATGAATTTGGGAAAGACTTGGAAATGGTATTTATGGATGTGAAGAAGGTTTTTGATAACATGGATGGATATAAAGTTTGGAAAGTGATGGAGGAGGCTGAAGTGGAAAGAGGAGTTGTAATGAGAGTGAAAAGCATGTATGAGAATAACAGGAGCTGCGCTGACACAGAATGGGAAGACAGAGTGGTTCCAAATCAAAAATTGGATGAAGCAGGGGAGTGCCCTCTCACCACCACTATTAATTTTGTAATTTTAATGGAAATGGTCATGAATAAAGTGGCAGGAAAACTTAAAGAAGGAAAGAATAAAAGCCATTATGTTTGTTGATGACTTGATGGTATGGAGGAAGAAGGAAGAGGAACTACAGGAACAGCGTTTTTATCCATTACTGTTTCCAGCATGTGGCCTGGGTCAGTTTTTTATTCAAGCCAAATATTTTCCACCATCAGGTTGCTAGTCCTGTCATAGCTTCATATGCCTTATATTCTAACTTATGACTAGGACAAGCACGACATCCAGTCCCCGACCATTAATTCATCACTGTGAAAGGGTATACCCACATTTCACCATACATTTTTCAGCTATTTCAGGGATCGAACCCAGGACCCTTAGCTCAATAGACAAACACGCTATAAAAGAACACCTACAGGAATGAGGAAATGAAAGAGTGGGGAATTATATGAAACGTGGCAAAGTGTGGAGTGGTGATAATGTATAGGAAAGTTGAATGGAGTAGAGCTGAGCAAAGTACTTAACATAAAGCATGATTGAGGCAAAAGGTGGAAATAGAGAAAATCTAATGAGAAGAGGACAGCAGGGAGAGCTGTTCTGTAAGTGTGTAAGACTTGCTATGGAGAAGAGAAGTCCCCTTGAAGTGTACGGAAGTGTTGTACAGAGCGTAATTTGTACCTATTGTACCACATGAAGCAGAAATAGGACATTGAATGTAGTAGAGACTAGGAAAGTGGAGGACATGCGAAGGAAGTTTGTGAGAACCATTTTAGCTGTCACGAGGGGATACATAATTAAAAATTAAGTTATTCGGGAACGATTGAAGGTACTGAGAGTACATGTGATACTAAAGGAAACAATACTGAGATGGTAATGAGGATGGAGACGGAGAGGATTCCAAAGAGAATTATCGAAATGAAGTATCTAGGAAAAAACAGCAAGGGAGGCCAAGAAAGAGATGATGAAGCAGATAACAGAAAGAGAAGAATGGAAGCAATTAAAGGAGGAATAACAATGAAAGGATAGAGCCATTTTACTAAATTGACCCAACCACGCTCTAGAAACAGTTGATAATGATGATTATTATTTGGTTATATAAAATAGTGGATATGACCCATCTTTAAAAAATATACTTATCTTTGTAATGTTGCATAGCTGCCATTTAATTGTGACTCGAACTCAACGGTACATAGATAAAATTTTAACTATACTATTTTTCTAACATTTTAGATGAATTTGTAATATTTTAATCTACTGTTCAAACCACTTTTTATTTGTTTGTGGTTAGATGTCTCTGTTGGGACGGCTTCACTCTGTTGCTAGGAGGAAGTCTCGGAAGTTTGTATGTGTGGGACCTGATCCTTGTACAGCTGAAGATAAAGATTTGTGCGCATTCAGGTAATAACAACATGATATACTTGAAATAACCAGCTTTATAATTTAATAAATTATATTCTGACCTACAAGGGTCAATATATTGTGTATGTTTTTCATAAATTACTATCTTTTATTTAAATCTTCAAACTAATTTATGTGCAAGATATTTTAAATCAAGGGTCGGTAAATAGTCTTGACCAGTTGTCAGTTGATTGCAACACATCTTGCATTTGATCACAAAGTCTTTAAAGTGTAGAGGTAGAATAATATAATAAAATGTGTGCCCTTGCCTGAAAATCAATCAGTGGTGGCAAATAATACCAAAAATTACCAATGGCATTGGTACAGTGTGGTGATTCAGGACTCTTCAAGGTCATACTTATGCACCCACTAGCCTATCGTCTATCATGTGTCACACCACTCGTCTTTGCAGCAGCCAGGGGACATTACTCAGTAGTAGTCACTAATAATACCAGCGCGCCACAAAGTAAGTAACACTGTGTCATATTTTTATTTTAATAATCAGTTGTGCTGTCATAAGAATTTGGTTTTATGTTCCATTGAATAAAATAATAATAATAATTTAAATGAGTGTGTTTTGCAGTCTACCAGTAACGAAAAAATCCATACACTATAATTTTCATTAAGAATGAAAACTCAAAACGTTTTTTACTGGTTTAAATGAAAAGAGTGTGAACTTTATTTGCCATTCCAGTGTCTCACTTTGCAAAAGGGGAAATCTTAAAAAAACATTTTAATACAAAACATAAAAACATGAGCACTGAGTTGGTCAAGAAATAAGAACATACAAGAGCTTAAATACTGCCTAAAAGTTCAGCAGATAATGTCAACCAAAAGAAATAGAAACAAATAAGCCAGCTACTATTGCATAATTTTGTACAAGCAAACTAGTAGCTATCAAGAAAAAACATTTGATGATGGAGAATACATAAAACAAGCATTCTCAGAGGCTGCGAATTCTTTGTTTGATGATCTTAAAAATAAATCAAGATATATTAAATGCACAAGTTCACCGCAATTATTAGCTAGAATTGTTATGTAATGAGTAGACGTGATGATTAGCAATTTAATTCCTTAAGTAAAACCAAGTCTTGCACTTATTTTTCAATGCAACTGGACGAATCCATAATATATTTGACAAAGCTGAATTGGGAATATTTATACTTATGATGTTCAAAAAAAATTTATACCAAAGAAGAATTTTTAAACTTGTTGACACTTGACACAAGTTTCAGACATTCACTATTATATTAAAAACTTTATCAATGAAAACAATATCCCATTGAACAAATTGGTCAGCATCATCACTAATGGGCATCAGCTTTATCAGGTACCAAAAACTGTATTATCACTGTATAATACCCCAGCAGGCACTTTGTGGGAAATTTCTAAACATGAATTCATTATGAAACTAGTTGTAAAATTTTTTAACTCTATATGAGTAAAGGATATGCAAATATATATGTTCAAAGAACTAACTAAAGAATGTGATGCTCACTACACAGACTTATTGCATAAGGAGGTGAAATAGTTTAGTAAAGGAAAGGTTTTGTTGCCACAATTAATCATTTCATTCTTCCAGCAGCAAAATAAACAATATTATGAACTGAGCGATGTTTCATGGCTTAGAGAAGTAGCGTTTCTTACAGATATAACAACTGAGTTAAATGAATTAAATTTAGAATGTCAAGGTGAATATAAAACCTTAATGCACATGAAAAGTGCTGTCTGCTGTGGAAAGTGTTTGTCAAAAGTTGTAACTAAGAAGATCAAATATTATTTCAAGTGATTTTAAACATTTTCCTAACCTGTCATTGGAGACCAAGAGAGATTCTTACTCATATTCCCATGACTATCATGTGACTATTTTAAATGATTTAATGGAGCATTTCAGAAATGTAAATAATTTATTTATAAAATTACATTGAAATGAACTGCGAGCATTCAAAAAAGCCTTTGGGTTTTTGATGCAATACAAATAAAAGTCAGTACAACCGATTATGATACATTGCAATGAAAATATTATGCCTATTTGGATCAACATACTTAAGTGAATCAGCGTTTTCGAACATGAGTTTTATCAAGACTAAATATTGAACAAGACTCACTGATTCTAACCTCGGAAATTCTTTAAGATTGGCTGTCACAAATTATTCCCCTAACTAAATAAACTATCAGATACAAAGAAATGCCACTCATCACATTAATTTTTACTATATATTTTATTGTTACTTTGTTGTGTGAAATTTCTAATGTAAAACTTTTTTTTTGCTATAAAATATGTAATATTTTCTTTGTTTTTGACATTTCTTTCTTAAAACATGTTACATTTCCTTTTATTAAGACTAATTTCTCCCCCACCCCACCCCCCAGATAAAAGTGTAGTCGATCTTGAAATCTCTTTTTTTTTTTTTTTTTTCAAGGTAGCTCATATGACTTTAAAGTTTGCTGACCCCTGCTCTGTATTAGTGGTATGAACTCTACTATCATTCAACTCAAAATAAAAATAAAACATCAAAAGTAAATAATTTTTTAGTTTATAACTTGTTTTAGTTAGTAATCTTTTACTTTTTTACATCCATTACCTACTATTTCTAGACTGTGGCCTGTATCCGTTTTTTTTTTATTCAATCCATATACATATCTATATATATTCCACTGCCAGCTTGCTAGACCTTTCTTAGCTTCATATGCCTTATAATCTAACTTAAGACTAGAACAGGCACAACATCCAGTTCCCGGCCGTTAATTACTTTGTACTTTGAAAGGGTAAACCCACTTTAACCAATGAGAAAATTTTTGGTCATTCCAAGAATCAAACCTAGGACCCTTATCTCAGTAGACAGAGACGCTACCAACTGAGCTAAGGTGTGGGATAAATATTGATAAGGCCCCTACTGCTATTATAAAACTTAAGACACGTGTTTATGACATTGTTGCATGTATGTCAGACATAGGAGGAAGTAATTTTGGCTTATGGAATAAAAGTTTCATTAGATAATCCTTGGTTTTTTACAACTCAATAGACACAAGAAAGAAGTTATACTGTTTTGCGGACACGCCTCGTTTACTCAAGCTTATGAGAAACTAGCTCTTGGACACAGGGTTTTGTCTTCAAGATGGTGTTCAAATAGATAAATCACCTTTATTAGCCCTTCTGAAACTTGTTGGTCACGACATAAAAGTTTGTCATAACCTAAAAAAAATCCATGATGAATGTGAAGGAGCAGAAAGACAAAACGTCAGGTTAGCAGCACAGCTCCTATCAAACACTGCAGCTAACATGCTTGAGTCTTACAAACCTGATAAATGTCAGGATTTATCAAATAATTTATCCACTATCCAGCTTTATTACCACTTAATGATTGGTTAGATGTTTTGAACAATTTTGTTCTGGAGAAAAACAACTCATTCATTATGAATATAAAAACATATCAGTCTAACTTAAAAAAAGTCATAGATGTAGAAAACCATTTGCATGCTGTAGCGCCTCATCCTTCCTATTTGGTGCTCTTACATTCTTACTGATCAAATTATTCCTCTCACCACGCACAAGGTTATAAATCCATTTTATAAAAAGTATTGTGAACAATTAATTAATTTTGAATATTATTTGAGCTTTTATTTTAGTCTCATTTAGTTTATAACACATTGTTATTAAAATAGAAGTATAAATTACACATAATTTGTGAGACCTAAATAAAATTGTACATCTTACTTCTTGTTGAATCCAATGCCATTTGACTGGAAACCCACGGGCACAGAAAAGCCTCTTGTAGTAGCTCACGTCAGAAATTCCTCTTACATCATGTGATTCTCTGATCCTGACAAGAGTTGGCGCTTAGTTTTCTGATTTCTGGTTGGTTGGACAGTGGCATTCCAAAATGCATTAGAAAATTGTGAGACTTGTTTGAACAGAAATAATTTGCCAAATTGGCGGTTCTGAAGGATTGATAAGAGACAGTGATAGATGCTGTGACTTTTCTCTTTGTTAAATGTCCATTTCACCCAGTAAGCTAATTTAGATAAAGTTTAAATGTATCTACTTTTAAATGGCTTGAAAGGCTTAAACGTGTTAGAATAAAAAATAACTAATTAAAATAATATAATTAATAAAGATATAAAACCTGAATTCAAAATATGAAATAAAAAATATTAATCTTCAAAACTGCACTTTCATTCTTGGATAAAGTATGTAGAGAAATCTGTTTGCAGTCTTTTACACAAAAAACACACTAACGTAAAAAGACATACCTTATCCTTGAATTTCAAACAAAATAAGAGGCTCAAAATTGAGGATATTACTATGCTCATTCATAGACTTATTCAAAATTCAAATTGTTTTAATAACTCATTTTAGTTTTTGACCTATATATAGATATTTGAGATATATTGGCCATTTGTTGACTTGATGATAAATTTGTACAATTTACCATACTTGTAATATAAATCTAAAGAATTATACCTATTATTATTATTATTATTATTATTATTATTATTATTATTATTATTATTATTATTATTATTATTATTATTATTATTATTATTATTTATTATTATTATTACTACTACTACTACCCATTCGGGTTATACGCACTTACGCTAATGTGTAATGGTGAGATTGTGAGATGAAATGAAGGACCTACAGTTTAACGTGGAATCCGAACCACGGTGGAGGCCTGGCATTCCCCACATTCACAAGATGTCTTGTCAGAGGTGAAGGAAGGGTTTGGTAATCAGATAAATCTTTGCCGGGACCGAGGATTGAACTCCGGCCGCCAGTATAGAAGTCTGACACCTTACCCCTAGACCACCAGGTCACCTACCTTCTCTTAGATCCCTGGTCTATTTCCATTTATTAATTTTTCTCTAGACTGAATTCTCATAATCTATTCATGTACTTCAAAGCAAACATTTTGTGATTGTAATCTAATCTAGAATGGTAACCATTCTGTGTGAATACAATTCACCATAATCATATCATCTGAATATAAAACCCTTTTGAAACCAAGTACATATTTATGGTGCAAGGGAAACTTGTTGGTCATTTCAGTGTGTCTGTTTCGCAGGCCCTGTATTAACAGTGACAGCATCAGACGATGGAAGTTTGGTTGTCACTGGTGGACAAGATCGTCGTGTCATAGTGTGGCAACCTGCCATCTCTTCATAACATTCTAGTCAAAATGTGATATAATTTGAGATGTAACACTTGAATTCATGATTCCTCTAATATTCAAATCCTCAAAAGATTTGAGATTTGTAACAATTTCAAAAAGAAAGTATTTAAATACAATAATGAAAACCGTGACTTCAAATAACAATTTGAAGCAATTGGTAATAGCATATATATATATATATGTATGTATGTATGTGTGTATAATTTTGAGAATAACAAAATCACAAAAAAAAATTACATTAATATAATTATGAATGGGGTTTCATGGTGTGTTGACACAATAGGGTAATTAGTCCAAATTAATATAATGAATTGAAAAAAAAAAGTTATCTTTGTTGCGTGACATAATAGAAATACAAACAAAATTTTTTCAGTGGAACCAAACCTTAAACAACGTGTTTCAAATTAAATTTTTAAATACTTTTTCTCTAGTCCTAACTAAAATTCTACATTTAAAAAAATTTGAGATTCACAAGAAAATTTAAGATTCTGATTTCAGAAATATAGGATTTGACCCATATTTAAATATTATGAACATTTCGTTAAGGTTTGAAATATTAAGCGATGCACTTGGATTGACTGCACAAAATAGCATTTTCCCTGAAACTTTAATTTCATCCTCCCATAATGTTTTATTGATCCAAACAAAAGCTCTACAAGGCTACATCCACATTGCTTTATTTGAATTTGGCTCTTGTTTACAAGACAACATCTTTTGCAGCGGCCGGAGGGACACTTTCCTTTAGTGTAATCTTCGCTTTTTTAGACCTGACTCTCAATATTAATTCTACAAAATATAAATTTGTCAATTTTTGATATAAACAATAATTAAATGTGTTTTGTACTTTTTGGACAAATCTCATATCTATTCAAATTTTGCCTCAATTCATTTGTTTTTGTTATGTGGCTTGAAACGCATGATGATAATTAGGAAATACATAATCTAAAACAACATACATTTGATAGAGTTTCACCTAGAAATTGCAAAAAATAATTAAATTCTCACAAAAATACAAGCAAACATGGAATAATTAAGTTGTGTTACTCTTTCATGGTGACCCAACCTCACTCACTTCTATCTTCCAATGTATTTGCTTCAATAGTTTGATTTGTGATTTGTATCATAGTGCCATTTAAGATGATACTTGTATTCAATTAGAACTAGGCTACTTATAGCCATAATATTATTTGTTTTTAATTTTTTATAAATCCACAACAAATAAAATTATACTGGCCCATCTAATATTGTTTTTGATAGTGTTTAAGTTTGTTACTTGAAGAAATCTTTATCTCTAATATATTTATTAAGTATTTCATAATTTGAAATAAGCCTTAATGTAAATGAAATTGAATGGTTTATCTTGTTTAAAATGTTGGTTTTGCTGTTTATTATAAAATATAATATCGAAATCGGAATTAAAGAATTTGTGTTTACATGCAAGAGATTGTATTTAAATATATGTGTTTGAAATATGAATTATATTTTCATGAATTAAGAATTTAAAATATATCTATAGATTTTGAATTATCAGTGTAAAATAATGGCATTATATTGATTATCCTTGGCCGATTGTTCCAATATCGACCAATAAATTAGATTGGTTATCGGCGTTGGCCCCGCCCTAGTATATATATGGCTCTTTTTTAAATATTCCTTTCATCCATCCTATTTATCCATTCTTGTCACTCACATAGTACTTCTCAAAAATTTCATTTCACAGACATACATTCTTTTTTCCTGCTCCTTCATTACCCAACTTTCTGCTGCGAATGTCAATATTGGTACATAGTACAACCTATAGAACACTCCTTTACACATCTTCAGCACATCCCTGCTCCTAATTATACTTCTCACAGTTCTGAAGAAAGCTTCTGTTTGCCTCCCTCTCTTACTGATTTCTCTTCTATTTCTTCCACTTTCTTCTATCATACTCTCCAAGTATTTAAAGCTTTCCACTATCTTGAACTGGTCCCCTCCTATTGTTACGCCAGTCATGCACCTGTCTCTCTTTCTTGTTGTAATCAGCATCTGACTCTTCCTTACATTAAACCTCTTTCCATATCGCTCCACCACTTCATTCCACGCCTCCAACTGCTACAGAACTTCTTTCTCCTCATTGGCCTTTAGGCTTACTATCAGGTCATCCACAAACATCATCACCTTGTTGATAAAAAATATTGTATAATTTTATTTTACATTTCTTGGTTTCACTTTTATCTAACGAATGTTTCTCTTCAATTGCAAAAAGTAAATAAAAAAATTGCAAATTCATGTTTTAAATTATTTATTTATTCAATTCAAGCTTAACTTTAAAAAAACTTGCACTTATAGGCCTCAATTTAATATTTATATCTGCATTTAATTGGCGTGTTTTATTAATATTTTTTCTGCAATATGAAGGCTTGCTTAAATATATTGAAAGTTGTAGGTTCTTTAAATTTGAACTTTAATGATCTTGTGCTATTTATTATTTGACAAACAAACTGCTCTTAGGAAACATACTATCAACATTTTCTTTTCCATAAGTTTCATGCTCCAGTGCATTAAATATTGGTATCTGTTAACTTATTTGCTGTACAGAACTTAAAGAAGTATTAAACTATGTGTTTTCCCAATCACGACTTCTTTGGACTGTTAACAACTATTGTATTATGTTGCATCATATTTAAATTTGTCAACTGTGATTTTATTGTGATTTTAGATAGTCTTAAAAGATATATATATCATTTTTGTATTATTACTATTATCATAAAAATAAGTTTTTTAAATGTTTTAGGGTAGTATTGATAAAATAATTTTGAATATAAAATTACTATTAATAATATGTTTGTTCCCTTTTACATGTTTTTAGCCACCTTTCCTGTACCTTCTTCCAAATATAACAAAATATTAACAATATCTTTAATTGTATCATCTATATTAAATAACTCAACTTATATTTATAAAAAAAACAACTTAATATGAATGTCTCAAAATGTTATCCAAATGTTGATTTATTCAATTATAAGATAACACCTACTATCCAATCTTAAAACTCTGAACAAAGGAATGTTCAAGTGTGATATTGTAGTCTGTATTTAATACATCGTATATTTTGTTCTTTTAACACCTATTGTATTAGAAATCAATGAACTGATGAAATAACAAAGTATTTGTTAAGTTTATACTTCCTTGTCATACGTTTACCAAATAGTAAATATTACTATATTATAAGACAATTAAAAGGACTTAGCTGTCCAACTTTGTTTCAAGTATAAATATACGTTTATCTAAAATATTTTTACACATTTATAGCTTTGTATAAAGTGTTGTATTGTAATTTAATGTTTATTAGTATCACTATCACTTTATTTTTAAAGTTACTCTCTAACCTTGACACAACAACAAAATATACCTTGGATTTCCATAAATCTGTTTCCAAATGTTTATTTTGGTTGTGTGCAAAGTAAATATGTTATAATTTTTCTTTTACTTTAATATATTTTTATAATGTGTGCTTACCGTTTGTTGTAAAGAATTATTTTAAAATAAACATAAGAGTATATTTTTGTGATCCAAATTGAAGAATTTGATTATAGCATGTTATGTTTACACAAAATTTAACATTAAAGTTGGTTTAATAGAATTCTAAGAGCATTTTCAAATTGTCCCATTTAATTTCCACAAGCAAAGTATGTGATGTATTCTCACAATATATTGCATACATTAATGATTAACCCGCTTAGTGATAAAATGGCTTAAGGCAAGGTTCAGCAACCTACGGCCCACTAACTGATTTTATATAGCACACAAAATATTTAGAAAACAAACAATTGTGTTCTATTAATAAACTTAATAACTAATTACTACATGATAAATTTAAAGTTGGAATTTTTTTGCTCTACATTTTTCACATCGACTCAACAATTCTTTTTAACACCATAATACCCAGGAAATCAAAAAAGTTACCTACCCCTAGTCCCTGGCGTCACTCTCGCACTCTCACTCTCTGGGCTGTCAATGACAGAGAGTTCTAGGTTTAATCTTGGTTGGTTGTAGGCCTAATGAGAGTGGTTTATGCTAAATGGTTTTTCATTTTATCTTCACACAAATGTGGCTATATTACCTATAAGTTCAACCTTCTCTGTCCTTAGCATATTATCGTGTAACTTGAGTGGGTGCTAAGACAGGTTGCTTATAAAATATTGATGGAGTAGGATTGAAAATGCTTATTTAGTGATAGGGTATAATATAAAGTTTGATGGCATCAAGGACGTAACTACAAGGGGAAACATCTCCCTATCTGAGTCAATGTGTGTGTGTGTATGGGGGGCAGGGCGACACAATCCATAAAACATATCATTAATAGAATGTGCAGATTTATCTGGTTTCCAAACCCTTCCTTCACCTCTGACAAGACATCTTGTGAATGTGGGGAATGACAGGCCTCCACCGTGGTTCGGATTCCACGTTAAACTGTAGGTCCTTCATTTCATCTCACAATCACCCTACCATTACACATTAGCGTAAGTGCGTATAACCCGAAGAGGTAGTAAGACGCGGTGCTAATAATAATAGTAATAATAATAATAATAATAATAATAATAATAATAATAATAATAATAGAATGTGTGCAGTATGGTATCAAGAGCAATATACTCATATTAAAGCTGATACCCGCTTCGGTATAGGCATGTTACTTTCGTAATAGACTAGACTGCTGAGGACGGAGGTCGGGGTTCAATCCTGGTCTGGTTAACTGAGGATTTTTCCCCCTAATTGTTTTCCACTCTTACTCCACACAAATGCGAGTGCACTTCCTCTAAAATCAACCATCACTATTCCTAACACATTAGCGTAATTAGTACATATACGTATAAACCGGACGGTCAGTAAGACGTGTAAAAAAAAGCCATAATATAATTCTGGTAGGAAGAATAGTTCTAGAAAGTTCAAACATAATTTTTTGGGGTCAACATTGAAAGCATTATAATTAATTATTAATGTTATTTCATAGGTATTGATAGTAGCTATCAAAAGTTAAAAATGCAAATCACATGACTTAAGTTATGAATATATGAAAGAAGTTTTACTAGTGTTTGTGACTGTCAATTACTGGTCTTCCTACCAGAATCTCATTATAGATAATCTTGCTAAAGGTGATATAGAAGACAGTTCCATAGCATTATTGTTCTTAACATATGGAACGAGATAAGCCCCTCCAAGTCCTACAATGCCAACATTTTTGACAGTATTAAAAAAAGTTGACTTGTTAGATACTTCTACCAATCCCTCCTTTTTCCTGTCATGCCAGGCCTCCACCGTGGTTCGGATTCCACGTTAAACTGTAGGGCCTTAATTTCATCTCACAATCACCCTACCATTACACATTAGCGTAAGTGCGTATAACCCGAATGGGTAGTAAGATGCGGTGCTAATAATAATAATAATTTTTCCTGTCTAGACCTATAACAGTTACAACTTACAAGATTGCAGTAACAGTGTCAGTATATTAGTGTAGTGTCATATTAATTTTGTTGAATTAGTTTACCGATTTTTTTAAATTTCATTTTGTGGTTCTAGTTTTTAACTGTTGGACCATTAATCATTTAAACTATAATCAAAATGAATGCTGACATAAAAAATAGAAAAACTGCACCAGTTTGGAATTTTTTTTCTTATGGTTAATGTTCCAGGGCTAAGTGTGATATATGTAAACAAATAATTTCATATAAAACATCGGTGTCTAACTCAAAAAAGCACATAGTACGCAAACATCCATTAATTAATCTCAATCATACTGACTCACCCGGTAAATATGCTCCTCGACCAGAAAATATTAACAAGCCTCATACCGATTATTTTGAGCCTGATAAATTGGAAGTCCTACCTTTCGAGTCTACAAGTACCGAAAATGAACCTTTAGTTTCTTGCTCTAAACTTCAAAAGCTCACTACAAAATCACATCATCATTCTGAACCACAATGCAGTTTACAATCAATCCCTACTAAGGACAAAAAGAAAAACAGCATTATTCCTTATCTTCACAGAAAAATAGGGGTAAGTGCAAAAATAAAACTTGATGACTGTCTTATGAGTTTATTCACAAAAGACTTTCAGCCATTTTCATAAGTTGAGGATATTGGATTTTGCTCTTTCATATCTGCTCTAAATCCATCCTATGTTCTTCCAAGTAGAAAGACAATAACCCAACTATGCTTCCAGCTCTTTACGAAAAAACTCTCGTTGGTGTTAAGGAAAGTGTAAAGGACATAACTTCTGTTAACATTACTACTGACTGCTGGACATCCCTCAATAATGAAAACTATTTAGCTGTCACAGCTCACTTCATTGATTCAAAATTTTAAATCCAATAAATTTTATTGAAATGCCACTCATTTAATGAGAGGCATACTAGCGGAAATTTAGCCACTGAGCTAAAGCGCATAGTCTGTTCATGGGGAATTGAAGGCAACATTTTATTGGTGGTTTCGGATAATGAATCCAACATTAAAAACGCAATCCAAAATGAGTTACATTGGAAACATTTTGGTTGCTTTGCGCACAAAATCAATTTAATTGTTGAGAATGGTTTGAAACAAATTGAACCTCTTATAGAAAAAATTAAAACTATTGTAACATTTTTTAAGAGAAGTGCAATATTTAATTCCAAGTTTACAAATTTCAAAAAAATTGTGGCAAGGAACCAAAAAAATGAATTCAAGACATTTGCACTAGGTGGAACTCCACATTTTATATGGTTGAAAGATTTGTGAAGCTAGAGGATGCTGTCCGGACTATGGTGGCATTGGCTGACAAAGACTTACCAGTCTTAACCACATGGGACTGGAAAGTAGCAAGCGAAGTGGTAAAGTTGCTCAAACCATTCAAAAGTGTTACTAAAATAATTAGTGGAGAGCGTTACGTAACAGCCTCGCTTGTAATAATTTTAACAAAAGGCCTCGATTACGTGTACCACCGTCTACTTCAACAGGATTTCTCAGAAACGGCTAAAATGTTGATTGTAGCACTCAAAACCGGTATTTCAGAAAGATTTGGAAATGTAGAGCAAAGTAATAATTTATTAGTATCTACATTTCTAGACCCTCGTTTTAAAAATATTGCCTTTAGTGAGAAAGTGGCTGAGCATGCCTAAAGATTGGTGACAAATATTGTTGCAAACAAATTGAAAACTAATTGTCCTGCAAATCAAATATCATACGTAGACAAAGGAAGAAATAGTGATAAAGATGTTTCTGCAGAGCTGTCTATTTGGAGCAACTTCAACACAAAAGTTGAGTCTGTAAAACCAAGTGGGGCCGCACAATCAAGAGCTATTATAGAAGTACAACGCTATTTAGAAGATGATGTACTTCCTCGAAATGAAGATCCTCTCAATTGGTGGCTGGTACACAAATATATTATCCTTATTTAAGTGAGGTGGTCAGAGAAAAATTTGGCAGTGGCGACGTCAGTTCCTTGTGAACGTTTATTTTCAAAAACTGGCCAAATATTAAATGAGAGATGTACTAGATTGTCATCCGAAAAAGTGAAACGGCTCATCTTTATAAATTGCAATGCTAAATTCACTGAAAAATAGTATTTTTTTAAAAACTTCTGTGGATAATAATCAACTCTATGGAAAAGTGACTAGTGTAAAAAAAAAGTTTAGCTCAATACTTGAACAGTTATCGTAATATTAGAAAAAGTAACCTCACATATATATATAGATATACACACACAGCTGTTAGGGGAGTTTTTGGTCAGGCATATATTTTCCAGCGAGATATTGTAAACCTATTTAATCGACGTCAAATTCTAATAGGAATAAACTTTTTTTATATGATTTGTTAGAAAATTTATTAAAACCATGTTCATACGGCCAGTCAGCAGCTGCAGCTGTCACCTTTGGTATACATTATCATTACCTATAAAATATCACTAATAATATAATAAAATGTTATTAATTTGACTGCAAAAAAATATGTTTGTATTTTATAAAGGTTTATTCTTACTAGAATCATACTATACATACGGATAGGCAATGGGGAAAGCACGAGTTAAAACTTTCCCTAGAAGTTTTATTCCCCTTCTCTGGCCAACCTACCCCACCCCTCTAACGTTCTAGTTTCAACTCCTATTTCTAATCTGAGTGATTTCATAAACATTCTATTTTTGTAAATTCTAAATATTACTTTATTTAGGTTCTCGCCTCTTTGTTATAATTAAAATGTACAATGTAAATATAACTCTGAATATTATACTAACCATTAGTATTAGTAAAGTCAAAATAAATTAGCATGTTGGAAAAAATTCAGCAAAAGTTCTGCCTCCTTTGACCTTCGCTTACCTGAACATTTGCCCCGTCACTCTCCCAGACCCATCTTCTCTCTCTCTCTCACCATCTTATTTTATAATCCCATACTTTTCCAAGATATTAAAATTACTACCTATGCTATATTAAAAATAATAGCTTTGCATCTTACTAAACGTTCAGGTTATATGATCATGTACTAATTACTAATGGTTTTAAGAATTTGGAAGTTTATATAAATAGGAAGCTAGAAAGTGTAACCACATTTGCGTGTAGAGAGTGGAAAACCATGTTGTAAAAACCACCCTCAGTACACCCGACTGAGATTCGAACCTCGATCTTTACATCATCGGCAGTCTAGTCTAAAAGAGCATCGTATTAGACCAAACGGCCACCGAAGCGCGTTCCTATGCTATTAAACGAAAAGATCAAACCAGCTGACAATACAGCAAGCTTGTTCTAAGAGGAGCGTAGATCCGGCAAAGTGAAAGAGCAAGAAAGAAGAAAAACAATACAACTGTGCATGGTGCGCATGCGCGAATGCTGAATAAGAAACCAATCTAAATGAACAGCTACACATGCCCATAAAAGCAGACAAGTTTTAACGTTGACAAATAAACTAGCTTAAAAATTAGCATAGTCCTGAACACATCACCGTTAAATTTAGATTAAGTTAGTATAGGTAATAGTATAGACACCAACTTTAAAATGTTTTTTTAAGTGTAATAATTTATAGTTTTTCTAGATGGTGTAATGGAAACAAAATACTTTTTCCGTATTCACGCATGCGCACAACTCAGTTCTTATCTCGTTTCGACATTTAAATTTCTATCTCTAGGCACTCGTCCATAGAATTGTGCTGTTGCTGTGCCGGCACAAACAAGGAACGTGATAACTGCTACTAGGCTAGGAGTAGGTTCGAATATAGTGACTGTGACAAAAAGGAACAGGTCCAGTGGTGGCAGTAAAAGATTGCTCCTGCTCCACTAAAGGAGCAGTTTTTCCCATCCCTAGTTTGAGATTGCACCACTCGTCTGGTATATCTCAATCCAATAGAACTTACTTGAATGTTTGAGAACCGGAAACTGCCTCAAATTAAACATCTACATATTCTCGGTTGTTCGAGAGCAGAAAGTTAATTTTTAAAAAGACTTTAACATTGCAATTTTGACTCAAATTTACGTTACACACTGAAGTTAGATACAGTAGCTGATGCCTCCTAACTTCAGGGTGTGAACTTAAAAACAAGAAATAACTAGTAATTTCCTAGTTAGAATCTGGTAACTATCATATCTGAATAATTTAGAAGAAGACGTGCTTTAAGCGCCAAGTAATAGTATATAAAATTCAAATAAAATATAAAAATTATATATATATATAAAAAATTAAGAGGAGAATATTGTCAATGCTTTCAAATATTCCTTAGGGTCAAATCAAGAAAATTACAAAGTCTCTTAGTAGGAATATTGGGCAAGAAGTAACTCTCAAACCATTTCAAAAATATATTTGAAGTTATTCAACCCTTCTTTGACGCACTATATCGAGTTTATTTGTTGGGAGACTAGTGTTTATCCAGGTTATCAAAATGTTTTCTCCTTTGAAAATACACAACAAGGTTAGTTTGTTTCCTGAAGTAAAACAGCAGAGCAACACTGATGTGTTCTCTCAACCGGATAAATTTATCATCTTTGTGCACCTTTCACCAACATAACCAACCACTTTTGTTTTGCTTGGTTCTTTTGAGAAGGATATTTCTTTACAATTAAATAGAAGATAAGGGTTCCATTTTAGATTCAGGTCTTGGAAGGTTTTCTTCAAAATGTCGAAAATTCATAGACAACAAAGGGGTTTGTTTGGGCGAGTCGTACATACTCAACATCTTGTGGTTTCTTGACTGACATATTATGTCTTTGTTTGAAATTTATAAATCAATCTAGTCCAGGACGACCATTTTTAAAAGTTGTTTTCATTCCGTTGTGCCAAGCTAATGTGAATTAGCTCGCACAAGTGCGTGACTATGTAACCCTGTAATGAAATATCATCTATTAATTAATTTAACTACTGCCTGGATTTCCCATGTTCAAGTCCGATGAGGGTGAGGTTCTTTGATCTTAATTACCGGGCCTTATTAAATTGGTTTAGAGGAATAAATCCCCTTCTGAGAAAGAGTTCTAAAGTCTGGCGTGCTAATGTCCCCCTCCCCCCTTTATCTGTCGTGGCTGGTTACGCATGCGCGGTCTTCCTGAGGTGTGAGTGGCTCAATTTTCCACCCCTTCTCTCCCCCTTGCTCTAATCCCTGCCTGGGAGCGCCTGCTAATTTTGTCTCGTAGTTCTAAATCAGTGTGTTAGAGGCAGAGACCTTTTCTTTAGACCTACTACAGTACGGTTGACTAATCCTTGTTGTGTTATGCTGCACCATAGCTCACCGCTGCTGGACGCTATGGCGTCCTGTGAAGTAGAGTCTCAGACCAGCCGCAGCTAGCCCCCACCACAGGTGTTTCACATACTCATTATCTTCGAATGCTGGTGCACTCCACGCACATTCCACCTGTACTACTGCTGGTGAACTACATGCACAGTCCACCTACTCTACTGCTGATGCACTCCGTGTACATTTCACCTACTATACTGCTGGTGCACTCCAAGCTCATTCCACCTGTTCTACTGCTGGGTGCACTTCTTGCTCGTGTACCTACCATTTACGAGGATTAGGGTAGGGAACCTCAAGTTAATCCAACCGAGGAGTTTCATCCTTCTGATGGACTGGTTGAATTGCGCTCTTTTGGAACCCTCTACACCGATGTCTAATGCTTTACTGTAATCAAAGCGTGGACATTGGTATAGTAATATGCTGTGTTATATTACAGCATGCAATTTAAGATTGGTCTCAAGCCAGGCTCCCTTGGGGTATACAGTAGGCCCTTTTAGATGTATTAGACGTTTAGGTTGTTAAGGCTCCCTCTAAGCTGTTACGCTGTGTGTTTTCTGTGAAGCTGTTGTGTACTCAATATAGTGGGCTTCACCCTTTCTTGTCACCAGCCAGATAGGATTAAATATTTGGCCTAGCTACATTATCTGTAAGGCCCTATCTCGATATTTATTGTAGGTTTATTTAAATGATGTGTGGTGCCTTGTCAGTATTATAAGTGTATGTATATTTGTATTCAGATAGTTACCTGTCATTTGTTGAGCTTTAGGCTAGTTATATATTTAGTGATGCTGAAGCTACGCGCTGTCACAGCATATATTTATATAGAGTTGGTAAAGCTGTAGCGTTTAGCTAGTTAAGGGATTTACCTAGTGGATTTAGTATGAGGACGAGTACCTTCTGTCATCGGGAGGACCAGGTAATAATTAATAGCCTAATTAGGCTGGCAGTGTCAGTGGTTGAACCCATTTTACTATTAGCTCTTTAACTTTGTTACTGCCTGATCTTATGGGCGTGTCGCGTAGTCATGATACCTTAGTTGCTCGCGGTGTTCTCTTGTTTTCTATCCCCGTAGGCGGGCTCCTTAAGCCACGTTCTAGCAGGCGTCAAAGCCGAATTGAAGTACACCTTTCTTACATATGTTTATAATGTACACAGTGTTGGGTAACCACAACTAATACAATGGATTCTCAATTGGGACATTTAAATCTACTTATTGGTGGAATATGATCATCTCCCCAGGATGGTGGGCAGGACGTACTTGTCGATTAACTGACACTATCGGACTGCTCAGTTAAGAAATTTAATCCATACTTAATTGTGCATTCTAAGTGTAATGGGAGTTGTTCGTCCTTTCAGTCATGAAGCTATCAGACTACCAAAACCTTGTAAACACCCTCTAATCCACTAAAGCATTCTGTATTGTATGTGCTTAATAAAATTGTTATTTACCTCGCTATGTCTGCTCTGTCAATTTGCACCCCTTCCCCCCTTTTTATATTTCTATAAGGTATGGTGACTGTTAGTTTTTACATAAGATTCAACAACATCCATTACCTCTTACCTACTTAGACCAAACCCCCTTTTTTCTACAGTAACACTTTCAAGCAGTCCACTAATTCCTTTCATGTTCTACAGGCCTACAGGTATTGCAGTCCTACTTTCTCCTCCTGTGTCACTTTGTGCTATATTTCCAAGTTTACCGCGGAATTCATTCAAATAATGTCGCAGAGTAATCCTTGGAATATTATACATTTGCGCCGCTATTTTTATTGACCTATTCCCATTTCGGGCATCTTATAAGGCTTTTTCCAAGTTATCCTTTAAATACCAGTCTGCTCCTTTTTGGGGTTTTAGAATATAATTGCCTAAAAAAAAGAAGAAGAAGAAGCCAATTTATTAAGATAAGATAAAAATATTCTTGAGGTAACTGGGCCACAGTAAGGGATAACTGCGCCAGGGATATGACCCACTAACCCTGTATCTATGGCCCAGTTACCCCAAGTACGCTATTTATTACATTACTGCAGGCAAATGGGCCACCCCTCAAAAATCACCTTAATTGTACAAGTCACTAGAAATAACCTTTTACAGATTGTTTTAAAATCTAAAGTATTCAAAAACCTTAATAGTTTAAATTTAATTTCTACCACAAGTTGTTAATCGATATCATGTCACACGTTGTAAGGCCAGAACAATAATCCTCCAGAAAGTAATCCATCAAACTCACTTCTCGACGCTTACAAAACACTACATTTGTTGTTCTAAATCTAGCATATGTTCAGTAATGCCAACACAATGACAAAATAACCCTCTATGCCTCGGAAAACAGGAGGTATCTGGCCCAGATTCCCCAGTGGCCCAGTAACCCCACCTTAAATTACATACATACATAGCTAATCACGCCGTTCCTTTACGGCGTGGAAAGTAAAACTGTGCACATAGCTTAAAAAAAAGCTCCGTACTTAATCCATCTTCACCAACTTTATTCACACTTCCCTGTCATTGCGTACTCGCCTCAACATCCACACACCGAGTTATATATGCTCTTTTACGCTTAAAGCTATTAATAGTTATATTTTTCACACATTCATGTACCCTACAACATTTAGCTACGTCTTACATGGCCTAACCCTTTCTTTTGATCCAGACACTCTTCCTTAATATTTTGCTTCGTCACTCGTCTAATTGACAGATTACAACAGAAAACTTTGTTTAAGATTGACATCTACATGTGGTGAAATTTAGTAATAAGGAGTTGGACTTTATTTTGAAGAGTGTTGGGGTAGTCAAACGTAGCTTTAATTGTTACTATTTCATTCATCATAAAATATATATAAAAAAAGAGTTTTCTTTGTAAGGCTGCGTGTTGACACTTTCTTATGTTTATTTCCAAATGGACCTTTTTTATATTATTTTGTTTTTAAAGTAATGTAGTTTTTTTTCTACTTTGGGACACTTATTTTAAAAATAAGATTAGCATGGAATTTAAAACAGAAATAAAGTTGGAATTTTAATTATTGTTGGAAAAAGAAGCTGAAGAATGGTTGTAATAAGAAAATGGTTGTTGAATTTGGTATAAAAGTGAGAGGAATAAAACTTATTTAGTAAATTAATATTAAATTTGTATATGATATTTTGACAAATAAAAGCACATTTCAGCAAACAAAGGATAACCAACTCAGAGGTTCTACATACAAGAATCAAGTGCACTACCAATACTAAATAGTCTGTGACTAACTTTATAACATTTTTCTGAGTTAGCTCAAGAAGCAGCTTATGAATGTTACAACTATTAGTAAAACCTAGGAGAAGATAGTAGCATACAATAATATCACAGCTTTTCTTCCTTGAAAGCTCCTTTTATATTAAAAATATTAATAATGAAAGTTTACGTTCAATCTACATCTTATAGACACTAAAACAATTTGGTGTTATTTTTCTTTAATAAGTTTGTGTCAGTTTGTATTGAAATAAAATTTCTCTCACATATTTAATGCGAGGAACACTTTTATCTCACAGAAATATTTTAAAGTTTTGTTGGCAAAACTTTTGTAATCAAATACAAAGCTTTTATAGCTGATAATCATTTTGTGTCAAATTTATCTATAAATAATTAAATATACATTAAAGATTCAATTTGAAATAAATTTAACTCCTAGTGTGTTTGCCAGAATTCGAATTAAATATATAATTTAATGCAATTAATTGTATATTTGAAATGCTTTCAAGAAGTAATTGTTTTTATCATCTATTAAAGGGCATTTGTGTTCAAAGCATAAATAGAAACAATGTGAATCCAATATATTCATATTACTCCCCAAAGAAACATATTTTTAATATAATATTCGTCAAGTTATCTCAGAATGCTTCTGTTTCTAGCAAAAAACGATCATATGACGCTTCAATACATTTGTATGAGAAGGACTTGGAAAACACTCATGTTCAAAAACTTCAAGAAATGTTGGCATGTACATTTTCAGAGGCAAAAAAAATTATGTACAAGTGCCCAAAACTCTCAGATTTTGATATTGTGGATATAGTGGAAACTTTAAACTATTTAATGAATTCTGGTCTCTCGAAATCTACAATACAGAGAATACCCTTTCTTTTAACTTTCACAAAAGGTATGTGTTATATATAGACTTAGTTATACTATTACAATAATGAGTATCTTAATATAAACTAAAAACAAAGTGCTTTATATTGGTAATGTAGGCTATATGATTTGAGTAAAAAAGTGACCAAGGACATAGGCTGGAATGTGGATGTACTGAAAATTAATGTGGTAAACACGGTACTTAATTTTAATGTCATACTGTTCTTATTCGATTGAAACAATATTTGTAATTTTTATTGACAAATTTATTTAAATTTAATTTCACAATGCCAAAGAAGTTTGCTAATTTGATGTTCAAGTTTCCTAGAATAAATGATGCTAAAATTAAAAAATGCATTTTTGTGGGCCCTCAAATAAGAAATTTGATTCAAGGTGGAAAATTTGAAGATTTATATTACGCCATATTGAAAAAAAAGAGCGTGGAGATTGTTCAAAAGTGTAACGAAAAAGTTTTTGGGAAATTTTAAAGTGTAGAACTACCGTGACATTGTGGGTGAACACTTCCATTCATTCAAAGCTTTGTTGCTTAAAATTCATTTCTTGGACTCTAACTTGGACATCTTCCATGAGAATCTTGGTTCAGTCATTGACGAACATGACGAGTGATTCCGACAAGACATTTAGTTTATGGAAATGAGGTACCAGGGAAAGTGAAGTTATAATATACTCCCAGACTATTACTGGATGCTTAAGAGGGATGCACTAATGACTCTTAACTTTGAAGTAGCAGTTTGCACTCATGACTCTTAACTTTGATGTAACATTTTTCGCTCATGGCTCTTATGTAGCAACTTTTTACTCATAACTCTGAACTACAATTTTTTTCTCATAACTCTTGACTTACGAGCATAATTGTTAGAATCACATTCTACAACGAGCTTGAGTAGATGCTTGGTGTGTATAATTCATTCACGACCTAAGTTTACTTGCATGACAGCTCGAAATGTTACTAGAAGTAATCCCTAATATATCGCTACGCCAACAGCTGACATCTATCACTTTGGATGACTTTTATGAAAACAGATGGTAATATATTAATGTGATAGTTAACCACAGTAATTTAGGCCAATATTATTTATATATCTATTTGAGGACGAACACAAAGTTTATTTATCGTTTTATTCCACTTAAAAAAAAAAATTCACACCACTTTCACAAAAACTTCTAACGAACATAACTTCAAAATGGCGACTAACGAATTTAAACCATATGGTTGAACATAACGGTAAACAAGTTTCTTACAATGATATAAACACACAGTTGATGAAAATATTTTATTCAGTTAAATAATTCAAAATACGATAAAATAATCATAAAATCATTTATTGTATGTAAAAAAAAAAGACAAGTTTCTCTTTTCCAAGTAAATACGATGCCTGTATTAAAAGGTATACTATATTACACAAAATCAATAACGTTCCAAAACAAATAAGTACTTTTAATTAAGTTATGTTTAAAATATTGTTTCGAGTTGGATAAAAAGAAATTATTTAAAAAAAATGAAATAGTATGAGAAAACTTAAGTTTACACTATTTTAAATGTAATATATAACAGGTAATTAAAGATCTTTACATTTATAACAAAACAGTGATCTTTTACGAGTGTTGGCAACCCAAAACCTAAACATATGATTTTTGAACTGTCATCCAGATAAAAACCTATTGTGAACAGACTTTATAGGCCTATATACTCAGTTTGCCACTAGTTAAAGCAGCACATTATTAGGTGTAGATGCTAAGAACCTGCAAACTCTGGTTGGGACTAAGCTATTTTGCGCTTCTCTAGCTATGACATCGTTTCTTGGAAAAGTATCTGTGCAACTTGTCTTGGTTAGCAAATCAACACCACTTCCACTGATTATCCACTCAAGCTTGTTTTTGCATGTGACCCTTAATATTAACTAAATGAATTGGAAGCTTTTTTTTTCACATCAAAGTTTCGTCGCTTTTTCTCCAACTTAATGCTTTTGCTATTTTCTAAAAAAAATCATTGTTTTTATCTTATGCTCTAAAATGTTAGTGTAAACCTGGTTTGCCAATATGAATCCTCAATTTCATAGAAAGCCTGTTATTTGAAAACTTGAAACTCAGGCTGCCACAATGGCGCGAATATTAATAATGTAAACAGAAACTATACAATAATCCATAACAAAGTAGTATTGGAAGCTTTGGTTAGAGTTCCTGGTTAGAGATCCATAGGTCTCGGATTCAATTCCTGGTGCTTTCAAATTTTTCTTTGAAGCAGTGGTTCTGGAACGGGGTCAAACTCAGCCTCATGAGGACAAATGAGGAGTTACTTGAATAAAGAAGTAGCGGCTCCAGTCTAGAAAACTAAGATTAATGGCTGCAGGGTTAGTTGTGCTGACCATATGACACCCTCTATCCACAAATGTTGTCACTATTTTCCCCAATATACAGCAGCTGCTCGACCGGTATATATTGCTTGTAGGCCATAGAGTTTTGTTTAAATCACTTTTTAGATTTGCTTTTTAAAAAATAAATTAAATAAAACTTATTAATACAGTACCAAATGTGAGTGACTTTGAGTCTATGTTGGGGGTCAAAAGTGGGCTTCCTATGACAATTAAGGTTACCAATTAAGCATTATGACATGTATTGATTGATTGATGTTTAAAAAAAAATCACAAAACAAATATGGCGGAAAGTAGAGATTCGTCACAATCATAGTGTCATTTTTTCACCAGTATTTCACCATACTCTTTTTTTCTAATAAGCTAACCCCATTAATAATTTATGTTGTTAATTGCTCACTTGCTCCATCTTTGCATGTTATAAACAATACTTAGATAACTTGTAATTTCCTGAACATGGCATAGCTCTTTGCAATACACATAAGCTACACACAAACAAATTGTGTTCAGATTATCCCCAACTGTACCTCACATGACTAGCTTAAACTATTCCATTTGACACGTTATAATCTTTTCTGTGTAATATTTTGTTAGCTCACTAACTAATTACTTCTCTTTTTAGAGGAGTTGGCTTGGCGTTTGCACAATATCAAGATGTTTTGGCCTGGTAGTATCAATAAAGTGGCAGTACTATTAACCCTCCCGGTGGACAAAATCAAGAAAATCAGCAGTTTGGCGGCACAAGAATCCAACATAATTCCACAAAAGACCCGTATTAACTACTTGAGTGACATGTTACAGGTATGTTGGTGATTACCGTATTTCACCGCATAATCATCAATTATCTTATGCTTAATTTTTGTGGAAAAAAAAAGTAGAGTGTGACCATTTTGTGAAAATTAAAAAAACATTGTCTTACTTAAAAATTGTGTGGGAAGATGTGAGTCTTTGCATATTAGGTGACTTATGCTTGTTAGCTTCTCCCTTCACCCACTCTCCTTGGTACAAACCACACAACTCAGCTTTCAGAAATATAGCTAATCCCATTGCACATCTGCTGAGAATTCTGGTCTCGCAATGCATGAGAAGACAACTGTACCTCCAAGTTCAACAGCTATAGATATTTATGATGCCAGGAAATGAGAGAGAGGAAGTAACTTGCTTTCTTTTACCTTTTAAATTGACATGATGACAATTATGCGCTGCATTTTATAAACTAATTTTTAGACTAAAAAAAGCTGGGAGCGATGATTATATGATGAACTACAGTACATTATTTGCAAAACTTTCAAACATGCACTTGGTTTAAATACTGTAGATGAATATGTCACTAGACCACTTAATTTGTTAAACATTTTTTTATTTACATTATAATGTAGCCATCATAATGTGTAGTGTATAGGGATGCACCGCAGGAGGATTAAAACTTGGAGAGAACAGGGCACACCTATATAAAATCTATCCAGACCTATTTTGTGTTTTCACTCTTCACATTGTCACTCAGTGAAATAATTAATTAATTTTAATAACTTTCTTTATTATTTCCAATTGGCAGGACGTTTGCAGCAAGAGCAACAAGGGGTAGCAAAACAATGTTCTGGACCACCTATAATAATACCTACTATTTTAAATTCACCGCTAGGCTTTGAACTCTTTGAATTAACTAATGAGTCAACCATATTTTAAAAATTATAATGTACGAGGCGTGTTTTTTTAAGTAAGTACTGTTTTGAAATTTGGCCGCTGCAGCTGCTGTTCTGCGCATGTGCGTTGAGTACCTCCATCTATTGGCTAGCCACAGACACCATAACAGAAGTATTTGACCATGTTTATGTCTGTTTGTATTTAAAATGGCTCAGTAAATTGAAAATCCCGCCAACTGTGAAATACGCTCTGTTATTATTCATTTTCTTCATGCAAAAAATGTGAAAGCCGCTGAAATTCATTGGCAGATCAGTGAAGTGTGTGGAGAAAAAATTATGAGCGAAGGAATGGTAAGAAAATGGGTTAGAGCATTTAAAGATGGCCGCATGAATGTGCTTGATGAGGAACAAAGTGGGTGACCTTTTGTCATTACTGAAGACTTGGTGCAGAAAGTTGATGGAAAAGTTCGAGAGAACAGACACTTCATGATTTCATCTTTATCTAATATGTTTCCTTAAGTTTCAAGAAGTGTTCTTTATGGAATTGTGACAGAACACTTAACTTATCGTAAGTTGTGCTCCCGCTGGGTATCGAAAATGTTGACTGAGGTGCACTTTCTTTGAGCAATACATTGATTTTGGTGATGATTTTTTAAGCCAAATTGTCACAGGCGATGAAACATGGGTGGCTCATGTTACGCCGGAATTGAAACAACAATCCATGGAATGGCGACATTAAACATCACCCAAGAAAGTGGAGTTCAAGCAAACAATTAATTTCCTTATCATGTACATTGTGCTAGTGTAATAGCCTCAGGATGATTAATTTGACACTTGTAACTCTCTCTGCATAAAGCATTTTAACTACAATGTATGTCATTAGAAATGTAGGTAAGTGCCTGAAGCTCAAAAGTTTCACATTTGTGGTCATGGCTAAGGTTTCTAATGGGAGTGGACAATCATCCAAACATTTTTCTTCATTTTCCCCAAAATAGCCTACAATTATTGTTTATGAATCTAATATTTTTGTTGAAAAATACCCTAGTCTCAACTTCTCAACTATATCTATAAAAAATATTTTTAAATAATGTTTTGCCCCTGTCAATATTGAAAAGTATATTTCTAACCACTTAAAATATAGCCATGAATATATCATACAGAACAAACACTACCGCTCAATCCAACAAATTATTATTATTATTATTAGCACCGCGTCTTAATACCCGTTCGGGTTATATGCACTTACGCTAATGTGTAATGGAAGGGTGATTGTGAGATGAAATGAAGGACCTACAGTTTAACGTGGAATCCGAACCACGGTGGAGGCATGGCATTCCTCACATTCACAAGATGTCTTGTTAGAGGTGAAGGAAGGGTTTGGTAATCAGATAAATCTGTGCCGGGACCGAGGATTGAACCCCGGCCGCCAGCATAGAAGTCCGACACCTTACCCCTAGACCACCAGGTCACCGTTCCAAACAAATTAAAAACACACCTTTCAAGTGTATATTGTTAATATTTCAAGTGTTATTTTTCGATATATTTACAAAAATGACTATCAAATTTGGACCTAAAGTATGTTTTTTTGAACTTTGATCAAACTTTCTATATAATATATCTAGACTTTCTTTTGTTAATTACTGTTAAATACTTACTTGATGAGGTATCTAACTTTACTGTAAACGATACTGTAATGTTGGGACGCACATGAACCACGAGTTCTTTTAGAGATATTGGGGTAGGTTGCCGACCAAACACGAATAAAAATGCCCACGGAATATTCAAGGTTTTGATTATTAAAATTACCACTTACATACACACTCTGATTAACTGTATATCTAAATTAATTATAACTAAACAAGTAATTAAATATAATAAAAAAGAGCCTTAATCAAGTCTGTAACTTAATTAAACTAATAGAACACTGAGATATAAGTAAATTAAATAAATAAATTAACAACTCTAAAGCACCTGATAACTATTCAAATATTTAAAAACAGTCACAAACATTTTAATTAAAAACAATTAGTCCACAGTAACAATGAATGTCTACATCACCCGTGTACTTAGGCCAACACTTGTCCCGCACACGATACACTGCGATGACCCGCGATACACAAACACCGATCCGCACACTGGACACGCAGGTCCACACACTGGACACGCAGGTCCACTCCCAGTCTCACTGGTTGAGAGCCAAGAACTGAACACACCCGGCTATCGCTGAGCGTGTTTATATAGGGGTGGTGACAGCTAAGGGTCTGGAATCCTCCATTTCTAAAGTTAAGAGTCCAGAATAAAAAAGATCCCGCCCCTTCCAGATGTGTCTCCGTCCTCCTCCCCGCACCCCCTTGGCCCCTCTAATCCCCCAGTCAAGTGAGAAGGTCGCTGCCTACCTGCTAGACAAGGAGGGAGACAGAGAGAACAAGGAGCGCAGTTAGGGTAAACAATGAGAGCACGCTGGTCCCACTAGTAAACACTAATCTTGTTACAATACCATATTTAAATAAATACTACTCCCTTATTTCCTAAAATCTTGCTGCGGCGTTCCTTGCAATTTTACAAATAGTTTTGTTGGATTATTTGGAGTTGGCAAATAAGAGGTAAGGGGGATATTCTTAACTTAATTACCTCAAATTGGAAACCCTTCCCACTAGAGTTTACAATAGGCTGCTTTGTTTATTGTTAAAGGAAAAAGGCGAACAGACAACACAAATCAACCAAGCAATTGTGGACGTTAATAGCTGCACTTATGATTTTAAATTGTTCATTTCTGACTATATCTATCAGATTAATTAATTGCCAACTGTCAGACCCGAACTTATGATGGAGATGCCATTATTCTTGGTGAGCTAGCAGTTATTCAAGTCATAGTATGGCAGAACTGCCCAGATAATTAATTGTTTTACCAATCTGCCCACAATTTGAATGTCTTACTCAGTCAATAATATAAGAAAATAGAAAATATTATTTAGAACTCTAAATGGAGAGTCTTTTTTCTTTTGCTCCTCAACTAAAAGAACTGAATTGTTAAAGTTTGATTAATTGGGCAGCACTTACCTGTAGATTATTTCAAGCTATTATTAGATTTACTCATCATTCCTAGAAATGAAAATTTTCTGGTAAATATTTCAAATAATTAATTTATTGTGGAAGGGAATGTATTCATAAAGGCTTTGATTGAATTGAAATCTTAACATATCTGGCGTACAACAGACCGGGTAACCCTAACGTTAATAACTGTTTGGTTTCATTCAACCACCAATCTCTGTAGACGATACATGAGTGTGAGAAGAGAACTGGAATCTCTGTTATTGCTTTTTTGTAATTCATTTGATAATGTTTCTGGTTGTTAAACTGAATTTAACAAATATAAACATTACAACTTTGGTTATCTCGATTGCATTCATTCCCATAGTTGGAGAATTTCATGGAAAAAATTTAAGGAACATTTTCCATCTTACATCTCTACTACCAGCTCAGATTAGCATATGTACTAATTACGTTAATGAGGTAGGGATGAAGAAGGTTAAATTAAGGGGAAGTGTACCTGCATTTGCATGTAGGGAAAGTGGGAAATCATTTAGGGAAAAACACCCTCGGTACACTAGACTGGGATTTGAACCTCAATTTCACTTTTATTGGCAGTATAGTCTAACATGAGAGTGATGCCTTAGTTTGACCATGGAACCACTGAAGCAGGTATTAATAATGTTCATTCTTACTTATTATTGCTAGTTATTATGGGATTTACTGCTCATTCCTACCTATTAGGTACTGTAGATGTACTGTTATTTCTTACTTATGGTTGCTTAGTTAAGTTTAGATCTACTTTTAATTACTATCCTAATCTTTAGCGTAGTCAGTAGTGCATTTGCTTACTAAACAAAGGAACAAAGTTCTTATACTAGGTATAAATGAACAATTTATCATTTCCAAAATCGAAGCCTCTCTTTTCACAGTAATGCATTGACTGACATTTACGACGTTGAACATTGAAAACACCGAACTGGTTTGAGATCACAAAGAATGATCCCAATACAATCACACAATGTTAGAAAGAGGTTAGGAAATCTGTTGTATTGTATTTAGAACTAATATTTGTAGAAATGTAGTTTATAGTTTAAAACTTGCTATTCTAATTATTGAACATTTTATAAAACTATCAACAGGCTTGGTCACAAAAAGTGGTGCATAAACTGGAAAAAAAAATTTTTTTTTATAAATCTACCAACAAAATCAATTCAATGATTGGAGAATATATTTGATAACTATGCAAATATTTGCTAGGAAAACCCATTTGGAAAAGACTACTGAGAAGACCCAAATGCAGATGGGAGGATAACATTTGGATAGACCTGAGAGAGATAGAGTGTAATGAGACAGACTGGATAGAATTAACTCAATATAGGAATAGGTGGTTTATTTTTGTGATTGCAGTTCCTAATGCCCTAGAGTAAGTAAGTAGTATTTGCTACTTTGACATCTCTAGCAAGCTAAGAAACTATGCTGTTTTGTTCTACTGCATACATTTGTTATTAAATATAATTCTTATTTTTCACTTTCAGTGCAGTATTTCTGACATATGCGACCTGAGTTCACGATATTTCTTCATTCACACCGTACCATTTGCTCGCCTATCAAGCATTCTAAAGATTCTTCTAGGTTTGTAATTATAATGAGACTATTTTAATTAATCGATAAAAGTATACTTTATATATATTTAATTAAGACTAAGATAAACTTCAAACAAGTGTAGCTATTGGGCCTAGGTGCTCAGTTAGGACACCTGAGTGACTCGAGAGGTCGGTATTTCCTCGACTGACAGCACCCAAGAGTGTTTTTCCATACTATTCATTGTTCACTGTCTACTGCAGGTGAATACTTGTGCAATTACGTTAAATTCCCCTGATTTATTGGGACCTTTATAAGTTGACAGAATAAGTTGTTAACAGCCAGTAATTGGAAGTGTGTATATAGTAAATAAAAATCATTGTGAAAGTTAGAGTGTATTTTCTAAGTTCTTGTTTATGAAGCATGAATCAAGAATAGTTAATCTGCTGTATGTTAAAATTACCCTCGTGCATATTAGCTTTTCATTGTTGCATAGCCTGTTCAAACAATATCTCTTCATGCTTTTAGATGCTGGAGTAACACCAGAGGACATTTTGAAAGATGTTTGGGTGTTTCGGTATAATCCACAATCTATACAGTCTCGTTTGGATCGCATCAAGGAAAGTGGCATCTTAGGCATAAAGCCCTGGATGGTACATTGTGACATGAAAATATTGGAAATGTGAGTGAATATATTACTATTAATTTTTTGACAAAAGAAGGATTTGTTGTCCATAGAGAATGCTTGATACTAAACAGGTGAATTAATAACTAGGTGCATTGAAGTTTATATCATATAGTCTTCTAGGTAAATTCAAGTTAACTTATTTTATATTTGCTATACTTAGGGCTTGTCTTATGACTACCGAATAAACATTGCTATTGGGAGATTAAAGTAATCTACCGAGTAAATGTTATCAGCCACTTTAAAATTTTACACGTCTTATGAACTGAATCTATCTATCTATCTGTAGGATAAATATATTTTTATTCAGAACACGCAAGGTTGGTACTGTTTTTACTGGTGCACGCATGCGTATAAGCCCTGCTGATAGCGCTACAACCTAGCGAGTGGTGAGAACACTCAACATTTGTTAAATAATGGCAGCTAAACGAGTGCGAGGAAACAGATGGCATTACGTGAGCACAGAAGCTAAGTTGTCTTGCAAGTACAAATTTCGGTGTCTGCCAAAATATGGTCAATAGATGGGTACAACATTTACAATATTTCATTTATTTTACTTCCATTTAAATAATTTATTCTTATATAACTATAACTCTACAGATAGCTTGTCAGTTTTTGTAAAAGTGTGGATTAAATGTTCTAACTTTATATAGTTTGTATAGTTAGTTACTAAACACATGAACCAAGATTTTAACCTAAAAACAGATTCTGATAGAAGAAACTTCATTAAAAACAACGCATCACTATGGCAACAAACATTTTAACTTCCAGATAAAAGTTATCAGATACTTAAACCTTCTGATGAAAATATGATGGATAAATACATTTTATCTGGCAGATAAATGCTATCTGACAGTCATAAAACCGACCTTAAGTCATACATTCTAAGATTAAGTAAATGATAACATACTTACATACCTAATCACGCCATTTCCTTGCAGGATGAGCAAGAAACTGTGCATATAGTAAAAAAAAAAAAAACTTTATACTTAATCCATCCTCACTAACTTTCTCCACACTTCCCAATCCTTGCATATTCCCTTCGCTTCAAAAACATCCAAACACTGAGTCATACATGCTTGTTTATTCTTAAAGCTTTTAATGTGTCTCTTTTTCACACATTTGTCTACAACATTTAACCACATTTTACACGGCCTACCTCCTCTTTTTGATCCACACTTATCCTCTCAACATGCCCAAACCTACGTAAGGCATGTCTTTCACATTGACCTAATGGATTCCCTTTTGAACCCCACTCCTTCATTACTTATTGTAAAATTCTCTGATTGACTAGTAATTAGGAATCTAAACATAATTGACATATTATACAAAATAATAAAATATTTCAGAAAGATTGTCCTATGTTTGTTAAACGAACAGTAGAAAAATAGTGTGTCTGGAATTGGAAGATTTTTCTCATATCCCAAAATAATTGTCAGTATTAAGGGTTGTTTCAAAAACATAAGAATTGAATTTGTTAACATTCCTGAATAAAGATATAGTCTACAGGTGGTGCAGGTGAACCTGACGATTTTGGAAATTAAATAACGAGACGAATATGTTGGTTTTAGATTTAATGATTACTATCGTTAGAAACTACATTTAGTGACATTTTATGTTGACCACAGAACATCATCATTCCTTGAAACCACATGTTCTGGAAACAATCCACGCAACACAGTCATTGTTGTCCTTATATGTAGCTGCCCCATCTTGCTGGAACCATACATTGTTAAAATCAATTCCCTGATGACATAATTCTGATTTCATGAAGTTGTGTAACATTTCAATGTAGTGATCCGTAACACTTCTATTATCTTCAAAAAAGTAAGGGCCTTTAACTCCAAATTATGCTACCCTACTTCAAACCATCACTTTCTCGCTGTAAAGAGGCGCTTATGAAGCTGTTTTGAATTCTCTGCCGCCCACTAGTGAAAATTCTCTTTATTGACACAACCTGACAATTAAAAATGTGCTTTGTCAGTCATAAGCAGAATGTTTGCTACAGCTTATCATCCAGAATCTGAAGAAACTATTCAGCAAAATTCTTACGTGTAGTTAAATCCTGAATATTTAGCTCTTGAACAAACACCATTTTATACTGGTGAAAGTTTAGATCTATGTGCAAAATTCTACACAGGCTTTGCACAGACATGTTTAAGGCAACAACTTGCTTCCTGGCTGAACACCGTGGACTCCGGAGGACAGCTGTTCTAACATTTTCAGTACTCTCCGGTGTTCACACTGTTGGAATAACACCCGGCGGTTTCTTCTTAACTGCAAAAGCACTTTGATGAAATTTATCAATTTATCAACTCACAGCTTTATTATGATACGTCTGGGAAACAAGCCATGATGAGGAATATTGAAGTGAATGTGAAATAACTCTGCATAGTGATAACAGGTTCACCATTCTTGAAAAGTTTATATGATGAAAGAACAATTTTGTATAATCCACTGCTCCATACTTATAAAATAGCATGCAACAAGCCAGCAAATGACCTTAAACTGATGCAGCCGCCATAATAATGAAGGATGAAAATCGGCGGGTTTCTTTGCCCTACCTGTAGTAACAATAACATCAGCAACACAACATACTCTATTAAATTAACAATACCACTAATCCTGACTGGGGATTTGTATGGTAATAAAAACAACACACTACTAACAATACCACTATTCTTAAGTAGGAGTTTATATATAAAGAAATTATTGCACACATTTTAAAGAACTAGCTTTCTTTTTAACACAACATTAGTGTGTTGGGGATGAGTAAAGTTGAATTTACTACTAGCCAAAGCTTATTTCAGATTTTATTTTTTTCAGATTGATTATTAAAACTTATAAATAATTTATTGAATAAAAATTATTTTAAAAAGATAAAAAAATCACTGTTGTTACCAAATATTAGCTTTAAAAATCAAACACATCAAGTGATCAGCATTAGGGCTCATCAAAAAATTATTATAATTGGCAAAATGACTGATTGGCCCAACCCTAGTTTTTTATTACTTTTTATTATAATATCAATCATAATACCATTTAATGTTTTTAAATAAAGCTCATAATCACAACTACATGATCATTTGCTACAAATGGCTTAAGTACAAGCACATCGCTTGTTAATATATTTTAAAAATCATAAATTATTTTAAATTCATAAACCACAACAAACACCTTCATTTTTTTCTCCAAGAAAATTTATGCTACTCTTCTATTATATTTCAAATACAGAAAGTTTGATGTTTGGGGTTTAGAAGCCATTAACCAAACATTTAAGAAATAAATATTAAAACTAATATATAATAATATAAATCATATTTGGATCTGCAACCTTAGCTAACTTAGTAGTGTGTTTGTCTACTGAGCAAAGGGTCCCGGGGACTGGATGTTGTGACTGGCCTAGTCTTAAGTTAAATTATATGGCAGATGAAGCTACGACAGGCCTAGCAAGCAGGTAGTGGAAATTATATGGCTTGAATAAAAAATTGAGCCAGGCCATAGGCTGGAAACAGTAATGGATGTAAAGTAAGGATCAAATTTGGCTAAAGGTTTTAAATTGTTTTTTAAAATATTTAACATAAGTTTAAATTTGACACCAAAACGAACCAAGTTAGTTATAAATAATGACTTTATTAATATTCTAAATAATTACAATCCAAACTATATTAACTCTTTTAGCAAGAAGCATGTTTTTTTTTCAAAATGATCTTATGTAACATTTAACCAGAGAAAAATCTGAAAAATATTTTAACTAAATAACTTGTATATACCTACGGAGGAAAAAAAACATATAGGAAATCTGAGATGTAAGGTCACAGTGATATTCTCAAACTAGGGTATTTTTTCTCAATCTTATATTACACCAAGAAGTCTTTAGAGTGCTACTACCATAGTTGGATTTCTTTGCTACTTTTCATGGGAATGTGATGGTATTAATTGTGTGAGAGAATCACCTGCTTTGAGGAAGGGCTGTTTGTTGTTACAGAGCTGTGCAGAGACGCTCAGACAGCAAAGCTGTACTAGGAGACCAGTCCATCCAGGAGTATTTGTGCAAGAGACTCAACTGCTCTGAGGCAGCGTTTCGCCACATGACCAAGAAGCAGCCCGCCATCCTGAAAGTGCATGTGACTAAGCTTCAGGAAACCTTAGACTTTTTGTTTGAGGAAGGGTTCAGCTCTAATCAGGTGCAGCAGATGCCACGGGTGTTTTGCCACAGTTTGGCCACAATACAAGAGCGTCTAATCGAGCTCAGGGATCTGGGCTATAACCCAATCAGCCTTTCTATTCTGTGCAAGTCTCTTCATGAGTACTCGGAGTTCATGCACAAGATGTCTGGCTCCAGAAAACAAATTGCTCTCTAAACTCTTAACAGCTACATTAGAACTGAAAACACAACTGGTATTTCTCAACCCACAGTTGTTTATTTTATTGTAATACGTAATATAATCTATAGTTTACCTATGTAGTTTTTTTTACATAAAAATCATATCTTGCTATCTATGCTGTGTACAAAATTCAAGTGCATTTATTCCATATTCCCTCAAGTTTTAAAATAAGATAGCTATTCCTACATTCTGGAGCAAACTAAAGTAGCCCCATGGCTTCTTTGGTGCTGACTGATAGCTCACAGCTGAAAGCTTTGAAAAGTTACTAGACCAAAGTATGTATCTCTACGCCGAACCATATGATCTGCAAAAATGTGTGTTTAGCAGCTGTCACCTCTGTCAAAAAATATAATTTCTATTTTGTTATTTAACAAATAATTATTTGTTAATAGTATTATTAATAACATTATGAATGTGAAAAATCTGAATGTGTAGTATTACACATAGAAAAAAAAAACCACTGTCATAAACCTTTTTAACACTATTACAACATTTAAAAAAAATTCTAAAGTAGTTTAAATTAAGGAGTGGTAATAATTAAAAATTAAAACTAAGTAATAACTATAACAAAATATATATTATTATTATTATTATTATTATTATTATTATTAGCACCGCGTCTTGCTACCCGTTCGGGTTATACGCACATACGCTAATGTAGGGTGATTGTGAGATGAAATGAAGGACCTACAGTTTAACGTGGAATCCGAACCACGGTGGTGGCCTGGCATTCCCCACATTCACAAGATGTCTTGTCAGAGGTGTAGGAAGGGTTTGGAAATCAGATAAACCTGTGCCGGGACCAAGGATTGAACCCCGGTCGCCAGCACAGAAGTCTGACACCTTACTCCTAGACCAAACAAAATATATAGATAGTTTTAAAATTGGTAGATGAAATAAGTGACTTTTAATATTCAAAATGTTGATTATATTTTGCTTTTAATGAGCAACAAAATGTCATATATAAAAATTTTCAATAAATTGATACATTGGATTAAAACATTGGTTGACAACAAGTCTAAAATACACATCTAACATATTAAAATTTAGTTACAAAACTTGGGATACAACAAATTAAGGACAAAAACAAAGTTTAAAGATCAAAAGTGTTGTAAATTAGGTAATAAAATATAATTCAGTGGGTTAGCATCTCCCAATGAAGTTTAACAAAGTAATGAAATGTTCTTGTTACAACATTTTTGAAGAATATTTTAATTTTAAGGTTATGTATAAAATCTAAGCCTTATCTTGGCTGTCCCATCACTCCTTGTGATAATCAGCCATTAGAATGATGCTGATTTATTCTTCCGACATGTTTCAATATAAAAATACCACAATCATGGACAGCGTAAAATGAAATTAAAGAACCACGAAGAAAACTTGAAAATTATGTTGTATGAAAATCTTGATAAATTATCTTTATATTAATGAATTTGTAAAAGACAATTAATAAACAAACTTACCAACGTTTCTGTGCTGGGTTAGATTCACTACTCTTAAACAATTATAACAAAGTCTAATAAAACTACAATAACTTATAACTTTATAATAAAGGAAATTGATAAAACTAAAGAAAAAGGAAAAATAAACTACTAAGAATAAATTTGATGAAGAAAGCCCACCTAGGGAAAGAGGAAAGATGTTGGAAGAATCCAATGCACAAAGGTGACATCTTCTTCCTTTCTTCTGTCTTCTATAGTAGAAGTAGTCACACACACATTTTAAACACAAATATAATAATATTTCGGCATTGTTGCCTTTATCAAACACAAAGAAGAAGAGAGTACAAATAACACAAACAATGGATTACTCCATTTTGAATTTTGAATTAAACTGTTAGAAACAAATTGTGGCAACTGTTTTAGGGAGTAGAGATAAATTCCTTGGTTGTGGTTAATATTTATAAAAAACTGATGATGATGATGATAATAATAATAGATAAGAGAAAATTATAATAATAAGTACCAAAGAAGTGGTAACGCCACTTTATATTAGCTATCACACGAACTAAAATCTAAAGTTGCATTATGGATAATAAAGATTAAAATTAAGTGTTATAACTTACACACCTCAGTGATGCTAGTGTATAAATTTGATGAATATATAATAAAGAGTATGGTTCAATAAATTATTTACAACATATTGCAGTATGACCAAGGAAGAGATGGTAGGAACAGATATCAGCAAGTGTGCAAGTGAGAGGAGGAGGAGGGTGGAAGAGAGTGCAGGAGGAAGAATGGTGGAAGGACAGAGGAAGAGGGTGGTATTTTATTAGACAGACCTGGACACAGTTCATGGATGACGATGATGATGATGATGATGCAGTACAAATACTACATTTCACTGCATAATTATCGCATATTTTATGACTAATTTTTGTGCAAAAAAGTGGGGTGCAACTATTATGTGAAGCTTTAAATCAGGGTCTTCAACTTGCGGCCCTGTGGTTCATGAAAATCATAAAATTATTTCAAGGGAAAAAATGACAAATCCGGATAAATATTTTATATAATCAACTTTTTTTAAAGTAAATATGTATTTTACATTATTTTATTAAAGACTTTTGATTTTAAGTGAAGAAAGTTACTTTGTTTTTATAAAAATGTACTTTGAACTGGGAAAGGATAAATCTAGTAGACAAGACATATTGTGCTACCTCCTGGGGGGAGTCACGGTAGATCTAAAATTTCACTTGTTGGAGACAAGCCTAATCCCTAGTTTGAGAATAGACTGAGCTAATATAAATATTTTAACATGTTTTCAATCCTAATATTGTTGGTACAGTGTTGAAGCCAGCGAGCCAAGAAGAGACAAAACTTTGGCTCTTGGACATAAAAAGGTTGAAGATCCCTGCTTTAAATAATAAGCAAAAATAATTTTTTAAAAAATGCCAAAATGGTAGCAGATAATCCATCTACCAGAAACAATGAAGGAGAATGGTTACAAAAATACAGTGAGAATTTTGTATACATTAATTTAAATTAGTTGAAAAATGACACCTGGACACTATAATCATACCTATGACCTTTGGCTTGATTCACCATTCTTCACTCATAATTTAAGGCATTAGTCTAAAATGGACGTGTTGACTCTTCAGATACTTGAGCGTACCAATGAAACGCGTTTCAAGTTGAAATTTTAACAAAAATTTTCACACTTGAATAAACAAAAAATAGAGAAAGTATAATGAAAAATACAAAAGTCTACCATAATGGATCTAATTCACACAAAGCACTAGTAAATGATTGTGTAGTGTTATATTACATAACCATTTTAAGTCGAGCACCTAGTACCAAGTACACAATACTATTGCAATACATTTAATAAATTTGTCAAGTGAACACATTTTTGTTTACATGTTTACTCATTTATATTATAAAAATGCTATCGATATTGAAGCCTATGTCGAGTATAATAATATATATAATGTTTTGAAGTCTTCAAACATAACTTCCCAAATTATATAGAATTAAAAAAAAACTAGTTGTGGAGCTAAAAACTAGAACTAAATATTTTGAGAGTTAGCAACTAAGTTAAACCTATTTTATTTATTTATTTCCCAAATACAACTATTTACAAATATTAGAAACTATATTGAACCAATTCAATTAATTGTCAGAACATATCATCTGGAAACACTACTATTAGGTGGATAGTGGTATTTCAGTCTAGATAGGTATAAAACTGGTTTATCGAGTATCCATAGCAGTCCATATTTAACAAAAACAACTATGGCCGAGCAGGAACTTATGGCAAATAGATTTTCGACCTCCGCACTTAGCAATGAGGAAAAAGTGCAAGGAGGAGGCCAACCTACACAATGGTCAGGTAAATTAAAAATGCTTTTGTTGACGGGTGTACAAAGTAAACTGACTTGATATTACAACACATTTAACTCACTTGCCAGGGGACATTACTTCCTTGGTGACTCCATTGGAAACAGTACTAATCTAGTTTATCTATCCCAATCTACAAGACCTAACTAGAGAAAATGATGTCTTAATAACATGTAAAACATATACTAAGAGGCAAACATGAAATTGAAACAAATATCTTACAAATCAGTCCATGTCCTTAATATTTATTTGGTGGTACACAAGACTCATACACAAATAGATTAAAACATAAAATTATAACATAGACTTTGTATTGAGCTGGTAGAGAAGTCTTGTACAAAATATGACAACAACTGGGGCAAGTTAGTCACAGCCACGAAGCGAAAGTGTTTTTTTATTCTTTCTATATGTGAAAGCTTAGTTTTATGGTTAACCTAGCAGGAGCTGATGACATTGCTTCGTGACCAGAGCCACTCTGCTGCACCCAACCATATTATAACCTTCATAGTGTAGTGCATTTAAATACATTGCCTTACAATATGTACTTATTCAGAAAAAATTGACGATTACAACAGTGCATTTATTATTTTATTTTAAGAATGCATTAATATTATTTATACATTAAAAAACAATACAACGAAACTGTACGACCAGAGAAAAATACCAGGCGAGGAAATTTTTAATTTTTTAACCAGGAAGTTTTGGATAATAGTATGAATTTAGTCTTTTATTTGACTTTTTTTCATATGATGGTTGATTTTGCAGAAATATTATTAAGTCAGCGGTACAATAACTCAATTCCGCACGCTGCGCGCTAACAGTGTAGTAGGTCTGCAGCCATTCAAAGCTATTTTTCCTACTCACATATTACTATTACTAGATAAAAAATTATTATTATTTATTTAGTAAATGGATTATTGTTATTACATATTTCATCACCTCGAATGAAATTATAATTTAGTGTGTTAATAAGATCCAGACTTGCTTATTACAGAGTATTTCAGATTTTTGTGTTGTTAATAAAAATGTTTGATAAAAACCATATTCAATATTTTAGATGTGATTTTGTTGTCAAAGTCCACACATATGGGTTGATTTCAGTTAGAAAACAGCCCTCTTACCATTATTTACTTGAATTTGTTTGTAGGAACTTAAAATTTGATCGAACCTTAAATAATACTCGTATCCTTCATTTCGTCATATTGAAGAACTGCAACTTTTTCATGTGTTTCTTTATTTTCCTTGACTATCCTCGGTCTTCTAAAAATCCTTGACAAAAACAAGAGTAGAGAACCATCTTTTTAGAATAGACAAAGCTGGTAGTGGATAATGACTTTTTTTTTCTGTGAATACAAATATATTCACTTACTTAAATATCTCAAAGTCAAGGCAAATGCAATTTCTTCATTTGTCCATTGAATTTTGCGTTTATTACAAAGCAATAAATACAACTAATTACTTGTAAAAACATTACCTGGTTTTCCTCGAATTTTCATTCTTGTAACTAATTCGAGACTGTTCTTTTTTAGAGAAATAAACGTGCTCCTAAGCCTATGGATTTTCAAAGAGTTTTGTTTCAATGCACTTTGTTGTTTCACTAGTTTGAATTTCAATATTTTGTTTTCCTTTTGTAATTCAAGATTTTTGTAATCATTTCACTTTTATTCCCAACAATTTTGGAAACACGACAAGGAGGTGCAATGCTTAGTCTGAGGGTAAAAAAAAACACAATTTAATTGGTTTTTCTTAGGGAAGTTCAGCAGATCGGCCTGAAGATCGCATTCGTAATCATCAGGTAAAAAATGTTCTGAGCCAATAGAACACGAATCAGTATTACATTTTCCATCAGGTTTAAAAAGATGAATCCATCTTCATCTGCCACTAGGATATTTAGGTAAGCTGTGCCATACAACACAAGAATGCTTAGTTATCTCATGACTATTATTGCACACGGCAATGGTACAATGCTTTCCCATCATTTTCTAGTAGCAATACAATACTTTTTGTTACACTTCACAGCTCACGCATAAATAATTATTAAAGTTACAATAAACAAAGAAACATTTACTATTCACGGTGAATTTGGTAGCATACCTAACATAAATAAGAAGTGAATAACATGTTTTACACCGCGGCCATGTGTAGCTACTGAACTGAAGTAAGCCAGCATTAGTCAGGTGGATGTCATGATCTGACGTCACAGCAGTGCTCGGGAAAAACCAACGGCAGGCCTGTCTAGGGAACGAGCCAACCTTATACTCTAAAAATCTTGGTTTTGAGGAAAAAAAGAAAACCTGTACCAAAGAAACATTTATTTTTGGTACTTGTTTATTACCAAGGCTAAAGTTTCCCAGCATTAAAAAAAAATTTGATGCATAAAAAATAATGTAATAATAATAATAATAATATTTAGCACCGCATGTTACTACCCGTTTGGGTTATACGCTTTAAGTATTAATTATGCTAATGGATTAGGAATTGGGAAGGTTGAATTAGAGGAAGTGAACCCGCATTTGCGTGGAGGGAGAGTGGAAAACCATTTAGGGGAACAACCCCCCCCCCCCCCCCAGTTCACCTGACCGAGATTCGAACCTCGATCTCCCCGTCCTAAGCAGTCGAGCTCAACATGACACGTGCGTTAGCCAACTACGCCACCGAGGCGGGTAAAAAAAAAGAAAGTAAGCATTTAGTAAAGAAAAATAAATCTGTTATTGTTTTACTAGAGGTGCTACACATTAACAAATATTGAAATGTTTTGTTCTACAATATGTAAATTAGATTAAATTTTTTTTTTTTACCAAATTTGACCCTGTCTTTACTTTTGAAATACTATTCTTACTATTTCGTTTCTAAAGCTCAATAATATACTTACTAATAGTACTTGATTTTTTTTAATGATTTGTCATCTCTACTTTTCTACAAATGTATACTTAGTGAACATAATCAATTGATGGGTTAAATAACCAAGCTATTAATGTTAAGTACAGTGATAGCCCAATATAAATATATCTTTAATTGAACAATGACACCTAGACATGGGAAATGAACCCAAGACCTTTGGCTTACAGGGTGTTTACAAATACTAGAAATATACTTGAATTTCAAATAAGATATTGGAAAAATATTAAAAGTTTCTTCTCATTGAGTGAAATGTTGGTCACGGCAGTTTGCATCAATATTTTGAGACTCCTGATATTCATTATTTGAACAATGCTGATAGTTTTAGTTTTACCACACCTTCAATACACCCTCCGGTTTGTCTTTTCTTCTACATAATTAGTTAACCTTGTAGATGACCTTGCAGTGATGATGGTTTTTATACTTGCTGACATTTCTATTCTTAGTCTCTACCTTACCGCCCTACCCCTCTAAATGCTATAGGATGATATAAATAAATGTTTGATTTTACTACACTAGCAGGCAACCTCCCCTCTTCCCTCCAAACTTTGTTTCATCAGCAACACAAAGTACAAGGCTGTCTGACATGGAGATTAACAGTAGAGTCACTAGTAACAAAGAGTTTATAATTTAAACCTAACTTCAAAATATTCGTGTAACCTCTTCCTGACCTTGACATTCTGATAGCACAGTAGCCTCTTGTGTTTATAAGTTGACTGTGCCTCTAAAGACTGTAATTGTGATAAAAGTACAGGACATTGTTCTTTGTGTGAAACTAACTTTGAGATGAGTAACAAAGGAGTATCTCAATCCTCATGCTAAGAGGGCGAAGTATTTTGAAAGAGTGAAAGCTACTAGTGGAAGTAAAAAGATATTTGCCTTGGTCTCTGCAGACAAAACTGTAGTGTCATCTGTAGGTAAATATGGTGAAGGTGTAAATTCTAGTACTAACAACCATTAGTTTTAAAACCGGAAACTCTGAATAGAACTGTTTCATGGGTCCCTATCGTCCATGGCACACAGTGTCCTCACGTTGCTTCCTTCAGATATGAAGAGTAGCTGCGAATAGAATATATTGAATAGGCAGTCGCAGACAGCCGATAGAGGTGGTCTTCCAGCTTGGGGGTTGGGCATGGGTGTGATGAGCTCTCAGCCTCTCACATTAAAAACATTTAATCAAGAAACATTAAAAGTATGCCATGGCTGTAAGTAAGTAGCTCTGAATAGAACAAATAGGTTTTGGTAATAAAATATTGTGGGCTATTAATCAAATAATGACAGATTCTTCTCCTAGAAGTTTTTCTGCTTGTAGTGATCTTTTCAAAGTAATGTTTTCCGATAATGATCCTGTTGAGAAATTTCAAATGCAAAGATATAAACTTGGATATGTCAATGTGTATAGGCTAGGTCCTTTTTTTCATAAGTGAGCTTGCAAATATGGCTAAGCAATGCTCATTTAACTGCATTTCATTTGATGAGAACAAATACTGTGGCTCATAAGACCCAGATGAATATTGTTGTTTGCTTCTGGAATGAAAATTAAATTCATACAATATATTTAATATCTTGCTTTTTATGTTATGCAACAACTCATTATATATTAATGAACTTTTATCCACACTTAAAGAGGAGGGTTTGGATCTTTTAAAAAAATGCTTCAAGTTTCCTTGAATGGGCCAAATGAAAACCTCTAATTTTTAAATAATCCCAAAAGTTACGGGAAAGAAGATTCTCCACAAGATCCTGAGTTACTGGAATTCAAAACTTTTCTTTACACATTGTTCATGAAGGTGCTTACAAAATTGCAAATGCTAACTAGTAGGACTATTAACCAATTTTTGCTCTGATTATATTATTTATTTCAAGATTTTCTGACAAGATTTGCAAACTACCTAAGAATAAAATAATCATGTTTGAGTTTTAAAGTTGGGAATTTTTGAAGAGTACGGATCAACAGTTGGGACATTTTAGATCTGTCTGTACAAGTCTGTTTTCACTCACCTTCCTTGAAAATACGGGTAAATTTCCTCTTAGCTCTACCTTCCTAATTCCCAATCCATTAGTGTTGGATAACCTGAAAGGATAGTAAGAAGTAGTGTACAATATTTTTTTGAGGGGGGGGGGGGGGGGGGTAAAATATTCGGGGATGTGTGATTTGTTTTCAAAAAGCAATAGTTTAACCACTTTTAAATTAGAAACTAATCAACATTACATTAAAATTATTACTTTATTAAGAAGACAAAAATACACTATATCACAAGTTGTTTTGATTTGACAAATGTTGATGAAGAGGAGAGGTGGATGAAGAGAACAGCGGCAGAAAGCCTTGCTTGTAGATCTTGCTGACTGAGCTCATGGGCCCATTCAACACGCCCCCAGTGGCCTGTCTACAACAGTACACACCATTTTAATTTGGATTCATTCATGTCAAACTTAGATTTGCATCTTGTGCACAGTATTTTGATAGTTTATTGTTTCGTGGAGAAATTGCAGATTAAACAATTTGTTAAAAATAAATATATGATTTAGAATATGTTTTAATGTCAATACAGGATACCAGAAAGTTAAAATAATTATTACAAATACAGCAGGGTCTTGCTATCCGAACCTGTGGTAATCCAAACCTTCCCTACCTCTCCTGGTTTTATTCTCTACAACCCCACTCAGAGTCACAAAGGTGTTTTATTTTATTCTTACTGCAACAACCTGCTGTTGACAATCACCTTGCTGGTGTTGTTTCATGAATGTATTGCACAGTATTGTTGAGCAAATAAAAACCATAACATGTTAGCTTAAAACAGGTGTGATTTTATACAACATTGAGAAAGTCAAGACATTAATAAAACTATCTACAGAGTAATCTGTGGATAGGTCTACAATTTTTTATATTAAAAAAAATGCTGCAGATATTGGAATGCATTTTAAAGACAAATATAAAACATTAGAATAAATTTTTGAATAATAATAATAAAATAGTTACCATATAATATTGCTGTACATAGTTTTTTTTATCATCCCTCTATAATATGTATGTCCTTGACAATTTCAGGTTAAGATTAGCAAGACAGTATTGTAATTTTAAATAACTTAACAGAGTAATTCTCAGGGATTGACCCTATATAATTTTTTTTTAATATCAAGTTAGATATCTAAATTAAACTCTGTATTTATATATAATTAACTGAATTATACATTTTGATGTACAATTTCAATTGATTACATCAACTATCTTAATTATTTCATTAATCAACTCTTTTCATATATTTTTTGAACAACATTTCTAAGTCTTAACTTTTAATTCATATCCACTTCTTACTTTTAACTTGTTTAGAATGTTCTCTAAAATGTTATATAATGCCCCCCAGGAAAAACTATCTTTCAAATTATTCCATTTAAAATTGAAATTGAAAAAGACCCTTACTAATTTATGGTTTAACCACCAATGTATTAAAAATCACATAGCTCCGAAATATGCATTATTTTCCTTTAAAAGTAATTATCAAAGAACTATTAAATTAAAAAAAACCATTCAGATCAAGAGTCAAATGTGAAATTTCTTTTTTTCACATGAAAGTGCAATTGTTAAACAAGCAAGCTTTCCAAACTTATCTTGAACTAGCCAAATAACTTCACCCTATTTTACTAGATGAAACCCTAGACACTATCAATAATAAAATTGACAACATCATTTCCAGTAAATATCTAACACTAAATAATAAACTCAATAATCTATCAAACTCAGCTACCAAGCCAAAAGGACCACAATTCTAGCTTTAAATTTTATCCCAGATATCTCAATCTATCAAAACTAAAATTAAACAGTAATGATAAAGAAATCCTTCACAAAAGTTACAAATTTAATCTCAAACAATCATCTCTCATACAAAAGATTCAATCCTTAATAATTGAGAGTGTGGATGCCATTAACTAAATACATAAGATGATAAAAATCTTATCAAAAATATGGTTTCAAATCAATTACATAAAATAATTTCCAACTATATCAGACATATCTTACCCAATTAAACCAGAAATATTTCAATTCTAAAAACATTATAAAAGGAAAAGCCGATAAAGGGAACACTATCGTCCTTATGGATAAAAGTAACTACATCTCTAAAACTCTTAAATTCATTCAGAAGGAGTATCTGTAGAACCTCTTGATGATTTTACAAGAGATTCTGTTCATCATGTCTTCCAAAGAATGTATCACGAAGGTCAGTGCAAATGTTTAGGTCAACTTGTATTGTGTTTCCCCTGTTGGTTTTTGAAAGGATAAATTTTGATAGTTTGCGATAGCTTATATTAAAAAAGGATAAATGCTTTATAACCTACGTATAAATAAAGCTGACTTTTCATGCATAAATAAATTAAACAAAAAAACAATATGATGAATCAAAGGTAAAACCACATGTTCGTCAATATTTTCCCCTCTTTTTTTAATTGTGTAAATTATAAAAAAAAAATGTTTTAAATTATCATAATGTCGGTATGTTATGATTTTTCGTGTCCTTGTGAGTAGAATGACAATGTAAAACTATTCATTAGTCAATAGTTTATAAAAAAAAATCTCTTATAGTTGTAGCGTCTTATGATGAGCTACAACGTTGTATTACAAAAAAACTGGACACTAAACCATTACTAGTCATATCCCACCACAACCAAAATAGTATAATGTCCTAAGCTCATTGAGGCCCATTCCACTGTGTATGTCCCGAGTTGGCTATCTCCCAGGCTACGCAAGCGACCATCATGAACGTTTTATGACTGACAGTGAGAGGCCAGGAGGCTCATCAACACCACGTGGTCGCAAGTATGATGTTCCAGCGCTAGAGGGTTGCCGGTGCCAATGGACGGCTCTGGATGGATCCAGGGCCCTCTCGTCACATGTTCCCCATCCACTACTACCCCTTCCCCTTCTTTTCTCCCTTTGTATGTTTTGTGTGTGTAACCCCTACTTCCCCCCTCTATGAACAATTGATATCGGATAAATACTGCCAGGTGGTCAGAGACCAGATCACTCTTGGCAGGATGTACATCTAGGGCACATCTACGTGTAAAATGTAAGCTCTAAATGAATTTTCGGTATTTATAATTCAAAATTCCTTTTCGGCTAATAGTACAGTTTAAATATGCAAAGTCTTTTGCTTAGAAAGATATTTAAATGTTCAGAGTCCTTTTATAAGGAATACTACTATACTTATGCAAAGTCTTTTGCTAAGAAAGATATTTGAATATTCAGGGTCCTTTTGTAAGGAATATTACGATAATTATGTAAATTCTTTTGCTAGGAAAGATATTTAAATGTTCAAAGTCCTTTTTAAAAGGAATATAATGTCAGTTATGCAAAGTACTTTGCTAAGAAAGAGTGTTAAAAGTTCAAAGTACTTTTATAAGAAATACTACGTTAATTATGTAAAGTCTTTTGTTAGGAAAGATATTTAAATGTTCAAAGTCCTTTATAAGGAATATTATGTCAAATATTCACAGTCTTTTACAAGGAAAGCTAGTTAAATATTCAGAGTCCCCTTTTTTTGAGGAATAGTATGGTAATTATTTCAAGTTCTTTTACAAGGAAATGTTTGTTAAACATTGAGTCTTTCTGACTTATGTTAAATATTCTGTCATATTTTAGTCGTTCTGACTTATATATACATATATACCTTGTTTATACTTTAAACTTACAATCAATCTGTTTATAAATAAAATTGACATTTAAATACTCATCTTCTGATTTGTTGATTTCAACTTTCTCCTATCCATCTATTCTTACTCTATCCTGGAAATATTCTTCAAGTATTGTCTGGTAATTTTTTTTTTTTAGCACTTATGCTAAATGGGTTGCAGGGAAACAGGAGCAGATATATTATGTAATAATACATTTGTTTTTATTGTCCTATCGGCTTACTCTGCATTTATTTCCCCCCTTTTTTTATGTTGTCTAATTTTGTATGCCTGCCTTGGTCCTGCGAAAAAGGGGCTACGTAGCTATGTACAAGTTTTGTCCCTCCCTCCCCTGTTGTTGACAAGCTATTTTTTAATCCAATCCTTATTCAAGGGGTAGGCTGCAATAAATTACTTAACACTAGAAATTTTAACCTTATTTGATATATATTTATTAGGGACTGATTAATATTGTTTATAAACATTAATAACTAATACTATGCCTAACATCGACATATCAAGGTCAACATTAAATAAAAAATAAATAAAACTGTAATATATGTTTCTTATATAGACCTAAGTTTTGACAGCTGTTAAACATATATTTTTGCAGATCATAGGGTTTGGCATAGGGATACATAATTTGGTCTGGTAACTTGTACTAGCGTCAGGCAAAGCCAAAGAAGCCATAAACGGCCTGTATTTAATTTAAGATACACCTTGAGAATAAAGATGAACAAGATTTTTTTTTTAGGAAAGTAGATACCTGAAACTCCTCCTCTAATCTTGATAAGAAAACCGCCTTCTCAACACTGATGTGTCTATCCACACAACATAATGTCAGGATCAATGACTTGACAGTCTCCACAGCAAAGCTAAACCCTGAAATCAAAGTTTCATACATTACCCTTTTATAGCACTAATTTAGTTACAAAGGTTACAAATAACTTTTGTGTCTTGGAACACACTACCAAAACATTGTCATAGCTGGAGAGTGTGAGATGCACTGCATTATTATCAAGTTTGGATACAAAATTTACTCACACAATAATTCTAGCAGAAGCTATTAGAAAGCGCAGTAATTATTACTAGTCTAACACCTTAGCTCAGTTGGTAACATGTCTGCCTACTTGAATTAAGGGTCCAGGGTTTGATTCCTGGCATAGCCGAAAAATTTACCATTGATGGAATATGGGTTTACCCTTTCACATTGATAAATTAACGGGCGGAGACTGGATGTTGTGCCTGTCCTAGTTAAGTTAGTCTATAAGGTATATGAAGCTACGACAGGCCTAACCAGCCGGTACTGGGAAAATATATGACTTTAAGAGATAAAAACTGACCGAGGCCATAGGTTGGAAACAGTTATGGATGTAAAGTAAAAGTAATTACTAGATCACAAATTTGAAACTGAAATGGCTTTTCACTATCACATGTGACAGCCTTATACCTGACTTTCAAGGACAGAGTTCACTGCATTATAAGCAACCTGTAGATAACCCTGAAATACTAAGTCAGAGTTCAATATATTATGAGATACCTGCAGGTAGCTTTGTCAACTAGGTAGAGTTTACTGCATTATAAGCATCCGACAGACAACTAAATTCTAGGTCACAGTACTCAATTATAAGCAACCAGCAAATGATCTTGAAATAATAAGTCAGAGCTTACTGCATAATATTAAGCCTGCAGACACCCTAAAACCTCAAGTTTACAGTTATACAAAGAACAACTTGTAACTGAAGTTGCTCAGTAGAGTTGCTAGTCTCCCGTGACTGGTTTACAAGAGTGTTTAGGCCCTTTTTACATCAAAGGTACTGTCATGATGAAATAACAATTCACAATAACAGTATAGCTATGTTTTGGCTGCGATCACAGCCATTTAAGTCAGTTAAATAGGGATGGTGCACTTTTGATCGGTGGCTTTCAGTTGGGGTCATGCTCACTCCTTGAAACATGTATTGAAATAGAATCAAGAATGTGCAGTTTTTCAAATTTAGAAATAGCTTTTATAACAATTATTTTGGATGATGAAAACGAAGCTGTTAAAATAAAGAAGAGGGAAGAAAATCTGACGGAAAAAAGGAGACAAATTTTGATACATCCAATAGCTCGAGTCTACAGGTGGAAGGATAATTATTTTTAGCTTGTACTATAGTTTCATGAACAATGAGAATAACTTGTTTGAAAATTTTAGCATGCTTCTAGGGGCGTATGGAGAATTATATTAAAAAAATTGAGCAAGATTTAAGAAAACAAAACACTAAATTTTGTGACTCAAGAGAAGTGAGAGAAACGTGTTGTATATGAATTCAATATAATTCAACATATATCAATGCAATATAATCTAAGCCTTATGGGTATATATTTAAATAACTATCAGTTTAAGTTATATTTATTATTCCTAAAACACTGTAGGGCCAAAAATGAAAACACAATTATAAATTAATAGTGATGATTTTAGTAGAAACTGGTAGGTAGCTGTTGTTGTGTTTGTGAGATTCCATTTCTTGAAGAAAAGGGCTTAAATTGCAGTGTGTAACTTAGACAGATGAAAATTAATATACAAAAGATGAAATAGAGCTCAACAAATTACAAGATCCCCCCCCCCCCCCCCGATAGTCCTTTTGGCTTCTGCTGATATGAATGGTGTATTTATAAGTAATGCTCTTGGTTAAACTATAAGAAAGAGTGAGGGTGGTGTGTTTTGTTCATTGAGGTTGGAGAAATGGGTTGAAAGTAACAGCTTTGACTTTCCTGGACCAAGGCTACTTCAAAACAATTAAACAATTGGGCCTACCCACTATTTCTGTGCAGATGAAGCTTTTCCTTCAGAAACAAATCTCACGAGGCCTTATCCCAAACGGGTTTTAAATAACATGTGTCGAGTTTATAGCTATAGATTGAAGAATTATTGAAATATTCGGCTTACGTTGGGCGCTAATTATGATGTTTTGGACGTCTCTCTCCGTGTCGATCGATACATTATGGATCTGGTTCGTCGCGTTGGGCGTCGATTGAAGTTACACTGTTTAATTAGCTGATAATTGCCCCGTGGTCGAGCACTAATTAAAGCGGTCTGGTTTTTGATGTGGTGAGATAATTAGTGTTTATAGCCCCGTGATCGAGCGCCAATTAAAGAGTTATTGGTGATTGGAATATTGTATAATTAATACACACTTATTATGTTGACATGCTTTTATTTCTAAATCTCGGTTTATTTCTAGAGAAAATAGATCATGTCGTCGACGAAATATATACGCGGCCTATAGTATGATCGTAGGGATCGCGGACAGGAGCTCAAGTTCCAAGTAGTTCAAGGACTGGACTCCAAATGCTAGTGACTAGTGTCCTTACATTGCACCAATCCATTGCTCATGGAAGCTTCGAGAAGGTTGTGTTATAAAAAATTAAAATACAAGACAAAAACATCTCGGTGTTACTAGAAGCTTCGAGAGCCGGAAACTGACTCGTTACTTTTTAAAATCTCTATTAGAACTTTCCTGAATAGGAAGTTATTATTTAAAAATCTTATATTGTCAACTTGACTCGACTGACGTGATGCGTTCTGACGTCACTTACAGTAGCGTGTACCTTCTTGGAAGAAGAAGTGCTTTAAGCGCCACATAATATATTATAATTTAAAGAAAATAAAATATGTTTATAAAATTAGGACGATATTATTGTCAATGCTTTCACATATTCTTTAGGGGCAAATCAATAACATTACAAGATTGTCCCGTGGTTGTAAGAGTATTGAGTGTACCTTTGGTATGTTGACAATAAAACTCCGGATTTATGAGAAGTCAGACAATTTGAATAATAATTTATTTAAAGTCTGTGATAGACGTATCTCACTACCCAAGGAATTTGAGTACACTAGGTCAGAGCTGAGATGCATCAACAATGAGCATATTTCAAGGAACAAAAGTTATATCATATATTCCGTTCACGATAGGTTTTTACCTGGATGACAGTTCGAAAATCATATGTTTAGGTTTTGGGTTGCCAACACTTGTAAAAGATCACAGTTTTGTTATATATGTAAAGATCTTTAATTACCTGTTATTTATTACATTTAATAATAACGTAAACTTAAGTTTTCTCATACTATTTAATTTTTTTAAATAATTTCTTTTTATCCAACTCGAAACAATATTTTGAACATAATCAAAAGTACTTATTTTTCGTTTTGGAACATTAATGATTTTGTGTAATATAGCACACACATCAATATCTTTTAATACAGGCATCGTATTTACTTGGAAAAGAGAAAATTGTTGTCATTTTTTTACATACAATAAATGATTTTATGATTATTTTATCGTATTTTGAAATATTTAACTCAATAAAATATTTTCATCAACTGCGTGTCTGCATCATCGTAAAAAACTTGTTTACCGTTATGTTCAATCATATGGTTTAGATTCGTCAGTCGCCATTTTGAAGATATGTTCGTTAGAAGTTTTTGTGAAAGTGGTGTTAATATTTTTTTAAGGGGAATAAAACTATAAATAAGCTTTGTGTCCGACCTCAAATAAATATATAAATAATATTGGCCTAAATTACTGTGGTTAACTATCACATTAATATATTATCATCTGTTTTCATTACAGTGATCCATAGTGATAGATGTCAGCTGTTGGCGTAGTGATATATTAGGGACTACTTCTAGTAACATTTCGAGCTGTCATCCAGGTAAACTTAGCTCGTGAATGACTTATAAGAACAAGATAGAGTTTTAATTCAGGAATGTATCACCCATACCTTACCAATGGGACTACATTATCCCTAATAAGCATATAAAGGATGTTGAAGACATCTATAGAAATGTGACTGCTGATGAACTGAAGAGGGTTTCACTATATGACCTTTATCAATTTTTCAAAAACTTTTGGGACAGTGCAAAAAATTGACTTAGAAGAGAACTGTGTTGAATAAATGCATAGTCACTTGTTTTCTAATTTGTTTTGTTTCTCTTCTATCGCACCAGTATGAGAACATTATTTCCTCACATGGTAGGCCTACATTAATCCATTCTTATTCAGGTATAATCAATTAAATGTGACAGGCCATCACTTAACTATACTGTTAGAATTTAATTTGTTCCGGCGAATCCCTCCAAGAAAAATTTTAACATGCGTAAGGAATGAACCAACCAAAATTCCTTGTGTAAAGAGTTATTCGCACTATAGCTAACCCACAGATGACCTTAGATTCTAAGGTCAACATACTTTGCATTAACAGCAATCAGCATTGTAAACAATTATGTGACTGTATGACAGCTGTTTTCTTACAATGAACTAACCAAAGCTTTTATCGTAAAACATGGTAACTCTGCACCTATTCAGTATAGTTGCACCAAAATCTTAAAAACAAAGAGAAAGGATTACAATCTATATTTTCTTGTAGAAAGGATGATTGATGCTTTTGCAAGTTCTTATCTATGCATCACCCATGCGTTCTACAAGAAACTATATATTAACATTCATACTACATGTTTTAAGAGTTTGGTGCAAATTTAACCCATAGGTGCAAAGTAAGACTCTTTTTACGGTATAATATTTTATTACCATGAACTGCCCATAAGCTGTATGATTGTAGATGTTTCTTCAAGACAGACTTTGTTTCTTGACTGATGTGAGGGCCAGTGATTTCTCTAGAACACTCAATTTGCACATTGTAACGCTCACAGAACCAATCTAAGATGGGCTGCCATTCCTGTGCCTGAAGTTTGCACAGCTCTGTTTCTTCCTTAGGTATCAAAACAAGAGGAAACATTATTCACCAATCACAACACATTATTAAAACTCATTAATAATTACAAATAGTTATCAAAATAGGTGAGTTTTTGCGAGTGACTTGGTTACATCATGGTGGTTAGGTCCTGGTATCGAGTGTTATCAACCAAGTGGTACTTGGCAAAGTTGTAGCATGAAAACGATTTTGAGATTATTTTTCGTAAACAAAAATGGTAGTTTGGGTGGAGTTCAAACAGCTGGTAGGTGAATTTATGTAATCCTACTACATGTACTGCAAATCAATGGAAAATGAGCTATTTCTTAGTTAGAATAGTGTTTATTTTGACTAGCCCTAATATTTAGACAACATATCAAGATAAAAATATCTTCCCAAAATTAACCTTAAAAAAAGTAAGTATATAATATGAAATAGGTCTAGATCATAATAATACTCTTTCTTTTATCCATAACTAAATGGTTTTAAGCAACTACTTACTACCATGTATTTCTAGCTAGTAATTGCGGTCCATTTTAATTAACAAACATTTAAAATCCATTGACTAAGAAATTATACGAGTTTGAATCTAATGTAAGAAGTGATGGTGTATTGAAATTGGCGCACAAATTCTCGACTCATTGGTCATAACCATAGTATTTAGTCTGGTAAAGAAAAGCATTACCAAATCGAGCTCTGGTATTGTCTCGGTCATAAACATTTTGTTAACATCGATACCAGCTCAATCGTGAAAACATTGTGGCTGTAAACAATGGTACCAGGTCAACCGCTAAAATGTAACTAATAGCTCACTCTCTTTCTGCTTACCTCTATGCATTCAAGAAATGTTGTAATTCGAATGAGCTTGATAGTTCCAGCCATTAATCCCAAACAGGTGCCATAAATCTCTTTTTTTTTTTAGCTGTGGTTTGTCATTTTGTTTTTTAGGTGTGTTTTGGTACTGAATTTGGTGTTGGTATTTAGATTTCTACTAACACACACTCAATGCTGAATAAATTAAGACCACTACAATAAATCCTAAAACAATTTGATTATAAGCTGAAATTATTATAAGCCAGGATAAGTTTATTATATTTGACTCCAAAAATGGTGGCTTTTGGAAATATTTTTTAGTCGGGCACACCTTTATCAATGTCATACATTTTTTTTTAGTGTATACGTTTTAACACAAGAATTTATTAAACAGATAAAATTCTGTGATAGGAACAAGAATGGGTTTCCCACTCTACCTCTATGCAAATGCGGGTATATTTCCTCTATAATTTCTACCCGCTTCATCCCTATTACATTAATGTATGGGTATAACCCAAATGGATATTAAAACACATTGGGGGACAAAGAAGATGGTGGGGAAACCAAAGTGGTAAATTGCATATGGAAAATCAATCTTAATCTAGGCGTACATTGAGTTTAGCACATTGAAAGAGAACTAAAGGCAGGACAGTTGAGTGTGTGGTGGCTAGCTCGCAACATATAGACATGATCCCTGAATAAGATGCTGATGCAGAAGTGCAAAGTTTGCAAATGTTGCTGTGAATGTGAGCAAAATAAAAATTATTCTGGAGAAGTGATCATATAAAAAAGTAAATATACATGAGGAATTTGTCTTAACATCCAAATTTTCAGATAGAGTATTTACCAATTATTTCAGGCTCTTTAAGCAACAGTTCAATGATATCCGCATTATCATCGAAAGTGAAAATTCTCTGAAGGATGAACTGCTCAAACACCAATTGAAAGTAAAAAAACAAACAAAAAAATTGTAGTTTTTTAAGGTACTGGTGCCCAAGTTATACTTTAATTATTAACTTAAGTTTATATATAATGGTTATGCCTTTGCTTACAATGAGTTGTAAATTAGTTAGTTCACAATAGTGTCCAATACCACTAGAAAACTTATTTTTTCATACCTTCAGGGCATAAGTGGACGATTCCAAAGGAAATTGATGTGCAGATTCCAAAAATTTGTGTCACATTTACATCAAAAGATGTACTCAAATTTAATTACTTTTAATGAATTACCAATTTGTAGTACCATACAATTATACACATAATATGTATCTTCATTGTGAACTTTTTTTATGTTATTTTTTTATGTTAAAATACTTTTTTATCAATTTATATTAACATATAACCTTATATGTACATTCTATATATTTAAAAATGATTGCCACGGATGTTTATTTTCTTATAGTTCATTTTATATTCCCTTGTAAGAAACCAACAGTAATATCCATGATGGAGGTATTCTAGCAATCTTTATAACACTTTCCCATCGTGGATATGTCCTGATCAAAGTGTTTCACTTTATCATCACACACAACTCCCAAATTATCAGGGAAAAAACCCCAGCTCTGAATGTAGAAAATTAATTTTCAAAGACATTCTACATCCTATATATTTATAGCATTGATAGTAAAGTTTATAATAGAGGCTCATATTATTATCTTGTTTCCAAGAAATCCATACACAGCTGGTTTAAACAAAGTAAGAAGTGAGTCCAGTATCATGTAACTTAATGGCATGTTTGAGCCACATTAGTCAGTAGTTCACTCTGTGGAAAGATTAACCAGTACTAATGTACCGTTACCCAGGGGACACATGAATGTACTAATCGTAACTTCTTTCAGTGGAGGCCAGCCATTTCAATGAACCAATGAGTGGAGAGAATGATGATAGTGAATATGACGAAGTAAAGCCAATGAAGATCTTTATCTAACTCAAGCTTAATTAACCAAACCTTGTTGATGATGGAAATTATTGCTCTTTTGAGTAAAATCCCTCGGTACCAACCAGGAATTTGACCCAGGGGCTTTGACCACTATACCACGAGGCCGGTTATGAGATTGTAATGTGCTAATGTGTTAGCACGTACACTCAAAATACCTAATATAGATGATTATCACTTTAAATGAAAGAACTAGTAAAGTCTAATAATGTGTGGCAGATATAAACTCACTGTGAGATTGTATTGCTGGAAAAGTCCGTACTTGAGGAAAATGCCCCAGCTGACGGTTCGACACGACTTAGACGAGCTACAACAAACAAATATCTTACACCTGAGTCAGATGTTGAAGAAGTGAGGACTGGTTTTTTTGTGGTGTACTCAGTGGTCGTACACTAGCGCTAGTTGTCGCTTGGTTCATTTTTAGGAAATTACCACCCCTCCTTCCATTTCCGAATAAGTGAGCCAAGCTTGTATAAAGCAGCCATCCCCAGCTTCAATTTTTATATTCTAATGTATAGATTCGTCAGAGGAACAGCTTGGACAGAGACCTACATCGGTGGACTAAGCAACTAGTGATTACGATTTGTGAGGTGTTGGTCCCTCCTCCTCGTCGCAGATGAAACCACGTCTAAGACAACGAGTATTTGGGTTTAGTAATCTTTGTTAGAGTCTTTGTGCTCTTTTTTACCAAGTCCATATGACATAGTTTTGTATGGCAGAATTTCTGACTTGTTTTTCTATGCCCATAAGGCGTAGTATTGAATGATGGCCTTTATGCTCTATATATCTTGGTCCATAAGACATGGTTTTGTATGTCAGTGTTTCTGACTGTTTTCTAAGTCCGGTAGACATAGTGTTAAGTACCAGGAAAATGTCTTGACACCATAAACTGTAAGGCCATGCTTAGGCTAACTTAATGCTTAGAATCACATAAAGGTGGAAATCATGTTATCTAACGCTTTGTTCAATGGCCTAATTGTGTCTGTGACTGATACCAATCTCTAATATTTCTAATAGTGTGCCTTTTTTTGGTGCACAGCCTGTGGGAGCACTACTAGTCCATAGTAGTTTCTCGCGGGGTATAGTGTCTTGTCTCGGCCCCCTTCAGGCGCTGTTTGTATTAGTTAATATATGTTTATTGTTTGCACTAGTTATAGTGTGCCCTAGATTGGGTGGAAGTATAAATATACTATTGAATGTCCAGGCAGTACTAAAAAGGAATAGACCGACCATAGTATCTTAACAGCCTAGATAATGCCAGGCCTCCACCGTGGTTCGGATTCCACGTTAAACTGTAGGTCCTTCATTTCATCTCACAATCGCCCTACCATTACACATTAGCGTAAGTGCATATAACCCGAATGGGTAGTAAGACGCGGTGCTATTAATAATAATAATAACAGCCTAGATCCCTGGTAGCTCGCCATTTACTATTTGTAAACTGATAGTTCCTCTTCTAGGAGCTTAATCTTTGTGTTTCGTTACTCACTATGGAGTTAACTCTTGCTAGCTAGCTCATTTAACTATCAATCTTGTAAATACTTAAACTAGAACTTTCTAGAGTTAGGTATTGTCAACTATTATTTTATAGATTTTGTAGGTAAAAGTCTAACAGCCATCAGGCAGGAGTAGAGTTAAGTATTAAATCTTTTCATTTCATTACTAACTGCTTCTAATTTAAATTACCAGTTTTATGAGGAAGATGCTCCTTCGTTGAAGGATGCGAGTTTGTTCTAGTTTGAAGTTACATCTTTTCTTATATTCATTTTCAACTTACTTGTCATGATTACAGGTCAATCATAGGTGATATTCCCCTGATGATCCCAGTTCGAGCAAACTTAATTTAATGTAATTAACTGATTCTATTCCCTTCTATAAACAATTGAATGTTTTGTATGTGTTTTATATGTATTTAAAAGTAGAAGCAGCGATACAAGATATATCATTTAATAGATTCATTTCAGCGTTATATTCAGCATTATCAATTTTTAGCTTACTACATGTTGATATTCTGGCAGCATACATTGACATAAGTGATACAATGGATGAGTGCTGAGCCTTTGTGTAGCCAAACAAGATTCAAAACTTGACCTTCCTGCTAGCTACTGGCAATTCAGTCTTTGACTTAATGAACATTGGTGTAGATGTGATGCATCCTGACCTACTCTTTGTGCAAATTTGGTTTGGGAGGTATAGGGAATGGGGATACCTTTAGAAGCTATTTTGAGGAAATTGTTGTGTTAATTTGAAATCTGAGTGTAAATAATGTTTTATAATAATGTCAATAATTTGTTAATTATAATGAAAGATTATTCAAATTTGATAATTACTGTGCCTATGTTTGCAGTGTTTAGTAATATTTCAGATAAAGAATTAATGTCCTTCCTCAGGTAATCCACCACACACACACACACACACACACACGAGCATTCGCGCATCCCACACACACACACACACATATATATACGTACACTAGCTCTTTAGTGGAAGCTAGACCATGCAATAAATCATTACAGCACTGATCTAAAACCAGAAGCGTTAGTAAGACATACGACATGGTTCTCTCTCTCTCTCTCTCTCTCTCTATATATATATATATATATATATATTATATATATATATATATATAGAGAGAGAGAGAGAGAGAGAGAGAGAGAGAGAGAGAAAGAGAGAGAGAGAAGGGGGGGGGAGGGGTAACATGATCATATACACCTGCACACAAGGCACCCCTAGATTTATATTCTAACTACTAATGTCCTCTAACCAACCACAAATAGAGGTCGAAGCTCCGACATCAAAGTAATTTATATAAGTTAGATAGTTACATAAAAGTGAAACAACCACATTACTAATTTTGTGTAGCGCTGATAAATGCCTACACAAGAGTGAAACAGCCACAATGTTGATCACTTATGTAGTTCTGATTTTGTTTATTATTTCTATTTGGGTATTTAACTTATTTCTAAACAGACTGATTATATCAGTACACAATTTATAAATTAACTTAAAATATAGAACAGACACATCAACCAGCCCTTGGCCGTTAATTCATCACGATGAAAGCAAAAATCCACATATCACCAATGATAAGTTTTTCGTCCATGCTGGGAACCAAACCCACTACCCTTGACTTAATTTGCGAGTGTGTGGTGCGGCAGCAATATGGTGTCTATATGGCGTGTGATGAGCACATGCAAGTTAATGTGATAGCTCCCAATAGAAGAACGCATATATGGTATGGCGTGTGTCATGGCATCATGCACCCGAGACTAGGCTCTGACATGTTTAAACTTATGTAGAGGATGCATGTCGACTGCCCCATACCCCCTCCTCCCCTCCTCTTCAGTAGTGTGCATCTTATGAGGAGTTCATGTTGATGACTAGAATCATGTCCGTAGGCATGTGACATGTGGCTTGTTGATGGCAAAGACGCCACATCAATTGACTTTGTGCCATATCTTCATCACATGCGTGACACACCTATGCCATGCACTACATTCACGCTGCGCCACTGCATCGCATTACACTCTGCCTAAGGTAGTGGAATGTGTAGTGCTGATGAATACTTACCTAGGAGTGAAACAGCCATACTACTGATCATCTGTCATTCTGATGAATACTTACAAAAGAGTGAAACAGCCATACTGCTGATCATATGTACTGGTAGTTCTGATGAATACTTGGCTAAGAGTGAAACAATCATACTGCTGATCATCTGTCATTCTGATGAATACTTGGCTAAGAGTGAAACAGTCATACTGCTGATCATCTGTCATTCTGATGAATACTTACAAAAGAGTGAAACAGCCATACTGCTGATCATATATATTGTTAGTTCTGGTAAATACTTGGCTAAGAGTGAAACAGCCATACGGCTGATCATATATATTGTTAGTTCTGATAAATACTTGGCTAAGAGTGAAACAGTCATACTGCTGATCATCTGTCATTCTGATGAATACTTGGCTAAGAGTGAAACAGTCATACTGCTGATCATCTGTCATTCTGATGAATACTTACAAAAGAGTGAAACAGCCTTACTGCTGATCATCTTTAATTCTGATGAATACTTACAAAAGAGTGAAACAGCCATACTGCTGATCATATGTTTTTCTAATGAATACTTACATAAGAGTGAAACAGTACTGTGTCAGTATCCAGGAAACTTAGAATATGATTGACGAGATCAAATTTGTTTAGATGGTTTGGGTTGTCTATGGCTGTGCTGCATAAAGCTGACTGGAAAAATGGAACAGACACAATTACTCATCACAAATAATTAAAAATTATTATTTACCTTATATATTTATATTTTGTTGGCTAGTTAAATAATCTTACCAAATGCATTGAACTTTGTTTGATATGAGTTTTTTGCGCATCCCATTCTGCTGCCACAGCCAGAGCTAATGGTTCACTCTCCACCACAAACAAGTTTCCATAAGGTGTTTTTAGCTTGCGTTGATCAAGGGTGATTTCATACTTGCCATCACTGTACAGAGCATTTGTCTTGCGATAAAACCGTTTAAGAGCTAAAGAGAAATACATAATGGATTTGATTCATAGCATTAAGATCTAAGGTAAACACAGATACTAGTGGTTGCTCATGAATAAACATAGCATTTAAATAACTTAGATTGTACACAGTGGATGTGCAGACTTGCTCTAGTCCATCCAGAAAAAAAAAATTGAATGCCCCAAAACACCATTTGTAAGAAACAAATGCCTGGGAAGTTCATTTAAGTGCTATTTTGAGGCAGTAATTTTGTTAGGAAAACGTGTGCAAGAATTAACACAAGATGGAGGTATTTTAAAGAATATAATATTCTAACAAGTCAAGCAATTACAAGACAATAAAAAGGTACGGTAAATTAAATTTAATTCTTTTACAGACACAATGGTAGATCTTCCCAGTGTCGTGTTCAATTTTGTCAAGCTTTCATCATATAGGTTCATAAATTAATATAGATCTTAAAAACCCTAATTTTCAACAAAAATCTTCTAGTTTTGAGCAGTAGTTAATGTTGTTGATACACATTTCTGTAATATGATTGAAATGATTTTTTTTTATGATTTACTGTGCAATTTTTTCTATCACATTGTTAAATGCTTCTACAAAATTCATACTACTACTACTAGTAGGTACTACAACTACTACTTCAACCTAGTGGCAGGATCACAATTAGCTTAATGCTCATGTTGTGTAAAGTAAAGGTTCACCTCGTATTTTTAAATGGAAGCCATCATAATGCAGATAACTTACTGTTCACATAACTTAGTAGAGCTGTCCAGGGAAGAACTTTCACTTTATATAAATGTCAAGTGAAGAGTATGATGTGTTCTAACTAGCCAATCGACATGTTAAGAGCAATGTCAACAGGGTTATTTAGTAGGTACTTTATTAGTTTCTTTATGGTATGCAGACAACTTCTTCTGTATAGTTTGTCCGCAACTCACTAACTCTAAAGCGCCATAGCTTATTGCTACACTTTATTTTGTACCTCCAGTAGGCTTAGTGCAAAGACCTGTAGCATTATCAGCCCTAAATGCTTGGGTTCCATTTTAGTGAATAATTTGTTTTCAAACAGTCCAAATTCACTGTCTGTTTTTTTGCTCGAGCTGTTACTATGGAATGTACACACAATATTGTGCATTATAACTACGGTGACCATAATTTTTTTTAGAAAAAGCAGGACATTAAAATATATCACATATACGAGTAGCATGGTGTGCGACGTGCCTGTATAACTTATTTATAGAGTAGATAGAATAAAAATAATAGAAATAGAAAAATAAAAATAGTTTAAAGATAAAACCATTTATTAAAATTCACTTTTGAATACTAGTTTAAGAGAGCGAGTTACATAAGTCAAATCTATATACATCAAATATTAGATTGGCTTTTATTATTGTGTACATAGTTTTTTGTAATTAATACTTGTGCTTAAAACTTCTAAAAAAATAACTTGTAAAAATAAATATTTTAGGACTAATCACGTGTACAAACCCATTGGTAAATAAAACATAGGACTACAGTACTTAAAAAATTCAATAAAGAGAAAGTGAATTTTAAAATAACAATTTAGGAACTACTTGTGCCAACTTTTTCTTCATAATCATAACATTCATATTTATCTGAGCTATGAATTGCTTTTAGAAGCTTTTCTTTAGATTTCAGATATTGGAACATTTCCATACAGGTTAATGTCCCAATACTCATTTGGGTTTTTTCACTCCCCCAGTAGTTATTTATTATTGAAAAAAGTCTCTCAACTGAAGAACTCGTGGCAGGCAGGCAAAGTATAAACTCACATAGCAACTGCAGGTTTTTAAGAGGCTGAAGCTTGTTGTTCATAAAAGTAAACACTTCCAACCACCTGGTTTGAATAGGAATTTTACTCACATTCCACTCAGTAATTTTGTCACCAGCTAGAAAGTTTGTTAACACTGTAATGTCATCAAAAAGACAATCTTCATCTACAGTAGAGCCAATGGCATCTTTGAAAGCCTCATACGAAGCCAGCACCTTCTCCCACGTAACATGCTCATGTAATCTAACCCATTCAAAAAGTTTTAACTGTTGCAGATTAGCATTCCATTTTTCTAAATATGCAATGCAACCCGAGTAGAAAGCCTTAGCTTCTGTAGAAAAATCACTTCTGTAATTCACCTCGCTGACTGTTTCAATGCTGCTAAGACAGCTTCTTACTTTCACTGGCAAGAATACAGAATTTTCCCTGCTCTTCAATTTCTCCAGCAGCTCAAAATATTCTAGTGCAGCATCAGTTGCACACTTATTATCCCCTTCAATATTTAAAATTTCCTCGTGAAATAGAAAGCTTATTAACATTGAAAACAAACCACAACCATGCTTCACCCACAGGGTTTTCAAACAAATGTTTCAATATTGTTGGGCAAGAAGGAGAAGTTAGGAAATACAACTTCAAAGGTTCATACATTAAAAGAATACGCTCCACAGCTGGCATCAAAGAGAGGAATCGAGTATTTGAAAAAGATAGCATCTTCTTATACTCCATTTCAACAGACTCACAAAAAGTTTTTAATGTACTTACACGGACAGTGTGGATATAAAAATGTTTGTAAATCTTGACAACTACTACTTCAATGTCAATCGGTAACAAGTCTGTTGTATTCTGAATGCAGTTGTTTATCACATGTGCAACACAGTCTACGCCAACCACAGCTTTTGCACAAGAGTTGTTGAGCTTCTTGAACAGGTTTGTTTCTCCCCTTCGATTAGGGCCTCCAAAATTAGTGTTGGTATTGTCTGCAGAAAGACCAACACATTTTCCCACTAAATCTAATGAAAACAAGGTAGAGTAAACGTAGCTGTGTAGCTGCTCAGATGTTTCCCCAGGAAGGTCTTTTAGTTCCAGAAGCTTGACTTTTACTCCCTGGGTACAGTCAAAGTATCGTACAATCAATGGCACTATCTTAATGTTATGGCGATTGGAAGAATCAATCATAACACTGAAATAATGTGCTGTTCCTAAATCAATATTCAATCTCTCCTGGGCCTCCTGCGCTAAAACGTTTTTTACAATTGCTTCCGTTTTAGTGCGGGCTGAGGAGAACTTCGGTTCAAACATTCCTGCTACCTGCTTCGACGTACAGTCAAGGGAACGAAAACTCTGCATATGTTTAATTGTATGATATGCAAAAGTACCCTCTTTGACAGCCAAAAGAAAATTTTCAGAAGTTAATACTTTTTTTTTAAAGAACTTGCTTACCGTACTGCATTTACTGCTAGTAAGTGTTTGCGTTGCTTTAAATGCCTCACAATGCTTGTGCGACCACTATTGCTTAGGTCAACTTCACCTCTACACAGCTCACAAATAACAATGTGAGGGTTATCACTGTTTTTTAGTTTGATGAAAGGGTATTCTGTTTGCAAAGACGAATTAAATGAACATTTTCTGCGTGGCTGCCCCATCTCACAACACTTTGGTATACTAGTTTTTATTATTATTTACAAACTAATAGAACAACCACAATACAAACTCACAGACTTGGCGAGACAACTGAAGACAAAGAAAACAAATGAAGACTAAAAAAGGGTATGGGTAAGACATGAAAAACGGTAGGCTAGGTGGTATTATCACACAGAGCTAATAAAGAAGTTCCAATCTGGTTAGAGAGAGCGCAGCACATTTGTTGAGTGTTTGCCAACTGTTCAAGGATGATGTTCCTTGCGCTGGCGCTGTTCAATTCAAAATATTATTTTCTCTTACTTCAAAACTAAGTATTTTTGGAAGTACTTGGTTTTAAAAAACAGTACCTTTTTCTGTACTATCGCATGCTCTGTAGGACAGCAGGACATCATCCCAAAAAACAGTACTGTACTGCAAAAAACAGTATGTATGGTCACCGTAATTATAACCCTCTTTTTTTCAAACAAAGTAAAATCTGGCGGTGCAGTGTTTAGAAAGAATAAAAACAGCTCATCTTTCTATTTTATGATGGGCTTTATACCAGCGATTCTTAACTGGGGGGCTGCGGAAGGTTTCGGGGGAGGGGGGGGCCTAAAAAAAAGTTAAAAATGTTATTTGCTTATTACTGAAGTCAATTATATTAAATAGTACGTTTTGGAAGAAAGAATTCTATGATTGTAAGCATGTAAGCTAAGTACAATAGAATCTTGATTTTCCAATGAAGGGGAGGGGAAGCACGGATAATAGAAATCATGGATAGTACAAATAATCCCCATCTGTTTACTACTGCTATCCAAAATTTGCTGCCCTTTGTTTCTACTTATTTATGTGAAAATGGATTTTCCACAATGGTAAATATTAAAACAAAGCAGCGAAATAGACCACAAATCGACTCCTGCATGAAAATAGCATTAAGGAATACAATTGAAACAAGAATAGACAAATTATTGGAAAGTGTTCAACAGCAGAGTTGCCATTAGATACATTTAGATAAGTTGATTTCTATTTTTTTATTTTTTTGTTTTTATAATCAGTAAATAAAGCCACTATTTTAGAATAAACCTTAATTAATATTAAGTTAGTAAGAACTAGGGGCTGCGAAAATGTGATAGCATATTAAGGGGGCCGTACGTAATAAAAGGTTAAGAACCACAGCTGTATACTGTGTGTATGTCACTCGCAATCACATGGCACACCTTAAACTATATTCCAGAGAATATTTTTTTAGAAACAAGCAATAAGTTAATTGTCTACAACAACCACATTTATCCTTTTTCCGTAGCAAACCCAACTTTGGCAAAGGAAGCAAAATTACCTCTTTGTCCTGTTTAAAATATATCTTTAACATGAACTAATGATTTGATAGGTCATAAACTCACTTAACTTTTCATTACAACTTGAATGATTCAAATTGCAACACCCAAATGTAATAGGGAAATGATGTCATAAATATAAAAACCCAAATTAATATTTAATATAATTATTAGGGTACTGGTACAAACCCAATTCTAAAACCTTCAGTAATTTAGGGCCTACATCAGTATTTTGGTTCTTACCCAGCCAAGCTTAACCCAATGTTTCAAGATTTGATAACTTAAAAATTTACAGTTATATTTATCAAATAAACAAATGAATTTAAGTGTTATGCAATGATGCCATCCACCAGAAATGAGCCAACATTATAATGCAAACTATGTGAGTCAACAAAACGTTAGTCAATATTTACATTTCTATGTTTCACTTTTGATTGTAGTGAGTTTTGTTTCAATTGAATATCAATAATTATTCTAAACTATCAAACATGATAAATCTTATTATTATTCAATTTGCCATCTATTTGAGAGAGTAATAATACAAACAACTCCATACTTAACCCATCCTCACTGGTTTTCTCAATTCCCTATCCTCTCATACACCCTTTGCTTCAACAACATTCATGCACTGAGACACTCATGCTCTTTTATTCTTAAAACTCTTTTAATGTTTCTCTTTTTCACACATCCATCTACAACATTTAGCCACGTCTTATATGGCCTACCCCTTCCTTTTGATCCACACATTCTACCTTCATTTATTTGATTCATCACTTGATCCAGCCTCATCCTCTCAACATGCTCAAACCAATGTAAGCCACTTCTTTCACATTAACTTATTGGATTCTCTTTCAAATCACACTCCTTCAACACCCAATTATTACGGTACTGAATGTCTATACAAGTTTTCCCACATACATTTCTTAGATTTCTCATTTCAACTGCTTTCACCTTGCTCTTGTGTTTCTCCTGATAAATACATATTTCACAACCATAAAACAATGTTGGCGTTGACAAAGTTTTATATACTGCCATATTTGCCTCTTTCAATACATCACACTTTGCAATAGTCCACATAGGCCTACATTCAACTACTCCCCGAGATGCATTCACACATCTTTCGATTTCACCATCCATCCCACCATTTTTAAATAAAATTCTGCCCAGAAAGCCTAAACAAAATCATCCACTTGTTTTGATAGTTTTCAATCTATACTAATTTGACAATTTCATTTCTTGATCTGTTTTTATAAAAAAAACTATTGTCTTAGTTTTGGAGACATTTATACAGAGATCCATTCTGGCTGTCGCCACATTCACACAATTTAATGCATTCTGAAAGTCACTTTTATTCTCAACTATTAATAAGGCATAATCTGCTTATAGCACCACTCTCAAAATCACACCTCATACACTTATTCATGAAAACAGTAAACATCCATGGGGATATAACACAAACTTTTCTAACACCTTGTTCAATGTCAAACCATTTTCTCAAAGCCCTATCCACCTCAAGCTTTACTTCCACCAGCACCAAAATTGAATTTACTAACCATGCATCCACCCATACTATATAAAAACATTCCATAACATATTCCTCTTCACCTGATTGTACGCTTTATCCAGAGCAATGAATACACAATAAACTTTCTTCCTTACTGCCATACATTTCTGAATCACGGGTTGCAATGCAAATATCTGGTCAATGCAACCTTTGCCTGGTGTGAGACCACATTGCACACCCAAATATAAGCAATACTGACTGTCCCATCACTTTTTCTTTATATTAAGTGAATGTTATGTCGATTGTGATCCTGTCATAAAACATACTATGTATGAGACAAAGATTAAAAGTAAAGATGATCAATATACATTTAGGCCTAATTAGAGTCTATTTGTTTTACTGAAAAATTGTTAGCCTACAAATGTTTTATATGAAAATGGTAAAACTGACATGGAAGAAAAGGAATTTTATTTGTTTCGCTAGTTGAGTATTGTTGTCTAACCAAAGCAAAATATTGATGTGTCAGGTGCTTTGATGTATTTAATGTGACTAATAGTGCTGTTTAGTGGTGATTTTGTTTGATCATAAATACTTTTTCTAAAAGTACCGATAGGAAAGTATTTGTGCTCTTTTGCCAAGTATTTTTGTGTTGTATTCATACACAGTTATTTTTTGCACAAAAACATGTAATATTTTATTACTTGCCTACATGGTTAAGTTTATAATAATCATTGGACAATAGTAAGGAAGCTGTTGCAAGAAATACAGAAATTGTGTTAGAGTGTAGTATGGAATTACAGTTTAGAAGTGGTCACTGAAATTACAAAGTGTATTATCACATAGCAAACACAGATTGAGGACAATAATTTAGAGTTTACTTTGAACAACATATCATTGGACAGGGTTAATGAGCTTAAATATTTGGTAACAATTTTAACTGGCAATAACAATAATTGAGGAAATTAGGAAAAGAATAGTTGGGTAATACATGCTATTACTCAAGTTGTTGACATCTTGCCTGCTTTCAAGGAATGTAAACTCAGAATATACAAAACAATAATCTTACTGGTTGTTCTCAATGGTTGTGAAACTTGGTCTCTTACTTAACATGACAAAAACAAATTTAGATGTGTTCGAAAACAAGGTGCTTAAGAAGATATTTGGTCCAAAAAAGGATGAGGCTACTGGGGAGTGGATGAGGTTACATAATGATGAGTTACATACCAGGTACTCATTACAAAACATTGTTAGGATATCAAGACTGTATCTGAATAGTTTACTTCACGCACTGTTGACCCTTGACATTCACTCAATAGTTGCATTGGCAATCACGTGATAAAGTGTTGAACTGTTCGAATAGTCACAAAGTGTGCTGATGCACCACTCACAAGCCCTTGAGACAAAGGGTGACGGCAAGTTACCCTTGACAGGCTGTCGATGTGGAGTTTGGCTGGCAACTGTTTAATTTTTCATCTGCTCGAGTAATGTGATCTGTTATCTGGGAAAAGTATTTTAACTATACCGGTACTGCTTTTGTTGTAGTGTTTGTGTGTTGTTTTTGAAATAAAGAAAATAAATGGGAATGGATATTAAAACGTATTCGCTTTCAATCCCTGCTGATAGATGGCACTTAAAATAGTTTCTAAGATCTCTGGTAGGAAGCAGCACTGCGGACTCAAGGGTGTGTAAAGGGTAGTTTGCCGTTTGAAAAGTCTTTTGCAGTCTTCGATCTCAAGTGTGTGTAAAGTATAAATTTATCAAGTCTGCATTAAGTCAGGTGTACTTTACTATTCGGATACAGCCTTGGGCTGTATTCGAATAGTCTACTTATGCGGCGTGGCGTTAATAGCTGCATTGGCAATCCCGTGACCAAGTGTAGATCTGTTCGAATAGTCGTGGACTAGACCGATGCAGTCTTCTCAAGGTCTTGGTAACCATGGATACTAAAGCTACGAGCCATGCGGTTTTCTTGCAGCGTTGGTGCAATGTTTGACTGGCAATAGTTTTAGTATTATCGTTTCCTCTGCTAGAGCACCGACTTACACAAATATTTTGTTTTCATTAGAGCTAATAGATGGCTTTTATATGGTTTCTAAGTTATTCGGTATGAAGCAGCACTGCGGGCCCAAGTGTGTTGCCGTTTGAATAGTTTGATGCAGTCTTCACTATGAAAACCGCGAGAAGTGTAAATTTATCGAGACTGCATCAAGTCTGCATCAAGTCAAGTGTACTTGACTATTCTGATACAGCCCAAGTCTCGTAGATCACGGTAGGCAGAACACGCAGCACGAATGGGAGAATCTAGAACCGTGTTCAGAGCAGACTGACAAACCCAATAGGAAGAGACCATTGGGGAATCTTAGACGCAGATTTGAGGACACATTTTAGAGTAGATCAGAAAACAATAGGCTGTAATGATACAAGTATAGTTGTTTGGACATAAAAAATTTAAATATCAATATATACATAATTCATAATATAAAATAACTAGGTAGTAATTAAAAAAGATTCTGTGTAAAAAAATTTTTGATGTAAAACTCTTAATTCCCGAGTGAGAAAATGCTCTTCGGATTATGCATATACAAACTTTTAAATAAAAAAAAATCCTACTTACGCGCTGAGTAGAGACGAATTTGATGAACATGAGATTGAAGTGTTTTATTGAAATATGTCTTTGGTAAATAAAAAAATAAATGAATGTTTTTTAATTTGCTTAGTCTCATCATTTTTGTTTTAAATTCTTGTGCAGGACATAAGCAAAACATGTTAGCCAACACCACTACAATTAGTAAATAGATACACTGATAAAATGTTAATCATTTATTCAATAATAAAACACAGTTGACACATATATATTTTTACTGTGCTATTGAATCAATATTTTTTTAACACTTACTAATATATTAACTAATAATTTCGTAGTTTAAATATACAATAATGAACGGTGTGGAAATTTCCGTCATACTGCCTAAACTGAATAAACATGATTTCGCCGGCCGCGTGTCCTTGACAGCTGATTTTGAGAGTTCAAGGTTGTTTTTTGTGGGTAAACAAATCTTCGCTTCTTAGCGTAATTACAAAGGTAAGCATTTTTGAGGCTTAATACAAATTTCCCGATTTAAAACATTTGGATTATCATATTTTATTATAAGCCCTTAACATTTCATACTCTAAGCCTATATGGCTATTCTATTATTTTTACTTTTCATCTTAAGCCCACATTGTATAACCTCAAATTAATTGAAATAAGGTATCAATGATGGTTGGTCTACTAGATTTGAGAATCTAATCAGCTAATATTAATTTTAATGTCTTTGGCTTAACGTCCAGGTAAACTTCAGATTAGCCAGCATCCGAAAACAATTTTGCGTAGCAGGCCTACTAATTAAAAATGTAAATTTATAGTGATATGAAATTTCAATGATTTAATGATAAAGATAAAATTGGCGTTTATTTGACTTTCTGCACTTTAAATATTATTTTAATAATGTGTTTGTCCTATATTTTCAGATGGCTTTGACACAATCCTCTGACAAAATGTCTTGTGATTGGCAACTTTCAAAATCATCCTTAGCAGAGAGAATCCAATTTGTTCTGAAATCCTCACACTGGAGTGACTGTAGTTTTTGTGTTGGCCGAGAAGGCAACAGTCAGGTAAGAAAAATGATGTATTATGTAGGCCTAGGCGTATTTATTTCCAAAAAACAGGCACAAGTAGGAACAACAAAAATAAGCTAGCTTATATATATATAAAAAAACATGTGAAACAAAACTAACAAATGCCTCAAATTGTAATGATTCACAACAAATCGACCTACCAATTTGTGATGTTTTATAACTCTTCTTTAACCCACTTGATATCAAACTAATTACTAGACATTTTCAAATATCGTAGAATTGTGTTGTACATCCTTTTATGACTTACAAGCCATTCTGCATTTCGCACCAAATAGGTCCACAAGCAGAGTCAAAAAGTAATAGCAATGGAAAAAATAAGAAACACGCTAAATCTATAAAGATTTACTTAGAACCCATATACAAGAATAATATGAAAGTGTTATGACTAAATCAATTGTTAAGTGAGAGTAGACCTGCTTCAATAGCCGATTGGACTAACAAAGGGTTAAGGCATTTATATTCTTGTGTTTGATCTCTTCATCATCAACAGGCCAGCCTGAGTTTGAATCCTAGACAGGCCTACTGAGGGTGGTTTTTCCTAAATGGTTTCCCACTCTCCTTCCACATGAATTCAGGCAAATTACCTCTAAAATGGTTTCTTCCTCGTCCCTATCCCATTAGAGTAGTTAGAGTTATTATATATGTGTATAACTTGAACAAGTAGTAAGGCTTTGGGATGGAAAAAAGTGAGATAACACCACTTTTTTCGATAATGCAGATCCGGAGTATGCCTTTTTTATTATTTATTTAAAAAACTCTTGAGATTAACAGGCCAGAAGAAAACTGGTTGCATGATGTACGCAACTCCCATGGGTTAAGGCTTACACCGCATCCTCTTAGAACCTTGACAACCTGTCTGTTTTGTGTTGTTTATTTTAGACTCACAAATCACAAATTCAAAACTATTTTCTTTTACTTGTAAATCCCTTTTATAATTCAAATTTTAGTTAAGAGTATATGTTATCATCATTGAATTAAGATATGAAAGTACAACATATTTGATAAATATTTATTTATAGAAAGCCTTTATTTGTACACTTTTCATCGGGGCTATATTAAATTATTGATATAATTTACTGTTAAAAAAAATTGGCTTTAAAGTGCTTTGTAATGAAAAATTTGAAGCCAACAAATTATTTAATAGATAAAAATCATATAATACACATTTGGGTGCATTGTGATGTAAAAATGTGTGCCAAACCTTTGTGGCTCCAAACCAGTGGTATCTTGGCCTTTGGGACATTAAACAATAGTGGGCTACAAACCAGTGGTAGCTTGGCCTTTGGGACATTAAACAATAATGGGCTCCAAAACAGTGGTAGCTTGGCCTTTAGGACACTAAACAATAGTGGGACCCAAATCACTGGTAGTGTGGCCTTTAGTACATTAAACAATGGTTGGCTCCAAACCACTGGTAACTTGGAATTCAGGACATTAAACATTGGTGGGCACCAAACCACTGGTAGTTTGGCCTCTGGGGCATAAAGCAATAGTGGGTTCCAAACCACTGGTAGCTTGGCCTTTGGGATATTAAACAATAGTTGGCGCCAAATCACTGGTAGTTTGGCATTGGGACATACATAATATTATGTTCAGAGTCACTGGTAGCTTGCACCCTGGAAATCTCGTTTGTACACCCCATCTATGTTAGGAGTGTAGGTAAGTGACAGCTAATAAAAGTTAACAAATCTACTCTCATCTATCCATTTGTCAAACCATATGATCTGTAAGACTATAATATGTTTATTTTTTGTTTGACACTATATCGCCACATCCAAAATTGTAATATTGGAATATCATTGTAAATATTAAACAGGTTTTTCACGGTCTATCACCCAGCCCTACTCCAAACACAGGAGTTTATTGTTGCTCTTGATAAATTGGTTGCACCCTATCACCTTTAAAACATCGATACAATTATACTGTCTCTTGTTCAGTCACTATGTGAGAGAGGCTAACATTCACACACATTTTGATGTATATTATGTGTATACATTAAATGTATTCACACATGTAAAAATGGCGACCACCCTTCATATTACATATTGGTTTGTCAGAATTTTGGGCAGAAAAATCTAGCATCCTCAATCCTCCATAATCACGCTACCATACTAAAAATTCCATAGATGGCTCATGGTAAATTTTGCAGCCGGGCGAGATTGCTTTTGTTGGCGCCCTCTATATAGCCACTGTATAGTTTGAAAACATGAAAATAATCCCTAAACATAACATAACCTGGTCATGATAGGGAAATAATCCCTAAACCTAGCAACTCCAAACCTAACGTAACTTGGGTGTGATAAGGAAACTTCACAAATGATCACACCCCAAACATTTCACTAATAAATTTTACAATAACAATTAGAATTATAAAGAAAACGATATGATTAACAGTTTATAAGATAATTGCATAAAACTGTTTTAAGTTACCATTTTTTCAAGATAGTGTATGTAAAGTAACTTTTTAATAGTGGCCCAATATCCTATTTTTTTTCGCCATAAAAATTAATTATTCTGAGCTGTCCAGTTTCATTTTAGTATCAAAAATTGAAAAATTGTCATGCTTAGTAACGCCATTATAACACTCAGGTTACATTAGGTTAGGTTAGTTTGCTACTCTGTTTGGCGCCCCCCTCGAGCTTGGACCCCGGGCAGCCGCACAGCTTCCCTTGTCTTTAAGCCCTTGGAAAATTCTACCATTCATAGTTCCTCTTCTCCCAGGCTTAAAGCAAACAGTCCTGACAGCTTCCTTCATCACTATCACTATCCTTTGTTAACACCTCACAGCTTTTGGTCCCCTCCATCCTTCTTCGTTGTTTGAAATGTCACTTCTCAGTATAGATTGATAAACAACATCCAACAATTATTATCTCATTAACACTGTAAGATACATTTCAAATGGCAAATGGTCTTGAATAACTGATCCATTCTACTGAACAATTATTCAAGCACAATATTATATCAGCAATTTTTTACTTCATATTAACTAGGCAAATTTGTTGGTAATCAAGTTTGGAATTCTTTGACCGAGACATTCTAGTAAATATGTCTTCCAGACCTTTTAGATTATTTCTGAAACATAAATAAACAATTACTTAAATATATGTCCCTTCTTTTACTCCCAACCTTATGTCCGATAAGATAGTTATAGCATTATGTAGTAGTACACTGAAATATTTAGCAACACAACATATCTATTATAATCATGATTTGCTACAAATGATTGTATTTTTCCAGATATTTGAAGCACACAAACTAATTCTAGCTGCCAGCAGCCCAGTGTTTGGGGCTATGTGCTTTGGGCTGTTAGCTGAGAAAAATTGTATCAATGTCCCAGACTTAGAGCCTCAAATATTCAACATTTTATTGGAGTAAGTAATTTACTCTCACACTTGTTTTAACTATGCAATGCACTAAAATTTGTGATTTAAAGCATGTCTACAATAAATATTTGATATCAAAACCCTTTGCTTTATTACAAAATTACAAAGTTGGCTTTAAAATAATAAAGTGCATTTTGAAACATATTTGTTTAAGGTTTACTAGTGAAACTTCAGCAGTTCATATGCCATTAATGGACTGTTTCAGTGACATTACATTTTCAATATTTCTCATCATAGTTTTTTTTTAAAATAAAATATGGAAAATGGACTATATATAAGTGTTTGGAATAGTTTTACATGTACCAAAGATATTAAAATGATTTAAGCATTTCCTAACCTACTGACCGGCCTTAATTTAAGTTGTATTAATTTTCCTGTGGAAAATCCTCACATACAGTTTCATAACGTAGCGTCTCAATAGTTCAAGTTGAAAGGGACTGGGTGCATCTTGAACTATCATCAACTCAAATAACACAGAATAGCCACAAAAAATGAAAATACTTGTTTTGTTTTTAATGTAAGAAGTACATTTTATATATTTTTAAATTACATGCTATAAAAGTAATTTTGTATACATTCAAACATGTGTAGCCTATGTATTATTAGAGTTTGGAAAAAACAAAACAAAAAACTATCAACTGTTATCTTTTTCTTTACTTGTGATTGTTATTTTGCTGCATAGTAACACATTGTGCATCCCATGTAAAAGGATGTGCACCTTCCATATACTAACTTTAACTATACAAAACCTTGAATTATCGATATTCTACTGTATATCTAGGCCTAATTATGTTTTTATACATCTAAGAGCTCAATTAATACTTTAAAAATACCTTAACTTTAACACTTTATTTGCAGGTATATGTACGCCGATTCCTTAAAACTCAAATCTGTAGATGAAGCTAGTGGTGTTTTGTATGCGTCCAAGAAGTATATGATGCCTCATTTATCATGTCTTTGCCGGGAATATATTACTGACAATATTCGTCCAAGTAATGTTTTGTCTATTTTTGAATTTGCTGAAAGTATTCAAGAGACTGATTTGTTCTACGAGCCTTGTGTTCAGGTGAGTTTGATTTCCAGTGCTGGATGTTGATAAACTATATTAACCCAGATTGAAGAAAGAAAAGCTATACAATTATCTATTTATGAAAGGCGAATCTTGTAGGACGAATTACAGATATCAGTCCTAACCCAGTTCTGGGTATGAGCTAACTTCACTTATCATTTATATAATAAAAGGGGGGAGGGGAGGTAGCTACCCTGGCCATAAAATTAGAAGTTTAGTTTTTATTAGCTCTGGGTAGGCACACCTAGCTGATAATTTCCTGGTTTGGTGCATACTCTTATTTTACTATTCAAAGCTCCAAATAATTCAATTTCACTTTTAAATGTGACCATTAAAATCAATGAAGACTAAAAAGTAGTTTATGATTCTTGGACTTATATCTGAGTTGTTTGAGCAGTCACTCGTAATAGGGTGTGTTGCTAAAAAAAAATCTCTAATGGTGTGTGTGTATGTATATCTGTATTGAAGATTTGTCATACTTCTCAATCAGTTAGAAAGCTGAAATTTGATGACATTTTAGAGGAATCACTCAACAGATGACAAAAATACATAACCCTAATAATTAAAAAAAATTAAAAATATATTTTGGTTAATTTTTATAATTAGTTTATATGTTATTTTCATTTCAAAATGAAAAATAAATTTCAATAGAAATTTTTAAATCAAATCCAAAGAGAAATTACAGATTTGTATAGCCTAGAACTAGTTTATATTAGTTAGTAAAAAATTTGTTTTGTCAAATAAAAATTACATGGATAACTTTCAACATCTTTATTCAGTTTGAGCTTTCATTTACCTAGATATATGTATTCAGATAAACCAACGACTACCAGAAAGTGTAAAACCAAAAATCTCTTCACAACCTTTTGAAAAACATCCAAGATGAAAAAAGGGGGTTTAATAAGTGTCTGGTTACCTTTAAAATGAGGCGACCAGTACAGTAGCAGCATGTATTTGATGTTGAACGCAGAACAAAAACCTTTGATACTGTGATGAATGGCATTTACAATTTTTTTTAAAGTTCATTTATCTCAGAAAACTTGACATTTAAAGTAACAAATGCAATTTATTTTAAAATGGATGCATTTATTGATAACATATTTATTGTTCGGTTGCCTTGATCTCTATCATAGATTGTAATATAGTATAAGAAATATAATTTTCCATAGTATAGATTTCAGAAGATCTTAGACTTTGCCATACGATGCTGCCATCTATGGACAGTAAATGTAGCTATATCAGCATTTTTGTAAATTACACAGGATTTCAGCAATGAACCCGAGTTCCAGCACATTGATTTTACGGGCTTGCCAGTTTGGGGATAGATTAGTGAGCCCAATAATTAAGTGGGAAAGTCTATATCATATATTCAGTACACATACAATTTTCAAAAGCCCCTATCACCACCCCCTCCTTCAACAAATTCTTATATTTTTTGAGGCTCCTGCAGATTGTGAGGGATTGTAAGGGATTGTGAAGGATTGTGAGGCCCTAAGCTGTAGCTTATTTAGCTTAGGCCTTAATACGGCACTGTTGGTACTTACCACTTGCTCAACAAACTATCTGTACCGTTGTAGAAACTTTGACACCCATTATGAAGATGTAGCTGTCTTCAGAGATGTTAAACCGCTAATATGGATGAGTTGACTGTGGCTTCAAGCCATGCACTAGATAGTCAACCATTTATTGCAGAATATAGTGAATAATCAATTGCCATTTGGAAGAAAGGTTTTACTTTTGAGGGTGACTTAAGGCAATGATTATCTATTCCACATGCTAATATTATAATACAAGTGGCAAGGAAAATATTGACACTCAGCTTGATAGTTCATGAAACATTTGGAAATAGGCTGAGCCTAACTGAGATTTAAATATTTTCTAACATGACCACACTGTGTCCACTCAGTGATGAAGCTGTTACAATGAATGAAAAGTTTTTTTTAGAAGAAGACCATTGTTACATTGGTTTGTTCTCAGTGTTGACTGTGAGGATGAGTGAGAAAAAGACAACTATCCAGTATAGTTTCTAAACAATTTGACACCCTTAGGAATTCTGTCACTCAAGTTAATAAAAAAAAATTGGTGATATAATAATGCTGCTTTGGGACTTGAATATTAAACAGTGATTATAGTATGGAATACACCTAAAAGTGACAATTAGATTCAAATACAACAGTTTTAGCAGGTTCATCTCAAAGGAATGTATGACTAATTAGATAATTCCTGAGAAAGTCTTTTTTGATATTACTTTAATATTTTAACACCCATTGTTTTGATACGAGTGAGTCTACATCTGTTCTCTTTAACATTATTTCTGATCAAGTGTTCCAAAGAAACACAGTTTTTTTGTGCTTGCTTCTGTAGACCCTGTTTTTAAAAGCTTTGGCCCAAAGATTTAAAACACTTTCTTTTCATCCACCAATCAAGAATGTATGTAAGGACACAAAAATGAAAAGAAATCTGAATATTTAACAAGTACAATTATTAGAAATTCGGACCTACTTAATAATACAAATAAAATGTTGAAATAACAAATCAGAAATTATTTATGTTAAAGGGTTAAGGCTCTCTTACACGCTCAATGTATTGTTTCAATATTATTGCTTCACTAAGCCTATATTGTAAAAATTGGTACCCCCTCAGACGGCTCAATAATATCAGGCAATATTATCAGTCACAATCTTGCTTTGAAGGAGGATATTTCCACAGAGATAAGCTACTTTAAACGCGCCTGGCATGTCCTTTTTCAGTGATACAGAATCCAGTAGTTATTAATTACCTTGTTTACAGCATTAAAGAACAAGAGTAAAAAAAAGACAGTTATTAGTGTAGACGCAGAACTGGTTGAGAAGGCATTCCACTGACAGACATCAGGACCTGATTCAAGAACCTGATTCAAGAATCCTCTAAAGAGCCGGAAGACTATAGATTTTTTTTTACGAATGGATGAAGCATTGTTTCACAAGTTAGTGATGCTGATTTCACCATTAATAAAAAAGGAAGATACGGTAATGAGGAAAGCCATTTCACCGGCTGAGAGGTAAGCCATCACTCTGAGATATCCCGCAACAGGGAACAGCTTCGAAGACGCAAAGATTTCATCATACATTGCTGCAACAACTATTAGCAAAATAGTTTAAGAAACTTATGATGCTTTGTGTGTGTGTCTCATAGATTATATTAAGCTAAAAAAAATACAAATAATTATTAACATTAAGTAATTCATTTATTAAATGGTTTTATGGAATATAGACAAATAATTAGGTAACAAAAATTCAGTATCAAGTAAATTATTATTTAAATGGCTTATTGAAATGAAGGGGAAAAAAATTAACCACTGAGCCCTGATTTTGATTTACACTCTGAGAAAAAGGCAAATTTTGCAATTGAGAGTAGGTAGAGGCACTCGAATATGAACCATGTGATAGAGAGGTGCTAGTTCTTGCTGGTTTGTTTATGACTACTGAACCCCGGTTAAGTGTACCCATTTGCCCCTCAAATATTATTTCGTTTATAAATTTTTTGGCAAATTGTGTTGCTGGGGAGCCATCTTCATGCGTTCTTTAGCCCAACTGGTAGCCACCTGGAGCTCAGCTGGGCAGGTTCTTGAAGCCTACAGGCCAATCTAATGAGCTCATCTGCTGGGTCTTTTGGCTGAGTCCTCTTTTTCTTTGTAAACTGTGGGGTACTACTAACAGCGTTTTCAGCATTATCAATCACTGAAAAGTCCAACACAAAACCCTTAAAAATTTCAACCTACCTGACTTTCATCCTCATAGGTGTTGATAGAATCACATGGTGTTTCTTGGTCTACGAGAAACTTCATTTGGTTAAAATACCACAATGTAGATTCATAAACTTTCTTTGCTCCTGCCCTTGATTTTTTTTAATCGTTAATTTTATTCAACTCCTTCCTGAAGTTAGTCCAGAGGGAATTGAATCTTTTTGCCAGGCCGTCCTTCATGGCCTTGGGGTATCATTTGTGATAAAGTCCAAGCCATTTTTCATACGCTTGGGGCTTTTTTTTGTCCTTGTCCATATAATCGTCCAACTTCACTTTCTACAAGACAGGTAATGATTGGTACAACTGAAATGACAACATTATAAAATTTGGGTAAATATCGCTATACAAACATAAATACCTTGGATCTATATATGATTTGAATTAATTTATTTAACAAAGTATGGACTAGGAGTCCAATTAAAAAAAAATGCAGTACAAGTTGAATGATTTGTTTATAAAGTAGTATGTAAAAATGGGAGTACTTACCTCTATACATTTTATAAGAAAATCTCTTTCCTCTTCTTTTTATTTTAAACTAATGCTTTTTTAGTTTGTTTTGGTTTCTCCATTTTCATGGACTTTGAACAACTTTAAATACATTTGTTGAACACTCTAGACAGACTGACATAATATTGTACAATATATTCCTCACACGTTAAGATAAGCTTTCAATATATTGGCGGGTCTTCAATAAAAATCGAACATTTTTAATTCTGTTTAATAATTTTTCCATTCACTATTTTCCTTTCAATATCACCCTACACCATCAATATAGTGTGTGACATTACATATTGCATTAATATATTTATCGTGTAAGGTGGCCTTTAGTTTTGGATATAAAAGCAGGTAGAAAACTATATCATTTCTAAAACTTAAATTATTACGTGACAAAATTTTCACTGTTCAGTTAAAGTTATCATGATACAGAATGTTCACTGTTAAGTTAAAGTTTTCATGATACAGAATGTTCACTGTTAAGTTAAAGTTTTCCTAATACAGAATGTTCACAGTTTATTTAATTTTAAAGTTATCATAAGATAGGCTTTTCACTATTCAGTTAAGTTATCATAAGACAGAATTTTCACTGTTCAAGTTATCATAAGGCAGTACTTTCAATGTAAAGTTAAAACTATTCTAAAGTTGTATTTTCACAGTACACAGTTAACAGGCTCATAAAACACTATTTTTGTACAGTTAAAATACTATAAAACAGTCATACCATTGTTATTGGTGAGTTGACAACTATGTTTTACCTTAAAGTAGATTATATTTATAACACAGGGATTCAACTTGAATGAAAGAAAGAAAATTAATAATAGATTTTAAATGGATTGATTTCTATAAAGAATAATTCAATATTACTATAGTAATCTTATTTTAGTATTGCTAGCTATGCTGAAGTTTGTTCTTTTGTTTATTATTTATCTCCTTATGTAACTTTTTTTATAGGTCCCTTTTGTATTCCATCACTGGCATTACTTGAACTTTGAATGAAAGTGCTTGGGGAGTGTTTTAATGATTACAACTAATCTTGACACAAAATACAAACAATTTCGAGAGTATATAGAAATAGTATTTTTTATTTGAAAAAATCGGGATATTATCTCATCTCTCTACTTATAGCTGCCTTATTGAGTAGTGATTTTTTTTATGAATTCACAATTGAATGACCACTTTTTGATTTATTCCCCAGGTGATTCGTAAGCACACAGAGGAAGTTCTTCACCTTTACAATGGTCAGATGTCTGGTTCATTCCTCACCACCATCCTAGACCAGAATTCATTAAATATAAGTGAACTGGAGTTGTTTGAGACAGCACTTAACTGGGCATACTTGGAATGTCAGGAGGCAGGCTTTCAACAAACAGGCAGCAACTGCCGTGCCATGTTGGACCGAGTAGGGGCACTTTCAAAGATAAGATTTCTTTCCTTGACACCAGAAGAGTTCTCAAAAGGCCCAGGACAATCTGGTGTCTTAGCAAGTGACGAGATTGAAGCACTTTGTTTAGCCTTGCGCAACATTCAGAATAAAAACACTTCAGATTCAAACATATTTGACAAGGACTGGCCCCATCCCTCTAATGAAGAACTTAACTGCGATAGAAATAATGGTAATGTTGTTTTGCTCAATACAAAGCTCAAAAGCACGCTTGCCAATAAGAGTTGTTTACCAGTAAACATTTCTAAAACTCTTCGTCGGCATGGCTTGAGCTGTGTCATGCGGCCTCGAGGTCGAATCTCAGTGCCACAGTACTATTGTGCGAGACGGTTCTTGAAGACTGCAGTGACTGTGTCTGGAAATCTCAGACTGTTAACTAAAGTTCATGTGAGTAGGAACATCGTTATGACTGGGCTACGATTCTTCACCCGTCTGACACCTCAATGTGAGTTCACATACTCACAGTCATTCCCCCATGACTATAGAGAGAATATCGAGGTGTGTGTGTTAGACCAACTTGGTGAGCCCCTTTGCAACACTATATTCTCTGAAAAAGTGGTGTACAACACCATAGCCACACTGACATTGAGTGAGCCAGTCAGATTCACCGGTGACAAGGAGTACAGTATTCATGTCATATTGCCTGTCAGTACTGGGCTGACGTTTGAATATCCCTTAAGCTTCATGTCTCAAACAGAGCGCTCTCAGGATGTTGAGTTCCGCTTCTGCGATCACGCCGATATAAATGACAATGGAACTTTTGTTCGCCGCTTAGACATGGGTTTCTTGGACACTATTGTGTTTTCTTTTTAAATTTAAATTTATTTTTTCAGCTTGTACTCAAATGTGAAGCATTCTACTTACCAACCTTATTATTCTTTTAAAGATTTGCACACTGGTGATTATTTATATTTTTGTGGACTAACACAAGAATACATGTTCACTTATTATTTGCAATTTGAATTAACTTATGTTTTATTCTTTATTATATTTAGGCTTTCCCAGTACTCTTTAAATTGTACCTGCCATCTCGAGTGTGTTGATACTTTTGTACCATGTTCAATATTTTGAAAACGGCCATAACACATGTGTTTTTGTACTAGGTGTATTCTCTTTCTATCACACTATTTCATTTAGTGTTGAATTGCTTGGATTTTTAATAGAAAGCACATACAACTCAATTAAAGCTTAACCATTTTGCACTAAACTTAAATCTGTTTCAGAAAAAAATACAAAATAGTCTTTATTTCGGTGTTTTTAAAAATACGAGTAATGTTTCATTTTTAAAAAATCTAAAATTTCAACAAGGTTATTAGTTGGAACTTAAAATGTTATTTAAATCTCAAATATTCTTCAGCCATGTTGATTACATTAATGTTAAATACTTACAACTACGCTTATGACATGTAGGAATTTTAATGACAAATACTATACATTAATACTACATAATTTACCTTAATATGGGGATCCTTAAATCACAGCTAATTAGTTCCATCTCAGTATAGTAAAGGAAACCTAATTACGTAATTTAAAGCTCTCTTATATTGTAAAATAATAAACACAATTATTTTAAAGGTAGTTGTATACACACCTACAATATGCTTACTACATACAGTTCATCTCATGGTCACAAATAGAAAATGGCACTTAAATTTGGGGATAAATTTGATTTTTAAGTGAGTAATCTCCCCAATTGTATAATCTACAGCCCCCTCCCCACCTTTCCCCTTTCTCATCTCTTGTGTTATACTATTTTTACTCTATTCCAACCCCTTGGAGAGAGAAGTATTGTGATTGTTAAAAAAATTGATCTTGAGATCTTTATAAATTCTCGTTTCATGACCCACTGGAACTGAAAACTTTGTTTTTTACAATGCTCTCTATCTGTGTGTATGTTTCTTGTACTAGAGGCAAAACAATTTTACTGATCGGGCTAAAACTTCTTATCTAAGATTCATATCATAAGGTTTCCCCAAGAGGTTTTTGGAAATAGATATCTAACCCTAAAATTAAGGGTAGTTTACTGAAGGGCAAAACAGAGAAAGAATCAATTTTTCTCAGAATTTGCTCTTACAATTTTGATTAAATTCTTTATTTAGCCATTGTTTAATATTATAAACAAAATGACAATTTTCATTTTCCCATGAAAATGACTTATAGGGTACTTTACATAAGCAAAGATTTTCCAGTTTTTTTTAGCATATCTCCTCATTTATTTGGGATATGAAACAACTTATCATTGTACTATGAAATATGAAAGTATTTTATTTGAAATATATTTTCTGAGCTATAAGCATCCGTCTAGTGATTGGTATCTTGGCCTAGAGCCGAAACCATTTACCAATTGGGCTAAAACTTGGCATCTAGGGTTTTCATAAGGTTCCTGCGAGGATTTTTCAGAATTAAATATTTAACCTTAAAATTAAGTTTTGTTTAATGAAGGGCAAAATGAGAAAAAAAATATTACTATTGTTAACAAGTCAGGTAATTATTCTTACCTGGGGCTGTGAGAAAGAGAAAGTGACAAGAGATGTCTTACACTAGTAATGTGAGTTCTATAAATTTTGGAAAGGTAATAAATATGCCTTTAGACACATGGAGCTTGGTGGCCTGTAATGAAAAAACAATAGTGGTTCAAAGTAATACAGTCAAAATATGAGTGAAATCATTTTTTAAATACAAATAACTTCACATACATTTAGGACATAGGCTCATAGCCAAATTGTTTCAGTAAGACCTATTTGTAAATGTATTTTACTAAGCTCAATTAACCAACTGAAACTATCATATATATTTAGACCTGTGTAGGCTTAAATGATATTTACTTTAAATGCTACTAATTTAGCTATTTGTCAATAAGATTTATAAAAAAGCTGCTTGAATGATAAGATTGAGGTCAGGCCCATATACAAACAAAGTGTCCCTACAAAGCTTTTCATATAAATTACATAGATATTTGGGGACAATTTTATACATCTTGATAGCAGTAAAATAAAACTTTTAAAAACAATTATGTGAGTTGCAAGTAAACTTTCATTGATACTAATATAAAAATGATGTTTGCCATTTCTTCTCAAATCAAACTTAACCAAGTATTATACATTTTAACTGCTATACTATAGTGGATACAGATATTTGACACTATTTTGTAAACCTTAAAAAAATTTTTTTTTATAATAATTAGTCTAAATGAGTCCAAACAACACTTATTTTTATGGGGGAAAAATGCATTATTAATAAAACCATTGCCAAGGACACACTATTGCTTGTAATTTTAAAAGTATCCATTTACTGAATGACTGTCAGACACATTGTTTCAAAATCTTTTTTGATAGGATGTATTACATTTTTTAGACTCATTAGTAAGGCTTATTATGATCTTTAAAATTGCGAAATATACATTAAAATATTCCCTTAAAAGACCAATATATGACCTAAAAATTAACAAACATGCCCCAAATCAAGGAACTAATTTGCAGTAAACAAAATTAACCAACCAATCTGTAATTATTGATTTGATAATTTTTTTTGGAAACTATTAATTTTGTTGAGTGATTAAACTGATGGATGATGAGTTTTACAAGTAGAACAATTCAGTGGGGTGGGACAGTTCTACGAAGTGGTAAATGGTACCACCCCTTGGAGCAGAGCTCCCGAAGTTCTTACTACCTGTGTTTCTCCAAAAATGGTCTTTCTTGAACAGGTATAAACTACTTGAATTTGTCAAAAATATTGAATCTCTTTTGAGCAAGCAAAACCAAATATCTCTTACCTACAAATAATCTGGTCATAAACTATTTATGCAATAATAACATTTAATATAAATTGGTAGGTACATATTGTGTTTGATAGAAATTATAATTATCTATGCCCCTAAAATTGTGGAAATGTGACCTAAAATTGAAAACTGCTCAATATATACATGCATATGCAAAATAAAATGTGTATATTTGGAGTCAGGGTGACATACAAAATGTTTAAAATTCTTTAAATTTTAGATGCAATTTAAAATATGATATGTCAAAAACATCCAAGTCCTACTCATTATCAAATAATGTTTAGGTGTTCTGGTAATATGAATCTCAACCCTTCTCCTGTTATGAATTAAAACAAATAGAATTGTTATTAACACGATATTGCAAAATTTTGTGATTCTTTTTTTCTCCTGTTGTGTCCTAAATCTAGTAATATTGGCATTATCACGTCAATGTCAATTTTTGTGATTTGTATTTTTCCCCCTGTTATGTTATAGAGCTAATAGAATTGACCATATCACATAACTACCAATTTTTGGGCCCCTTGTTTTGTTCTTTGTGTTATAAAGGAAATAAAATTGGCATTATTGTCAATTTGAATTTTATCACCTGATTATTCTATAGATTTCCAATTTTTGTTCATTTAGTTAATCATAAATTAATTAAATTCACTTTTATTTCTTGGTATGGCAAAACAAAAATATCCTTTTCATTATTGCATCAAGTAAGCCACTTAAATGGGCTAACATGATTCTATCTCTTTTGCTACAGGTCATGGTTTATATTGATCAAATTCGATTGCTTATGTAAATTAATATTTGTAAGTTCTTAACTTAACGAGATGGAAGGTGTGATACTCAGAATGTTTTGTTTTACTCTTGGTGCAAGTTATGCTTGCTGTAGCTCTCCCAAATAGAAGTTAAATCTAAACACGTAGGTTTTTCCTCTTCTACTTGAATCACTTTATACAAGTAGCTTCCCACCTCTATAGGTTCTCAAAAGATCTTTGCTAAATGTCAGAAGGGGCAGAAGCTGCCAATTGTAACGATCTGAATTAATTACTGACCCAACCATTCATATTTGGGCGAGGTTCCTTTGTAAGACACAACAGAGGGAAGGAGAGTCATGTAACACATTTCTCAGTGTGTTTATATATTTATTGAATGGACTAACCTCATATTAATTAGCTTTATCGTGTTTTGTGCTTTTTAGAGATCAAGTCATGATTTAGATATAATTAAAGATTTTTTATATTTTATTGTTAGTGTATGTAGTTCTCTTGTAGTTAATGCCACTGTGATTCAATCAGTATTTACCTTCCAGAGATTTGCCTCATATTTATAGTTAATGTTTGTTATTACATACAATACTGATGTATAGTGATATAACAACAAATAAATAAAAACTGTGATAAAATATGTATGGCTTATTTTCGGATTCTGTGTCAATTAATTGTCTTAAACCTTTTTACTCCTCTTTATTATTTCTATTCACATTATTATAAAGAAAACAATGAATTAATATCGTTCCATTAATTTCAGGTTGATACCAAGACTTAAGAGTTTATTAGGATATCAGTGCATTGTAAGGGAAATAAGTATAAACACTTTTAATTTAAATATTAAAATATATTTATTTAATTAAATTATAAAATACAAAAAAATAGTATTTTGTTTCTAGATCTAGGCTTTGAGGAAATATTCACATGGGATGGAGGAGATAGAGTATCAGGTAATATGGCGAGGGATCAGGCCGATGTTTAGAGGCGGATGCCAGGGTTACGAGAACGCACAAAGTTGAGCAACTCGTCACTATCCTCGCACACGAAGGGCTTGAGGTGGTGGCAAGCTACATCGTGCCATTTGACGCCATCATTGTAGAAGTTGTTGAGTATAGACAAGCAAGACTCATCATTGCCCTGCAAGCAATAAACAGGGTGGTAATGGCATTATCAAATACCAACACTCAATACTTTGAAGCCTTGGGTATCCCAAGTTGGGCGCAATAAGGTGATGTCATATTCTCACTTTAGGTAAATGCAGGTATATTTATTTATATTACTGACTCCTAATCTTATATTATTAGGGAAAGTTGAATGGGCATTTAAGCATATATAGAACAAATTTATGGTGTTGTAGATTTTTAGTAGTCATAGTTTCTCTTAATAATTAAGAAATATAAAATGTCAACACAAAATAAACAAACATGCACAAATTACTTTTTAAAATACTATTTTTTTTATTCCTCTTTAATGTTGTTGTTTTTAGATTAAAAATAATATTGAATCTCATTTTTAATTAGGGTATATAGGTTTGGTCAAGTCAGTATGATAAAAACAATTAGAATTACAAATGACTTAAGATTATGACCACGTTTGTGTAAATACAGTGTAAAAATATTAATTTAACAAATTTCAGGCCAATTATTTTTAAGTATTCTTAATGTAGCATATCAAAGAGTAAAATGTTATTCTCTGATAAAGCAGCTAGGTTGATAGTCTTTATAGCAGTTTACAACAGCTCATCACATATATAGGGAATCACATTGATCAGCCAGACAAAATATCAGTTGCCTCCACACGTCTGAAGTTCAACAACCTATGAAAACAAGAACTGGTTCCTTAAACCAGTCTCCACCTAAAGATGTACGGTGAGGGTCACAAAACTAGAAATCTGTCAACCTACAACCTGTTCACATTCCATAGTACATGCAAATAAAGTCACTATAAGGAAACTGATACAAGAGAGTGGTTTGGAATTTTAGATTAATTTAACTTTTCATTATTTTTATTGGATCATCTTGAAATAAATTGATTATTTTTTTAAGTATAGATCTTTTATCACAACAAAGCTTACAAAAACTAGATTTTCAATAATTATTCTTTTTGTCACAATAATGTTCAAAGCTTCTGCTTGAGATCTAGTTTGAAGTGAAACAGTTACTTGCTGATTTTTCCTACTTATGACTCCTGGATAAATATTAATCTGGCCGATAAGTTAAAACTGTGTCTTATAACTGCCAGATAGTATTTATCAGCCAGATAAAATGTATTTATCCATCACGTTTTTATCGGGAGGTTTAAGTAATTTATCAATTTGATCTGATAGTTAAAATGGGCCTTGCCATATTGACGTGTTGTTTTTCATGAGGTTTCACTTATCAGCATCTGTTTTAGGTTAAAATCTTGTCTCACATGTTTAGTAGGCACAGGCCTAGGCTCTAAACTATTTAATTATAAAGTTGGAACATTTAATTCACACTTTTATAAAAACTGACAAGCTATTATATAGTTATATAAGAACAAATTATTTAAATGTGAGTACAATAAATGAAATTTTGTAAACTTTGTACAAAACTATTGAACACATTTTGGCCGACACTGAAATTAGTACTTGAGAGACAACCCAGTTTTTGCGCCCACATGACGGCATCTGTTTCCTCGAACTCGTTTAGCCATCATTATTTAACAAATGTTGATCGTTGTAGCCACTAGCCAGGTTGTAGTGGTAGCAGCAGGATTTATAAGCAAGTGCGCATCAGTAGAAACAGTACCGACCTTGCATTTTCTGCATAAAATATATTTATCCAGCAGATAATTTCAGTTAATAATACCCGTGAAATATTAAAGTGTATAATGACCTTTATCTGTTTGCTAACTTTAACCTACCGATAGCAATATTCATCCAGTAGTTATAAGACCGGCCCTAACAGTGTAATTCTTGCAATTAATACCATTTACTTATAAAGCTATAAATCAATCTTATTCAACTACATAGTCACACATAGTTCGTTTCCGTAAAACTAAGTATGGTGTAGTTCCTGATCCACTCAACTTTACCAGAATTTCTTAGGTTAAATTCCTGATTTCCCCCCAACCTAGCTTGGGAAATGCTGGTGTATATATAGATCCTGATACCCATATTAGTGTTTAGAGGGGATGGGAAAAACCACGTATTAATTAACTGCACCTTCCCAGATATCAGTACGCCTAATACTACATACCGGCGCCCAGTCTTAGCTCTTAGATAGCTACTGGTTTGATAGCATGGTGAACCCTTATACAAATAGTAACTATCTTGTCAGCCTCTCCCAAAGTAGACCATTCTCATTAAAGTTTTCACTGACTATTCTAACCATTAATTTATAAGGAAGTTTTTGCTAATTTGTTTTAACCATCAGGAAGCAGCCTGAGAACACTATAGTCACCTGTGGTGCCTCCCTGTTGTCGGGTTGGGCCTGGCCAAAGCCACCTGTGGCACTCCAGTCTCCAGTGTTTCTCTGACTCGTGGGGCCAATCTTGGCTCCTGATCCAGACCAGAACCAACCGTTCACGTTAGATGGCTGCAGGTCTGGACGGTCACAGCCATTGAAGTTGCACTTACGACCAGATGTCCAGATGTAGCGCACATTGCCTGCAACAAAAGACAAAGGAGTAACTCACTCAGTCTTCCCTGCCACTTTCAACAACAACCAAGTTCTACTCATTTCCTCGTGTCAATTGCAACAATAATTGTTAATAAATAAATGTGCCATGTCACTTAAACATGCCAACCAGTTAGTATTAATGAAAAGCCAACCCATCATTATTTAACATAAAAAGCTAAATTTACATACAGATATATATATATTTTTATTTACATTTTTTTATAGAAAACTAATTCCACAAATAAGAGTTTTTACTTTGCATTGAAAAAAAAAGTGAATAAATAACCACTTTAACTATTAATTATATTTAATAAAAATCTACCATTTTTAGCTTCAAGTAGGTTTTAAGATATAATTTATATTTTCTGGTTGTTGAGATACAATAACCTCCTGCATGAATAACCTTTCTAATGATTATGATTGACGATTGAAGATAGTGAAAAGTTGATGTGTTACAACCCAGCTAATGATCTTGAGTATTGCTCTAGTTTTTAGAATTACCTCTGGAGATCCTCTGCTTGATAAACTCATTCTCCTGGGGCGTCTCTAGGGAAACAGCGTCCATGCAATGACGCCGACAGATATTCCTGGCATCTAACCAGTCTACCTCGATGCTGCGTGTCGCGGCGTGCTCCCAACTGAAGAAATAGGTGTGCGCCACTCCGCGTGCGTCCCGGTACGTTGCGTGTCTTACTCCTGTGGCATTCACACATTACATTATTACAATTTGTTGGCGTGGAAAGTACGGAAGGTGCTAGCTTATATACCTTTTATATTGTACTTATAAATCTTTTATATTGTACTTATAACCATGGTTTAAATACTCAATATAATTGAGCGGATAATGATGAATAAATAAACCTCTTCTCGTCTACGGAGATATCTATTTCAGCTTGAACGTCTGGGGTTGCTACTAAAGTCTCGACTATGTATCCGTTTCGACCATACGCCTTTCTTGGCGGTAAATTTTAGAACTTAGACCTCAACAACAACTTTGTGCGTTGCAAAAAGCATCTCGATGTGAATGCTAGTGCATATTCTTAAAATATACCCCTCTCCCCCAATAACAGCTCTAGAATGTCCCTCGCCTCAATGACTGTACTCAGGAGCACTCTTAGGAGGCGAGTACCGACCCAATCTTTATAGGAGGCCTTGTGTTGACCAATGGGAGTGGTGAACTGAGCACCTTCGTGGACGGTTGAATCCCTGCATGATCATTTGCTTGGCTCTATGAAACTTGCCGTGAGTCACGACACTATAGTACAATTTTCATAGGAATAATCTTATATGACGACTAGAAAAGTAAATACATTTACTTTCACGTAGAGATACGTCAAGTCAAATATCTGCAACTGTCACTTTAGATAGCTATTATCAACACTTTTAAAATAACGATTAATAAAGTAAAAGGTTATCGTTGTTGAGCACAAAAATTATGTATTTTATAAAAGTTTATTCCTGCCAAAATACCATTTAAGTCATGTGAATCCATTAGAAACGTCATAGGGTATTACTGATGCTAAACAAATATTAAACCCTGCAAGATACTTTTAATTTGAACTAATTAATAGTAAATACACTTTGTCAGTCTCATACAATAAATACAGTTTAGAATATTTAAATAATTACTATTTAGGATATTGGGCTAGGGGTAAGGTGTCAGACTTCTGTGCTGGCGGCCGGGGTTCAATCCTCGGTCACGGCACAAATTTATCAGATTTCCAAACCCTTCCTTCACCTCTGACAAGTTATCTTGTGAATGTGGGGAATGCCAGGTCTCCACCGTGGTTCGGATTCCACGTTAAATTGTAGGTCCTTCATTTCATCTCACAATCACCCTACCATTACAAATTAGCGTAAGTGCGTATAACCCGAACGGGTAGTAAGATGCGGTGCTAATAATAATAATACTATTTAGGATTACAACAATTCTTCATGTTATCAAAGCAAACCATTAATTTCAAGTATAAGTTATTTTCTATATCAAAATCACAAAAATTATAATATGCTAGCAAAAGTACCCGGCGTTGCCCAGGGCAAATACCAGGGCAAAACTTATTTGCTTTAAAATGACAGAAAAAATTCCTCCTTTTGTTTCTTCCAAACCAGTTTAAAAAAATAATCAGAAATTTAAAATTCCAGCTTCGAGGTGCACATGTTTGTACACAGGGGCTACTAATTTTAAAATGTCAGCTCTCTGCGTGTGGTAGATATCTCGTAATGCTCAGGACAGACAGACAAACTATTTTATTTCTTTATTATTATTAGCACCGCGTCTTACTACCCATTCGGGTTATACGCACTTACGCTAATGTGTAATGGTAGGGTGATTGTGAGATGAAATGAAGGACCTACAGTTTAACGTGGAGTCCGAACCACGGTGGAGGCCTGGCATTCCTTTATTTCTATAGATCTGTGTCGTGGGAATTTCGATATTTGGTTTTTTAGTCTTGGACATTCTGGGAAATGATTATCAAGGCGTGAGTGGGTTTGAAATACAAGGTTAGTGTTCTGTGCTCTAACAACATTTCCAGGGGGAGAAAATACGATTGCTTCCGTCAAAATGATAAAAAAAAATTACTGGCACATTAGACTCGTGTTTAGTTTTATGAAACAAAACGCTTATTACCTTGGTCCAAAATAGATGTTTGACGTAGCTTCCTGTGGCTTTGAGACAAACACTTGTCACGTCCATATTATTTTTCCCACTACGTCTTAGGACGGTGTCATATTTATTTTACAAAACTTATTTGGTAAAATAAATATGCCACTTGATGATGATATATCAAATACCTTTTATAAAAAAATAATATATATTTTTCGAATTTAAAAAAAAAGATTCTCCTTATTAAATATGCTCTTAGGTTTTACCAAAGAAAATGGCGCTATCTTAAAGGTGAACCTATATATGCAATGCGGCAGGAAATATAATTGCCCAATATGAAGATAAAAACTCAACACTATTGCGATAGCATGAGTGTGTTTCTTCTTTTAATTAATACAACAGCTTTGGTTGACTAATTTTTTTCTAAGTTTCATAATATTTTTTGACATGATTGGCGTACATTTTGGTAACCACTTATATTGTAAAAACTTTGAAGGACATGTTATTTAATATAATAACACACATTTGATAAAAGGTTTATTTAACTCTCTTAGCGTATATTTTATCGAATAAATATGTTTAGCGTATAACTCGAATGGGTAGTAAGACGCGGCGGTAAAAAACAACAACTAAATATGATGGTGTAATACCGCCCTTTCAACCTGTTCGGGCTATGCACATTAAAATTGATCAATACAGTGGGGTAGGAATAAGGACGTTAGAATTTTATAGGAAATGTACCCCTATTTGCGTGGAGGGAAAATGGGATTAGACTAAATTAGCTTACATCTAAAAGACAAGTAGATTCATCTGTCATGACCAGAATTTGTCCTTTTGACTGGTATCAAGTACCGCTTGCCCTTACCGCCCGACCTTGAGGGTTGTATTATTCCTCTGCTCGCGAACTTCACGGACTGACGATCACTTGATTTGCTAATAGTCGCCATAACAGTTAGCCATTCACATGGTAAAAGTTGAATTGTACTGAATTAATTACGCTTGTGTGTATGGGGCATTACAACGCTATTAAAGCTACAACCGGACAACTGCTTTTCTTTCTTGGTGAACACATTCCTGGGACTATCTTGACACGAACAGGAAGCTGACCTCTCTGAGCCATGGAGACGGACATGAGCAGTAACACGGAAATAATATATAGAGATGAAACAAGGGTTGTCCTTACTGTTGGCACAGCTCCTGGGGTCTGGGAGAGCAAGTCTCCTCTGGGCCGCGACCATGGCGGCTCCAAGGAGAAGGAGCGTCAGCTGACGGAGCATCCTCACTCTGCAGACAGACAGACAGACAGGGTTAATGATACCAACACAGATTTATACAACCTCTCAGTTGAGAACACAAACATTAACTGCGGGAAAAAAACACAAACAAAGGCGATTTAGAACAAAGAAAAAATTTAATTTGATAAAGACAATAATTAAAATACTAGAAAGATGTAAAGTGTTCAGAAGAATAGTTGAACATATCAATACATTTTCTGTCGCACGAGTACAGGTCCTATTTAATCTTTCAAATTGTTGCTTCTTGAATAGTGTTTCTAGGGTAATGTCTACGTGGTTTGACACAAAAAAATATCCCTCCAGGTAGCTTGAGGATGAGTATTGACGACCTGAATATCAACACAACATAGACAGATATTGTCAGTGTATTTATACTGGCCCAATCTACACAAATCCTGCAAGTTTATATAGATTGTACTTGATATATACTGTCAGTTTATCTAGACTAGCCCAAACTAGATAAATCCTGCCAGTTTATCAATACTGGCCCAAGATACACAAATCCCACAAGTTTATCTAGAATGTACTTGATATATACTGTCAGTTTATCTAGACTAGCCCAAACTAAAAAAATCCTGCTAGTTTATCAATACATGAGCTATATTTGAAAGCAATTAAGCACTTGCACAAAGCAGTACTATTAAAAACATTTGTTTGTTGAGTAGATGTTAGGGCTCTTGGATGATTCGTTATTTACCATTGTATCAGTAGTGACTGGTAATATGTATGTGTGTAAGGATGGTTTTGTTTGGGTGTGTGCACAGAGGAACATAATAGATGCTCCCATTTCTAAAAAGCTTTTTGTTTTACTTGTATTGACTCTTTGACAAATTAACGTAATCTTATCAAGGTAGAAACCCACTAATATAGCGAGGAATCACACGAACTATCGCCTGCAGCCAACCAAACTCAAGTCCTCCATTTAGATGTGTCAGGCAGCGCAGGCCAGTATCTCCAGCCTAAATGGCGAGTTGACCTGGTTTCCTGTTGGAACATCGTCGTGGTTCCGCTTGAACACCCTCTCTAAACAATAACATGACTGATAGGACGTCTGGAGAATATAACCTAGATCCGTGACAGGAAACGGCCCCGGGCATCGGCCACTTGTACAGGTCAAGCTTTCACTGCCCTGCTCGGGGACATGTGCAACACGCGCCTCACAAGTTGTGTTGGTAGGTCTGTCTAGTACCAGCACTGGCTCTCTGTGACAGGTCAGATAACCAAGAGGACAGAAGGATGACTAGTACCAGCACTTGCTCTCTGTGACAGGTCAGATAACCAAGAGGACGGAAGGTTGACTAGTACCAGCACTTGCTCTCTGTGACAGGTTAGATAACCAAGAGGACAGAAGGATGACTAGTACCAGCACTTGCTCTCTGTGACAGGTTAGATAACCAAGAGGACAGGAGGTTGACTAGTACCAGCACTGGCTATCTGTGACAAGCTAGATAACCAAGAATACAGGAGGTTGACTAGTACCAGCACTGGCTCTCTGTGACAAGCTAGATAACCAAGAGGACAGAAGGATGACTAGTACCAGCACTGGCTCTCTGTGACAAGTTAGATAACCAAGAGGACAGAAGGTTGACTAGTACCAGCACTGGCTCTCTGTGACAAGTTAGATAACCAAGAGGACAGAAGGATGACTAGTACCAGCACTTGTTCTCTGTGACAAGTCAGATAACCAAGAGGACAGAAGGATGACTAGTACCAGCACTTGCTCTCTGTGACAGGTTAGATAACCAAGAGGACAGAAGGATGACTAGTACCAGCACTTGCTCTTTGTGACAGGTTAGATAACCAAGAGGACAGAAGGATGACTAGTACCAGCACTTGTTCTCTGTGACATGTCAGATAACCAAGAGGACAGAAGGTTGACTATTACCAGCACTGGCTCTCTGTGACAGGTTAGATAACCAAGAGGACAGAAGGATGACTAGTACCAGCACTTGCTCTCTGTGACAGGTCAGATAACCAAGAGGACAGAAGGACGACTAGTACCAGCACTTGCTCTCTGTGACAGGTCAGATAACCTTGAGGACAGAAGGATGACTAGTACCAGCACTTGCTCTCTGTGACAGGTTAGATAACCAAGAGGACAGAAGGTTGACTAGTACCAGCACTTGCTCTCTGTGACAGGTTAGATAACCAAGAGGACAGAAGGATGACTAGTACCAGCACTGGCTCTCTGTGACAGGTTAGATAACCAAGAGGACAGAAGGATGACTAGTACCAGCACTTGTTCTCTGTGACATGTCAGATAACCAAGAATACAGAAGGATGACTAGTACCAGCACTTGTTCTCTGTGACATGTCAGATAATCAAGAGGACAGAAGGTTGACTAGTACCAGCACTTGCTCTCTGTGACAGGTTAGATAACCAAGAGGACAGAAGGATGACTAGTACCAGCACTGGCTCTCTGTGACAAGTTAGATAACCAAGAGGACAGAAGGATGACTAGTACCAGCACTGGCTCTCTGTGACAAGTTAGATAACCAAGAGGACAGAAGGATGACTAGTACCAGCACTTGCTCTCTGTGACAGGTCAGATAACCAAGAGGACAGAAGGATGACTAGTACCAGCACTTGCTCTCTGTGACAAGCTAGATAACCAAGAGGACAGAAGGTTGACTATTACCAGCACTGGCTCTCTGTGACAAGTTAGATAACCAAGAGGACAGAAGGATGACTAGTACCAGCACTTGCTCTCTGTGACAGGTCAGATAACCAAGAGGACAGAAGGACGACTAGTACCAGCACTTGCTCTCTGTGACAAGTTAGATAACCAAGAGGACAGAAGGATGACTAGTACCAGCACTTGCTCTCTGTGACAGGTCAGATAACCAAGAGGACAGAAGGATGACTAGTACCAGCACTTGCTCTCTGTGACAAGCTAGATAACCAAGAGGACAGAAGGTTGACTATTACCAGCACTGGCTCTCTGTGACACGTTAGATAACCAAGAGGACAGAAGGATGACTAGTACCAGCACTTGCTCTCTGTGACAGGTCAGATAACCAAGAGGACAGAAGGACGACTAGTACCAGCACTTGCTCTCTGTGACAAGTTAGATAACCAAGAGGACAGAAGGATGACTAGTACCAGCACTTGCTCTCTGTGACAGGTTAGATAACCAAGAGGACAGAAGGATGACTAGTACCAGCACTTGCTCTCTGTGACAAGCTAGATAACCAAGAGGACAGAAGGATGACTAGTACCAGCACTTGCTCTCTGTGACAAGCTAGATAACCAAGAGGACAGAAGGATGACTAGTACCAGCACTTGCTCTCTGTGACAGGTTAGATAACCAAGAGGACAGAAGGATGACTAGTACCAGCACTTGCTCTCTGTGACAAGCTAGATAACCAAGAGGACAGAAGGATGACTAGTACCAGCACTTGCTCTCTGTGACAAGCTAGATAACCAAGAGGACAGAAGGATGACTAGTACCAGCACTTGCTCTCTGTGACAAGTTAGATAACCAAGAGGACAGAAGGATGACTAGTACCAGCACTTGCTCTCTGTGACAAGCTAGATAACCAAGAGGACAGAAGGATGACTAGTACCAGCACTTGCTCTCTGTGACAAGTTAGATAACCAAGAGGACAGAAGGATGACTAGTACCAGCACTTGCTCTCTGTGACAAGTTAGATAACCAAGAGGACAGAAGGATGACTAGTACCAGCACTTGCTCTCTGTGACAGGTTAGATAACCAAGAGGACAGAAGGATGACTAGTACCAGCACTTGTTCTCTGTGACAAGCTAGATAACCAAGAGGACAGAAGGATGACTAGTACCAGCACTTGCTCTCTGTGACAGGTTAGATAACCAAGAGGACAGAAGGATGACTAGTACCAGCACTTGTTCTCTGTGACAAGTCAGATAATCAAGAGGACAGGAGGATAACAACCATGCGATATGGACCCTTCTGGAAATCTTGTAGATGCTACAATAATTATAGCCCCAAGTGAGCATTCCCTCTCGACCCTAATGCTTGTGGAAACATACCTCCGCAACACACCTGTGTAGGACCACCTCAGTGGGTTGGACCTGCTTAGCGTACATCAACATATTGCTGTAAGTATGTAAATACTGAATGATGTGAGCCCGCAAGTGAGCTAGATCAACCGAGCGGCCACCACCGTTAGTGATGATAGTACCAACATTTGCGGATAGAGGGTGTTATGTGGTCAGCACACTGAGCCTTTCTGCCGTTAATCTCAGATTTATAAACTGGAGCTACTACTTCATTAGTCAAGTAGATCCTCATATTTTGTCTTCACGAGGCTGAGTTTTACCCCGTTCCAGACCCACTGCTTTACGGAAACATTTTGGAACCACCGACGTATATATAATATTAGAAATAAGCGTGCCAATATTACTCATCTTTCCTTTTGTCTTTGGTAACACCTTGGGACTGTGTGCATGTTTAGTAATTGTTTGTAGGGGGGATATTGATTTCTTAAAATGTATCATATACATTTTTAACTATCTTAATAATAGAAAGTGGGTTTACCAGAAAAATTCTCAAATATATTTGGTAAGTTTTTCCTTCCCCAAAGAATTTGTAGTTACCTTGTGTTCCTAATAACTATGAATATATAATACATTAAGTTACTCTAATGCAGATTCGTGATTGCCAAGTGTGAAGTCATTTTAGTCTCGTCCTGATTTCGCTAAAAAAAAGAAGTATCGCAAGCCTTGTTCTATCAACCGCCTCCTCACGCCCTCTTTTTATGAATACATCCTGTGTATGCCACTGCCCGCTACGGCCTCATTTCCTCTGATTATGTATTCAGGTGAAGTCCACTCGAGTTCTAAGGATTCCATTTGGGGAAACGTTGATGGAATAACAATGGCTGCTAGACCCTAGTGCTAATATGGGGTCAAGGTGACAATGAGAAATGGATATCGATTAACTTGCTTCATTGTAGTTTAACACTAAAGTGTAATAATGACTTAGGGCCTCCTGATAATAGTTACAAGAGACATTACTGCCTCTATTTGACGTTTTTGTCCGGAATTAAACTCGGAGTACGAGAGAGAAAGAGGCTGTGAGCATCCAACGAGCCCGCGAGCAACGGTATCTTGTCCTCAACAGAAGCTCCTAGTGTTGGTGACGTAACGGCCGGGAAGTAACAGTCCCACAGTCTCCATCTCACACATTCACATGCTCTAAACAGAAGCCGGGACTAGGAAATACAATTGCACTTCATGGTGTGCTTAGAGCGCAACACACCTAGTTACTTAACATCAAGTACACGATACTAAGTGAGATCGTGAGAAACCTTTGCCCCTTTCATGTGTTTGAATGTAATTAATGCACCACATTAAAGAAAACTACTTTTTAAATAGCTTGCAACATCTTCATGATGAACCCGCTCAACCAACGAGTTTACAAATACACTACTACTACTACTGCTACTATCCATCTCATTAAATGACGTAGTATAAATATGTGTAGGTACCTATCGACTAATATTACACATTAACACATTACACATTAAGTACTATGTTTGAAAGTGTTTAAGTTAGTAAATATATTGCTATGAAATTCCAGTTAAAACCGTTTCTAATTTTATGACAATTTTTGTTACGTATTTTTATTATTAATAGTAGGTCTACTAGTTATTTTTGTTAGCATCTAGTTTTAGTTATACGTAAATGTACCATAATTATAATAAAGTTTTAGGGGCGAGGAAGTTTGTCCACATTTTGTGGAGGTATTTTTGAAAACCATTTAGGAAAATCATCCTCAGTACACTAAACTGGGATTCAAACCCTAACCTCCACGTCATAGACGGGCCACCGGAGGGTGTTTTATTATTATTATTATTATTATTATTATTATTATTATTATTAGCACCGCGTCTTACTACCCGTTCGGGTTATACGCTCTTACGCTAATGTGTAATGGTAGGGTGATTATGAGATGAAATGAAGGACCTACAGTTTAACGTGGAATACGAACTACGGTGAAGGCCTGGCATTCCCCACATTCACAAGATAAATTGTCAGAGGTGATGGAAGGGTTTGACAATCAGATAAATCTGTGCTGAGACCGAGGATTGAACCCCGGCCGCCAGCATAAACCGGAGGGTGTACTAGTATTTAAAGCATTTGGGAGATCCCTATCATGGGGGAGGCTAAGAAGAGTTTCTAGCATAGAAAAATTGTGAGTCCTTAAAACGACTCAATTCTAACAACCCTCCACCACGCCTCTCCTGTGCTAACAATAAATGCTTATCACAACCAATTATTAGTGTGATTGAGCTTTTTGAAGTAGTCTTAAATTCCATTAAAATTATTATTTTAAGTTAATCAAACTGTGTGTTATTTATTCTCTAAGATTAGCATATATTATTTTTACAAGACATGTACAGTAACTTCACTTCGGTGGCCGCATGGTTTAACGCACTACTCTCGCAGTAGACTACACTGCCGATGACAGGGAGATCGAAGTTAGAATTTAAGTTGGGTGTACAGAGGGTAGTTTAACCGAAATGGTTTTACACTCTACCTCTACGCAAATGTGGGCACACTTAATCTAAATATAACCTTAATGCTCCCCAACATCATTAGCTTGATAAGTACACAAGAGTTTATCCCGAACGGGTAGTAAGACGTGATGCTAAAAAATAATTATTATATATCTATACATCTAGTCAAGTGGTTTTCAGCTTTCACGGGTGACCTGGTGGTCTTGGGGTAAGGTGTCAGACTTCTATGCTGGCGGCCGGGGTTCAATCCTCGGTCCCGGCACAGATTTATCTGATTTACAAACCCTTCCTTCACCTCTGACAAGACATCTTGTGAATGTGGGGAATGCCAGGCCTCCACCGTGGTTCGGATTCCACGTTAAACTGTAGGTCCTTCATTTCATCTCACAATCGCCCTACCATTACACATTAGCGTAAGTGCGTATAACCCGAATGGGTAGTAAGACGCGGTGCTAATAATAATAATAATTCAGCTTTCACTTTTGATAGATACAGTATTTAATAGTTCGAGATTAATGGGACCAAGACCATCTCAAGTTATCAATAACTCGAATTACATGAAATATTAGAATTAAATGAAAATACATGCTTTTAATAATTAAAAGTACTTAATATATTATAAAATCACATAATACAAAAACCATATTCCTTAGTGTATAGACATAATAATATTTACGTTTCATCTTCCCTGAAAAGTGGCGAGCTTCCCTAGCATTGCTCCAGTAGGGTGTAGCTTATAAGACAGGGCCAGAGAGTATTTTGTATCCTTTCAGGATAAACAGAGAGTAAGTATTATTAGAATTTGAATTAAGCTAACAAGTATTTACTGTTTAGTTCTTGCAAACGTTGTTTTGCCGCGTAAACATGCATCACTTACTCTACGTAAATTTGTGCGTAAGGTATAGTTCAGTACTATCAACTAACAAGACTAGAACTACTGAGATCGGAACTACCGAGATTCTTGCGTTTTATCGGTAGGCCTACCTATAAAGTAACACTAATAATTTAGTAAAGGTATATCGATGTTGACCGAATAAAATAGATTTATATTTTTATAAAAGGTTTTTCCTACCAAAATTATAATGTAGTTGGAAATAGTTTTCAAAATAGTGACGTGTTAATAATTAGGTTCTATGTGATATTTTTATATAAAATTATGATACAAATTACTTCTCAACTCGCTCGAATATTACAACTATTTCAGTATATTAAACTAAAGTCCTATTATATTAATTTTTAAATGTGTATGAATGGTATTACTTCCGTCTAAATTGGGTCTACATTTATTAGTCTTTATTTTCATTGTGGTTGGTTTCCATTGTGGCTCGTTACGTTCGTTCGCTCATAAATAAGAACCAGGTGTAGCCACACATTTATTAATCTTGCGAATTGCATTGGCGATTAACCTTTATAATCAACTGTATAAACATTTTTTAAGGATATAATTTACATTAGATTTAAAATTGTTTTGAAACCCTTGTAGAAAGTGCGACCGACGTAGTAAGTAATATAATTAGAGAGTTAAAGATGAAAGTCGGCTAGCGCTCGTAACGGTAAGAGCCGGTGCTGTGAAAGGGGAACAAAAGTGGCGAGGAGGTAGTTGAGTCAGTGATTAATCCGGTGGATAGCTCCCTTCTCCACGCAAAGCATTAAGTGGCAGATGAACGCTTCAACTACGCATCCTTCACGCTTAATTGGGTCTGACAGCACGGATTTCAAAAGAATAATTCCATTTTAGGAAATGTTGGACTAGCTTTGCTCAAGCAGGTTTTCTTTTGCTCCTACCTTATTAAACAAAATGTATCCATTAACAATCTCGGGTTGACCAACTAGTATACTTAGTATGAACAAAGGTTTATGTCCTAATGTAGCTACGGTCTAATTTTCATAAGAAGGGCCCTATCTGGCATCTAGACAGTGTACTAAGTTTATACTTTTTTTTATTAGTACACTCTATTAATTTTACTAACAATATTGTATTTAAGCACGTAATATAGGGGCAAGGGTAAGGTTATAGTTTTAGAATAAATGTACCAGCGTTAGCGTAGAGAGCTTGGGAAAGCAAAATGATGAGACATATGTGGATACCTCTTCCCTTCTTTTACCAGTCTATCTGGCTGAGAGTCAAATCTTGACCCCTGCTCTCCTCAATCAAGTCTTCTGCGAGCCTGACGCTTTGGATAGTATGAAAACCAACGTAGGTTATTATGCTTGTTAGACCCGGGCATATTTTAGGTCACCAGACGCTATTAGCAACTAACGTAATTTCACGTGCTACCTACCATCTGTCATTTATAATTTAGAAATAGTCTCCACACAATGAATGATGGACATAATTTCAGTTAAATTGTGTTTTAAACGTGTATGGAGTCGTGCTACCATGTGAAAGTTGGCAGTACTTAAAGGTTATTGCACTACCCTCTGGAAATTAACTGTTGCTTGAGAACTGATTATGCAACAGACGGGAAGATAACACTGGCATTAGTTGACTTTCTACAGACTAACTGCCCCCATCACTTAAGTGTCTGCTATCATCAACAAACATGACAACTCTAACCTCACTTTCCTCTCTATGGCGAGATAGCTAAGCGCGTTAAAAAAAAACCATTCCATTCAGATGACTTTGAGCGTTTGTTGACCTTCGATTGTTGGATAAATAAACATTCCACAAATTACTATGTTTATATATATGTTACCGAGATGTGACTCAAAGTCTTCAGTTGGAGTGTTCGATGCTTAAACCGGACCCCTTATCATTTCAGTGCTTGTAACATGATCTTGACACCAGATAAGCCGCTTTTATTTTAGAATTAAGAATCATATAATACTCATTGTGATAAAAAAGTGTTTAATTTTAAATAAACCTATTCTATTACAGAATGTTAAATATGTTATCTACTTAGAGATGATTGAGCCAATCAAACATTTTTTTTCCCTCGTCAACACTGAGAACCTTTTCATCCAATGTATTATAATTATATTGACACTAGCCCCATGAAGTCCGATAGGTGTGAGTTGTATTGACGAGCGCACCTCCAGGGTAACTAGGTGAGAGTTAGCCCACTGAACTTGCCTGCCGCATCCCCACTTTCTCGAGACGTGTGCCACATAGAGCAGACATATGTGCGTCACACGTCCGGAGCACTTTCTTCCAAACAAAGACAAGGTGACAATGACTCACAAACCGACATACACGCATGGGAAAACTATCATGAGTATAAGTATTATTACTTACACGTCACTAATACTTACTGTGGAGAAGACATTCACGATTAAATATTTTATCAGCAACGTGCCATAAGTCTTTCTCTGAAAGATTGTATTAATAAATTAGCTAGCCCAGGATATTTATAAACATGTAACCTTACACTAACCTTTAATTTCAGTTTACAACTTACTAGTAATCAATGCTTGAGTTTAGCATAACTTAGATTTTAGCATATATTATTTAAACCACTTGACTCATTTAATTAATATTATTAATCTATCAACAACTCTCCTTACCACCTCCTCATATAAGATAGAATAATGGGATGAGATGTATTTTATATCAACCTCCTACCTTATCCCCTCTCTCACACATATAGAAGAAGGAACTGTAGACTGTAAATTAACCCCGTCACAAATTAATGTTTCAGACACAAATATTAAGTATATTACGGTCTTATATTTAATGAGATATAAAAATGAAATACTGAAAATAAATACTTTTTTTTAGTGATTGGAGCAGTTATCTACCTTTTTCATAAAAGTTTCAAGATAATTCAAACAATTATTTATTAGTTAGTATAGTAACTGGTCAAAGAGCTAACACAACTTATTGTTTTAATTTTTAAGTAATTCTGCTAAATATTTTGCTTTTGTTAATTTGGTGAAACGAACTATGTCTTCAATAAGATTTACTCTTTTATGAATTTGTGTTGTAAAATAAGTATTAAAAATTAGAGTTTTGGGTTTGTTATCGTTGATTGTAAGCACAATCATGTACTAAGTTTCAATATTCTCAAATATTTCCAATTGTCTTTTATGTTACCGATAATATTTTATAAACTTGATAATAATTGTTAAAATGTAATCCCACTAATTACCTCTTCAGAAACGGGTTTTATTGTTAAAAATGCATTTTATGACACTACTGTTAATCTCTTAATCTGGTTACACAATTAAAAAACTTTATCTTAGAGACTGATATAAAGCTTTTACTTCTACGAACTTGGTATCTACACAATACTTTTCAATTACTTTACAAAATGGTTAAGCCTGTGAAAATCAACGACCAAGAAAATAGAATGATGGCGTATTTTTTTTACTAAGTTAAATAATTGACGGCTATGACTTGATTAACTACTAACTACATATATATTTTACTACCCCGTCTTACTTCTGGTTCGAGCTATACGCTTATGTAGGGCCTACTAATTACGCCAATGGTTTAAGGAACTAGGAAAGCTACATTTAAGACAGTGTACCCACATTTTCATGGAGGAAGATTGGAAAACTCTTTTTTTTAATATCTTCAGTACATCTGACCGAGATTCGAACTTCAATCTCCAAATCATCGGCAGTCTAGTCTACTGCAAGAGTAGCGCCTTAGACCATGTGGCCACCAAAACGTGTTAACTATTTAAAAGTTTTGTCTACAATATTCTGCTCTACAGCTATTTAATTAGTTACATAGTCTTTTTCCAATATTACATATTACAATTACATGAAAATATGGCAGACGACTTTATATCTTGTAGCTCTAGAATATCATAAACGACCACAAGAAAATACTTATTAATATCGCCAAGTTGAAACTTTAAATTATCTAATAAGCTTAAAGTTAATTAGGTTACTCTCTTTGAGTGAAGGTAGTAACTGACGGTTATCGGTTTATTACAAACATTGGCTGAAAGTGACTAATGTAAACTTATTCAGAAATAATTATTTATATAGTACTGTATTACTAAGAAAATAATAATTATTTCCAATTAGGTTGACGTTCAGCAAATGTTTGTAATAGAGGACCTTCTGTCAACTGTGTCAAGTTCTCTATAACCGACTCCTGAGCTAGGTGGGTAGGACTACAAGTGATACAGTTATGTATAGAGCGTAGTATCATGAGGTATCTCCCGGCGCTAAAGCCCTATATCCTGGAACACAACACATGTGGGGGCTGGAGGTGAACTCCGAACTCACACCCTTCATGTTCTACTTGAACACAACCTAATGATGGCCACAAACAATAAATCGGTGGTGCTGTGCTTAAGGTGAGAGTGTAGGAGACAAGAGTTAAGATGATGTTTCAGCAGTTATTTATTATAGCAACACTTTTTTTTTGTCAAAAGGAATCAAATAATTATTCAGCATAAACATAAATTTAATTTTCTTAACATGGCGATATAAACAGTTATTGAGTATCTATCATGAACATATTAGCATTTTATGAGAAACTTTTTAGATGAAGAGAAAAAGTTGTCACTAAATGCTAGGGCACCCTTGGGAGATATTAAAGAACTGTTGATATTACCATGTGAAGAAAACCACGTGGAGAAACCCTATGAAGAAACTTATTTCTCGCGTTCTGTACACTACTCTCTTACCTTAACAGATGGAATATATGTGTGGTTAGCACTCCTAGCTATGATCTTGAAGCGCACATTTTGACCCTTGTTCATATAATTTTACTGTTACTCAAGATTACAACCGGGTAAAATAAAAAGTAGTGGGTGGAAATGAACTGTAGAGCCGATCTCGGATACTAACATGTTTTTCACATATTCTTAGAGTTTAAATTTATATTAGATTATTCTTCGCCAAAATAGAATAGTTTCAAAATTAATAGATATTCTAAAATGAATTCTGAACCTGAAAATCAAATTCATTATTTTTGATTAAGCGAGCATCAAAAATAGTTGAGCTAATACGACGTGAGCTAGTTCAAGCATCGAAATCTTCCCCAAATATTTGGAATACTATACCAACACTATAGCTTATCTGTGTGTATGTGTGCAACTTTAATAACTTGCTCACATATAAGCACAGATTTTTTTATATGTGACAACTTTACTAATGGAATTGTCATTTCGATACCGATGAAGTATGCTAGGACCACCAATCTTGATCAATAGAAATGTCTCAATAGTTTCGGATCTGGTAATTTTTGGCTACATTAACTAAATATTTGTATAAGAATCTTGCCTATGGGTGAAAAATATGTATTTTAAATCCATTAATGACTAATTTTTACAAACATTTTGTACATATTTTTATAAACGGTATTGAATTTTTTTTATCTTTGACCAGTGTAATAGTTTTAGAGTACAAACTAAATTTAACTCAAAGTATTTCATTCTTAAAAAAATTAAAAATGGCACCTTGACACGGGAATCGAATATGAGACTTTTGAGTTAGTACGCCAATGCTCTAACCACTGAGCTACCCAGAAGTCGTCCTTTGCCTAGGGTCATTCTTCACTTTTATTTTAAGGCAGTCTCTGTCATGGACGTGCAGAAATCGTCAGCTACTTATGACTGATCAATTAAGATCACGCGCTATCACATAGCGCAGCCACCTTCGACTTGAGAAGGTTTTATGCTGCCAATAGCACAGTGACGATTTTTGATTCCGTGTCTAGGAGTCAGTTTTCAATTTAAATAATATTATAAATACCCGTAATTAACAAAAATAATAGCTTGTTTATTTAAGGTGCGGCAGAAGGGAGCTCAATTATTTTTACAAATTTTATAGAATATACATTTTTTGGCGAAAATAGATAAAAATATTTCACCAGTAGCAACATAGAGTCTAGTTTTCTGCACATGAAAATATCAACAAATTTTTAATATCTGTCAAGGGTTTACTGGAATTTTGTCAAAACTTTTTAAATTAAGAGAAAAAGTTTTGACAAAATTCCAAGACACTCTTGACAGATATTCAAGATCTGTTGATATTAGAATGTACAGAAAACTAAACTCTATGTTGCTACTGGAGAAATATTAGATATATTTTGACCAAAAAAATGTAATGCTATAAAAACTGTAAAATTACTCGCACTCCCTTCTGCCGCACCTTAAACCATCATCAAAGTATTTTGTACGCCAAGCTCACAAAGTTTTAAAATTGAGGCACGACTAGATAAAACTATGTGCATAGTAATGGTAAAATATATTTCTATGAATCCAAAGATGATTTAAGTTGGATGAAAATGATTATTTTTCAAAATGTTATTAGTCTTTAGCAAAAACCCAGTAGGGATGGAGGCGTTTTTTTAAATCTTGTAATTCTTGAATCCCTTGATTACTTAAAGATAATCAAAATTAGAGGACTCAAAAAAATTCAGATTTAGTATTTTCTAATTACTTTTAGCTTAGCACTACAGTACTGTTGAACAAACCTAACAACCAGACCCCAGACCATTAATTTGCAACTTAATGTGATCAAAATCGAAATTAAACACTTATTATGTTTTTTAGGATTTGGATAAGGATTCAAGATTCTAGATCCATAGGTGGTAAATATTCGGATTTGAGAAAAAGTGGATTCAACCCATATCTATTAGGTCCTATAAAGTTTAATAACAGACCCCACCCCCAGGCTAACTACAACTTTATAATTCTTAATGTAAAGATCAAAGTAATTGAAAATCGTTTTATAAGTATAGATCCACGGTGATACACAAAGGAAATGTAATAACTTTAAAGTTGTAAATCCCACTCTCAGACCACTCGATCTGATAACATTGATGAATTTCACTTTCAAAAGTTCTAAACAATGCTACAATATTTTTCTTCAACTTTTCTAACTCACGATAAAAGTAGACTACATGGTTAAAAAGTTGTGACTGACTATCAAAGAAAGCTTTAAACAATGAGCTATAGAATCTGTGCGCCATAGTTGATCTAGAACATTTCAGAATTTAAATGCTTTATTGTCAACAAGGGAAAAGTGTCAGTTGCAGTCGACGTAAAGTAACAATAGTATTCAGTGGACTTCTCAGACAAAACAATGGGAGATGCACACATCTTATGACCTAAGCGAGTTGAATGACCGCATCTCCCAGTACAGACTACAGTATTCGTCATATGACGTCAGCGAGGTGAATTACACCACCTCCCAACACTAGACAACAATGTTCACCATGTGACGTTAGCGAGGTGAATTACACCGCCTCCCAACACTAGACAACAGTGTTCGCCATGTGACGTCGGCGATGTGAACTACACCACCTCCCAACACTAGACTACAGTGCTAGGCATATGACGTCAAAGAGGTGATGGCAATGCTTTCAAACACTAGACTACAATGACCGTCATATGACGTCAGATACATGATGGCAATGCTTCCCAACACTAGACTACAATGACCGTCATATGACGTCAGATACATGATGGCAATGCTTCCCAACACTAGACTACAATGACCGTCATATGACGTCAGATACATGATGGCAACGCTTCCCAACACTAGACTACAATGACCGTCATATGACGTCAGATACATGATGGCAATGCTTCCCAACACTAGACTACAATGACCGTCATATGACGTCAGATACATGATGGCAATGCTTCCAAACACTAGACTACAATGACCGTCATATGACGTCAGATACATGATGGCAATGCTTCCCAACACTAGACTACAATGACCGTCATATGACGTCAGATACATGATGGCAATGCTTCCCAACACTAGACTACAATGACCGTCATATGACGTCAGATACATGATGGCAATGCTTTCAACACTAGACTACAATGACCGTCATATGACGTCAGATACATGATGGCAATGCTTCCCAACACTAGACTACAATGACCGTCATATGACGTCAGATACATGATGGCAATGCTTCCCAACACTAGACTACAATGACCGTCATATGACGTCAGATACATGATGGCAATGCTTCCCAACACTAGACTACAATGACCGTCATATGACGTCAGATACATGATGGCAACGCTTCCCAACACTAGACTACAATGACCGTCATATGACGTCAGATACATGATGGCAATGCTTCCCACCACTAGACTACAATGACCGTCATATGACGTCAGATACATGATGGCAATGCTTCCCAACACTAGACTACAATGACCGTCATATGACGTCAGATACATGATGGCAATGCTTCCCAACACTAGACTACAATGACCGTCATATGACGTCAGATACATGATGGCAATGCTTCCCAACACTAGACTACAATGACCGTCATATGACGTCAGATACATGATGGCAATGCTTTCAAACACTAGACTACAATGACCATCATATGACGTCAAAGACATGATGGCAATGCTTTCAAACACTAGACTACAATGACCGTCATATGACGTCAAAGACATGATGGCAATGCTTTCAAACACTAGACTACAATGACCGTCATATGACGTCAGATACATGATGGCAATGCTTTCAAACACTAGATTGTCATATGGCATCAGTAAGGTGAATTACAGTGCTTCCCAACACTAGAAGATTTTTTTTAGTAGCGCGTTTTACTACCCGTCGGTTTATACGCTTATGTATTAATTACGTTGATGGATTTAGGGACTAGGAAGCTTATATTTGTGGAGTATACCCACATTTGCATGGAGGAAGGGTGGAAAAATATAGTGGAAAAAACACCCTCAGTAAATCTGACTGAAATTTGAACCTCGATCTTTCCGTGATTGGCAGTCTAGTCTACTGCAAGAGTAGCGCCTTAGATCATGCAGCTATTGAAGCGGGTAGTAGACTAGTTAAATTGTGGAAAAGTTCTTAGTTGAAAACATATTTTATATCGGTTAGAATACGAGTAGATGCTAATAATACATTCTTGTAACATTATTTGCATAGTAATTTATTACAATAATTAAATACTTTGAAATATTTTATTCATATATAACCAACCTAATGAGTGAACATTTCTCTCATTATTTCAAGTTGGTGAGTGTTGGTATTATTATTATTATTATTATTATTATTATTATTATTGTTATTAGCACCGCGTCTTACTACCCGTTCGGGTTATACGCACTTACGCTAATGTGTAATGGTAGGGTGATTGTGAGATGAAATGAAGGACCTACAGTTTAACGTGGAATCCGAACCACGATGGTGGCCTGGCATTCCCACCATTCACAAGATATCTTGTCAGAGGTGAAGGAAGGGTTTGGAAATCAGATAAATCTGTGCCGGGACCGAGGATTGAACCCCGGCCGCCCGCACAGAAGTCTGACACCTTACCCCTAGACCGCCAGGTCACCTACAGCGTTGGTATCCAATTTGATTTTAAAAAAAGATGATTTTTTTTTGTTATAGTCATACTTTTAGTAAGGTGTGATGCAATTTTGAATTTAAGAAAGATATAATTTTAATATAAGTATGTAATCATTGTCGGATGTAATAAATTAAGTAGAACAAAAAAAATATTAATATTTCTTATCTGTATGGTAGCTAAGCCCTTTTCCTTATATTGAAGGTTGACTACCTTGTCAACTAAAAGAATATATATATAAGGAAGCGCGTGCGGACACACACACACGCATTATATGTGCATTTACATATATAAAGAAGCACTTGCATTGTTATTATATAAATATATAGATACAAATTCAAATAAATATATACTTTTATTAATAAATAATAATTAAAATATATTAATATATATATATTAATATATATATTAATATATATATATATATATATTCTATTTAAGGAAATGCGTGTGCTACCTTACGCATGATTTCTTCGAAATATTTACCCCTAGAAATTTTAAATTTTAGATAGAGGGTTATATGAGGATCACCATATACAACTAGAAATATTTAGAAATGGGAAATTTAAAAATGGGTTTCAGAGAATTGTGGTCTAAACATAGAAAAAACCTTTTAGGGGTGGTAGTAAATTTAGATTTGGCAGGTATAAGAACAACTTCAAATAGCTAAATAAATTATCAAATTGAAAATGTCTAAGTGCAGGTTTGTGAATTGGGAGAGGGGTGGGATTTTAATTGTTATATTTTGAAGTCAAACTGGTACCTAATAGAGTTGATGATGATGATGATGATGATGATGATTTAGACAGTTTGGTAAAGGGAGTATGAGGACATATTGGGCAATCCATCGGTGGTATGTAATCGTAAAATGGTTAAGAACCCCTGGCATAGAGATAATATTAAAATGACTAGAAGAAATATTTAATGCTAGAATACGTACACAATATTATATATATACCAATGGGAAACAAATATTGCTTGAATATAAAAATTATTATATATAATTGGGATACATAAGTCTTATTATTATAAATCACAAGGAGACATATAGATGGCTTTATATGACTATTTATTATAAATATCACTTGTGGACATATTATATTGTTTGACGGTGCATATTTTAGAAATATAACTTAAAGAAATGTTGAATGCTGTGAAATGTATTTTTGATATTTCACTTGATATATATTAGCGGTAGACATACTTCTCTTGGAGAAGTATAAATAACAAATTTCAATGGTAAATATTTAGATTAATTGGAGACGTATAGTTCAACCATAAACTATTCACCCCATTATAAGCCCTAAATGCTCTATTTTAAAATTTAATATTTGGTTTATTGAAGTGTTGACTGAAATGTGGTAGTTTACTTAGTCAAAATAATATTTATGAGCCGTTTAATTAATTACCGCAAACGATTTTAGATTATTTTGCTCCTACAATCACTAGTTTATTTAGGCTTATAGTTGGGGCGAATAATTTACTAACCATTTGGCGATATTAAATATATCACTGCAAAAACTGTTTGTTTGTTAAATCATAAATATAAGCAAAAATAATTTAGGTTTGTTCCTGCCCTTCCTAGACATTAATTTAATTTAAATATTTATCATTCTTATCTCTGCTCTGGATATATTTTCCAAATTTTTATTATTACTATATGTGAAATTGACTAATTAAATTGTTTAGAAACTTGTTAAAAATTCATTTCTGGTTAAGTTTCAAAAATAAGGCAGCCCACTACATCCTAAACATCTGTCCCTTTAAAACTGACCCATTATTAAAAGCTTCAACCAATAAATTTGAATACACAAAATATTAAATTGTTTTTACTGACAATTCTAAAATGACAACGAATGCAAACATTCATTGATATTTAGTTTTCATTTCATAAACGAAGAAAAAAAAGTTTTAAAAACGGGATTATATTTTCGGAAACATTTTTTTAAACATATAGATTTCTGTCAACGCAATGCTCTTTTTAATAAACAGTATTTGTTAAAATATTCTTTAAAAACCCAATACCTGGAGCGGCTATTATATCCATAACTGTATTTTCATGGTCGGCTGAAATATTGAATTGACTCACTCGCTCTGTAGCGCACCCATTTAGGACCGGTAGAAGTGAGATGGAAACATAACAGTAATACTGCAGCCAGCTTTGTAGGTCAAACAATAAAAAAACCTATGACGAATATAAGCAATCTATGCTAGTCGTTTCAAGGTACACAATATGAGGGTAACTTTTAAGGAATGGCACAAGTATTCGGCGGGAGAAACGATGCTAAATACCAGCGGGGAAATACAGTCTGTGGGGCTCAAACCCCGGCTGAGTCAGGTGTACTAGCAACCAACTAATATTGAGAGTAAGGAAGTGTAATTAGTCCTTTGTGTTGTCATGAAAAACTACTGTTAGGTTCGGACGTTAATGATGTCACAGCTGACTCCTGGGAGAGATTGGTTGGTAGAATACTATAAACTAAGATCAGGTTCCTGAGTTTGATACCTGGTGAGAGACAATACTTAAAGTCTGGGTTTATTTTCACACTCAGTGGTACATTATTGAAACTTGATTTTATGTTTGTTCTCCAATATATTTGGGACTTTAACATTTAATGGATAAAAACCAACAGAATATTTCCTTTCACGAAAGCAGTAAATATATAATGTTCACTTTTAGTTCTAGTTCTATTATTTTCAATTTCGATTATCAGTCCCTATATTTTGACATATTTCTCTGGCATTCAGGCTGTGCAGGGTTGAACATGGCTAATATCGGTTCATGTCATTCTTTGTGAGATTTTAGCAATTTACATTGGTATACACATAAACCTGAGTCGCCCATGGGACAAGCGATAGAAAAACTTCTCCATTCTTGTAATCAAAGTTCTATCTAATGTCTTAAAGCATTGCTTTAAGGTGGATAATATATAGTCCCTGAGCTTTGTAGGTTTAATGAATATCAACAGACAGGTTGCAAATTATTGTAATTACGGTGCCGTCCCCATGGAGGGGACCACATTTCAGTTAATTTAAATTAGTTGAAAAATGACACCTAGACACGGGGATCGAGCCTGGGACCTTTGGATTAACGCACCAATGTTCTACCACTCAAATATCCGAGATTCATCCCATGCCCAGGGTCATTCCTCACTCATATCTTAAAGCTGACTCTATGATGGACGTGTGGAATATCAACTGCATATGAGTGACCAACAGTATCGCGATATATCAGATACCACAGTCACCTGGGACTCCGGAGGGCTGTTATGCTTCCAGGGACGAATCCTAGATAGTTCAGTGGTAAAGTATTGGTGCGAGCTAATCCAAAGTTCCTAGGTTCGATTCCCATGTCTAAGTGTCATTTTTCAACTAATTTAAACTAATTTGTAGATTTAGTTTGAATAGTGGCAGATATCCAACTTAACATGCACATTTCCAAATAACCCTATCTCTGTCGAGGATGGTACTCACCTAGTGTGTGTTTGTAGTTGTATGAAGTACCGCTAGTCACTGAACTGAAACTCCCGAGTGGTGCCGGTGTATATAGCCGTCCTACATCCTCACCTAGCCTACATTCTCTTAGTCTCCCCTCCCCTGCTTCGTCAACACTCTCTACCGCCATCTTCAGTCCATCTTACCGCACATTCTGGCGAGTCCTCTTTGCATATTAGTGTTTCAAGGATCATACCTCACTAAATACAAGGCCTACTTCTAGTTTATATTACAAGCGGCTCCCTCAACTTAAGTTACGTAGCACCAATCAACGATTCTCTTCACATCTTGGCTATGCAAGGTCTATATTTTCGAGATATTTCTAAAAATACAAAAGAATTTTTGTTTTGCCTTTTTAAGACAATGTGTGTACTGTGCAACTTAAGTATTATAATGTTTAAAAAACTTGTTATCCATGAAAGTAAAACCATATTAATTGAACATATAAAAACAACTTTGAGGATGTTGCCATGTGAATAGCAATTTCCTGACACAAAGTTCCCTCTTTTCCCGCCAACGTAATTTGAATCTTTCCTTGGCCGCCATTTTCATGATCATCCACTTATAAATGTGTTGACATTGCAATTACATTCTCTCTGTGAGCGTTATCAAGGCTAACCAATATTACGTTTCAAAATATTCTAATTATTTTATTTATAACAAGCAAAGCGAGCAAGAATGAAATTTGAATTTTCATGAATTCAGTTGATATAATGACTATATAGAAGAGATGTCTCTCAAAATAAAACATATTATTTTATCAAATAAAGAGAATAATAATCTTTAGATTTTATAGAAAAATTCACATTGAGTTTTAGATCTCTAATTGGAAACTTTCTAAAATTAAAAACTATACTTTCTTATTCTGAACATTGTAATTAAATATCCATGTCTACAAACCTCTCAGTTAAACCAACAAGAATTGCGAAAGACCACTATAATATAGTTCTAATTGAAAACAGAAATATGATAATATAGTTTTTAATTCCAATATTTTAGGTAAATATTAACGAATTCAGCATTACAAGGTTAAAATGTATGTAGATGTTACATTAAGGTAAAAATTGCATGGCAATGTTTTTCGGAAGTTATTTGCAAACGCATTTTTTAGGTTCTTAATCCCCTTCGCTAAAGGCTAAATAATACAATGAGACGGGAATATATCTATATATCATGTAATAGAAAAAACAAAATTTATTTATAACCATTCAGGTCACTATCATCACAAATAATTCAATTTTATTTCTAAAACTTTCTCTGAATAACGCCATTAAAGCCTTTGTAAATTTCTTTTGAGTGATAAAAATTATCTATTTATAAATAAGGCCTACTTATTTAACTTTCCAAGAAAACTATTTTAGTGAAAACTTAATTAATATTGATTAATTTGGAAAAATAAAATGGTATGGATATCAAAGTATTGATTTTTTTTACTTTAATCTTTTGCCGTGTCAAAATCATTTGGGTGTTTGGCAAAACTTTGTAAAAAAGAGGGTGAAGTGGCCCTCACCTGGAAATGTTTGAGCATGGGAGCTATTAGGAGCTACTATGAGTTACTAAATTATGTTTTCACGGAGATTAGAGGCATTTTCTAGTATTTAAAATAAAGTTTTTACATTGTTCACAATACACTTCTTCAAGACATAAAACAATACTGTAGATAAGAGGCAAAACCCACTCAGTAACATACCCATTTACCATACTACCCCAACCCTAGCCTGTAAACTTTAGCATTTTCATAAAAGTTTCCTTGAGGCCCTAGGAAAGAGATACGATGGGTATTTTTGAAACTCGACAGCTAAGGGCTGAAAAGGTGGGGATTTAATGTTTTCAAAATTCACTGATGTATATTTTGAACTATCGGACATTAAGCCTTAAAATTTAAAATGAAGATCTTCTTTCTAAAATATGGTGATACTTTTTTTTTTTTAGGGCTTTACAGATTTCATCCCCTAAGGTGCTAGAAGGGGCAGAAAGGGGTGAGAAAAATCATGTCATCCGATCTCGATGAAATTTAATATCTGGGGGATCGTAGACTCCGAATATGACATAAATTGGTGTGTGGCACCTGCAAGATGGGTCTCAAGGTTCGTTGGAGAAAAGGAAGGAAGGGGGGAGGGAGAGCTCAAAGCTTCCAGAACTAATATAAATAACTTCTTATCAGTGGGCTAGAAAATTGAAATTCGGCAGACAGCTAAAAGGACCACTACAAATAATCATAATAGACTGACATTTTTAATTTCTAAGAGGAACTCTGGAATATAGAGGAGGGGTTTTAACATAAAACACTTTTAGGTGTGGTAAAATTTTTAAAATTTTCAGTCAGGTAGAAGAACAGCTCCAGATAACCAAATAAGTCTTAAAAATGGATATTTCTAATTAGTAGTTTTCAAAATAGGGGTGGGGTTTAAGATTCTCTAGACTAATATAAACAACTAATTCCAAGTGTGATAGAAAAATGAAATTCGGAAGGAACATAAAGGGACCACGCCAAATAACCATAGGAGTCTGAACATTCTACATTTTAAATGGTACCCCAAAAAATAGGGGTAAGGGTGGTGTAAAAATACAAAATACTGCAGTAGGTGTGATAGAAAATTTTAATTGGGCAAGCAGGTGTAAAGGACTACTCAAATTAACAAAATAAATCTTAAAATTGGAAATCGCTATGTGGGAGTTATAGAAAATGGGGGTATAAATACACTTTTTGGGAAGGTAGAGAATTGAAATTTGGCGTGCACTGTAAAATAGACTTTTTCGGATGGATGGACGAATGAAGTTTTAATATATGGAATTTCAAAATTGTAGCCAGAGAAATGAATACGCTTAAAATGTATAAAACTAAGCCTTTTAGATAATCGGAAAGCAACAAAAATATTCTGAAAATAAACCATTATTAATGTAATAATAAATATACACCTTTAAGCCATAGGGACGCTCCAAATGTAAATAATAGCTCAATAATTTGGAGAAAATACTATACAATCCCAATTATTTTACAGATTGATGGTTATTTGTATCATTAATAGGTTCTGATTATTATATTGAGGGGTTAAAATAGAGATAGAAAACCCTGACCTTCAATGTAATTCTCTATGGAGTCTACTATATAGACCTACTGTAATTTTAACAATATTTTCAAATTTGTTTTGATGATGGTTTAAAATTTATCCTAATATACTCTTTAAGCGCAAAAAAAAAAAACCCACCTCAATTCACCCGGACTTGCTAACAATACAAGTATAAATTTAAATAATTGATTTATGTTAGGAAACAAGAAATCTAGTGATTATATTAATATCCTACTTGTATATTACGCAGTTACTGTCATAAGACATTAGCATCCATTTCACAATATAGTATTGCAAGGTTTTCCCTTGTCTTTGTCTAAGGGATTATGCCTGGTCTGACTCCTATGACCTATTGTTCTTTCTCCGGTTATCTGGGGTTGTTCTATCCTTATCTTCATTAATTTATTTTTTATTTATCTATAACCCTCTTACTTCCTGTTCAGATTAAAGGCATACCTCTCTTCTAATCAAATAATCACATATTTATTTCTTACTTTCACGCATGCACGTTTAAGTACGCAGGTTTATGTCTACTTGACCCTAATTTTGGTAAGAAAAACAGTTTCTGCAGTTGGTAAAGTTACTAAAACAGTTTTAATATATTCATACATCAAGTCATGCTATTTGTAGGTGTCATTTTTATAGATATTATCAATAACTACAAATAACACAAATAATAAAGTAAAATGCTATCAAAGTTGAACGCAAAAGAAACATGTTTCGCTTTTCTAAACACTTCTTCCAACCAAAATCAGGGCATTGTATTCCATTCTAGATTAACTTGGTTACACATGTGGAGGGTTAAGTGGTTGTCAGCTATCACATTCAGCAGTTAGGGACATGGAAGAATTCCATTTTCCTTTTTATTTTACTTAAAATAATTCGTCTATTGAAAATATATAAATAAACTATTCAATTGAAAGATATAGAATTCTTTACTATACGAGTATTTCAATGAAATATACAAAAGTTGACAAATTTACAAAAATAAACCAAATTAAATCAGTATATAGAAGAACAACTTGAAGCAGTACAGGTTGGCTTAAGGAGGAATAAATCTACGGTGGATCATATACATACATTAGGTCAAACATATTTTTTAAAAATCGGGAACTTCCATAAATCTTATGCCTTAGTTATCAAAAAAACAGGTTAGGAACATTTTTACAGAGTATGGGGTAGCAGATAAACTTATACGAATGAAAAACTTATGTATTAATAACACCACCTACAAAGTCAAGAAAGGAGGGAACTACTTGGAGAAATTTGAAATAAGAATGAGAGTCAGACACAGTGTAATTATTTCGCAGACACTTTTTAATCTTGTACTTGATAAGCATTAAAGAAAATAACAAAATTGCGTTATTAGGAAGAAATAAGGGAGTACTTAAAACTATGGCAATCTAACTAGCCGTGGAAGCATCAAAAGCGAGACTGGAAATTAATGGAGGAATGTAGGAATGATATCACACTCACGTTTAAATGTAACACCCTACAGTTTGAAAGAGGACAACAATTTAGATACATGGGAGCTAATGTAAATACACAAAATTAGTTGAAATTGAAATAATATAACGAATACAAACCGGTGTACAAAATGCTTCTATGCTATGCATCAAATGATCAAATCCTCACGAACGTTAAGGAGAAATTAGTTGAAAATATAATAAAAATCCTATCAGTAGGCTTGTACTGACATATGGATGCGAAACGTGAACACTAACAAATAAAAGCAAGAATTTACTTTTAGAAGGTTTTTGAGAATGAGGGTCTGAGGAAAATTTTCGGTCCCATACATGATAATGGCCGGTGGATGATTAAAAATAATAGAGAATGACGCCACCTATACACAGATCCTGATATAGTAGTGGTAGTAAAAGTATGCAAGAGACATGTTGTTGGAAGATACACGGAGATCATCAATAAGGTATACGAAGGAAGTCCGGAAGGAAAGATATAAGTGGGTAGAATAAGAAATAGATAGACCATGTGAAGAGGAACTCGTGAGAAATAGGGGCAGGGGAAGAGATAGCTATAAACAGGATAGGGTGGAAGGGACTGACAAGTCTGGCTATAGAGCAGCTTTGGTTTGAGAGACCACCTTAAAAGGAATAATAAAAACATTGTTTGGTTAGTTATGTGAGCCAAAGTTACCTTGTGGAGATTTTATAGCAGGAAATAAGTGAGAATTGCAATTACTAACAATGATATTAAACTTACTATAGTATATATTAAGTTGTAAATACTAAAAAATGAAGCACTTAATATCGTTTCATTCTCAACCTAGTTTATTGTTGATGATCTATTTATTACATACGTGGCAAATATGTCCTCTAATCTAGTTTAACTCTCATTCTAATTTATTGTTGATTGTTGATTTGATGTTGTTATTGAAGATATTTTTGACTGTTCCTTACTCAAGTACCATTATTAGATTATTGATGATGCTCTATTGAATATATTTCTGGTTGTTCCTTACTCAAGCACCATTATTAGCTTATTGATGATGCTCTATTGAATATATTTCTGACCATTACTTTACTCAAGTACCATTATTAGCTTATTGATGATGCTCTATTGAATATATTTTTGACCATTCCTTTACTCAAGTACCATTATTAGCTTATTGATGATGCTCTATTGAAGATATTTCTGACTGTTCCTTTACTCAAGCACCATTATTACTTATTGATGATGCTCTATTGAATATATTTCTGACCATTCCTTTACTCAAGCGCCATTATTAGCTTATTGATGATGCTCTATTGAATTATATTTTGACCATTCCTTTACTCAAGCACCATTATTAGCTTATTGATGATGCTCTATTGAATATATTTTTGACCATTCCTTTACTCAAGCACCATTATTAGCTTATTGATGATGCTCTATTGAAATATTTTGACCATTCCTTTACTCAAGCACCATTATTAGCTTATTGATGATGCTCTATTGAAGATATTTCTGACTGTTCCTTTACTCAAGCACCATTATTAGCTTATTGATGATGCTCTATTGAAATATTTTTGACTGTTCCTTTACTCAAGCACCATTATTAGCTTATTGATGATGCTCTATTGAAGATATTTCTGACTGTTCCTTTACTCAAGCACCATTATTAGCTTATTGATGATGCTCTATTGAATATATTTCTGACCATTACTTTACTCAAGTACCATTATTAACGTATTGATGATGCTCTATTGAATATATTTCTGAGCATTCCTTTACTCAGGTACCATTATTAGCTATCAAAGACATGGGCAATAAATAGGTCATCTTACACGACTGTTTAGTGTTTATTGTTGATGATGTCATGAGGATCACTGTTAAAGACATAACCAATTTTTAATTCAAGACTCGGGTAATCGGAACGTTATTTTTATCTGAAAATAGAGGAGTGAAAAATGACCTTATGTTTATCTTAAGCTAAAAGAGTAAAAAACACGGGTAAAGAGGGGAGCAAAATGACGTTATGTCCACATTATGTTAGGTCGAGTAAAAATACCGGGGAGGGGGTGTTAGGGGCACCAAAAGGACCTTATGTCTAGGTTAAGCTAGGCTGAGTAAAAACACATGGAGGTAAAACGGGGAGGAGGGGGGCCAAAATGACATTATGTCTGGGCTAGATTTAGTAAACACATGTGGGGGTGAGGGAGGGGGTAAAAGAGGAGACAACGTACGTATAAAAAATACAGATATGTTTTATTAGTTATTATTACATTTATTCGCTTACCTTCCTAATTCAATTTGCTTTTCTTAAAATATAAATTTATTCTTCTCTTCATTTCATTTTGCTATCAAATTTTCAACTAACCTTCACTCCGAAATAGGTTTTATCAACACTGTTTTAGGTATAAACCAATTTCTATCATTTTCACACAAAAAATATGGTATGCAAAGGGAAATAAAATAAAGCACGATTAAATGTCTATAACTATGAACAAATTACGTGACTTCATATCACAGACTACGCAATACACAGGTCACGAAGATGTTATTGTCCAAGGTGGGTACCGTGCATGAAATATAGGTGGCGCAAATAACGGTCATGTGGAGATCAAATTAATATAAATGATTTAAAGTTTTTGGTGTGAATTTCTAGCAACTATTACTATTATTACTAGCACCACATCTTACTACCCGTTCGGGTTATACGCACTTACGCTAATGTGTAATGGTAGGGTGATTGTGAGATTAAATGGAGGACGTGGAATCCGAACCACGGTGGAGGCCTGGCATTCCCTACATTTACAAGTTGTGTTTTAATATACGTCTTGTCAAGGTGAAGGAAGGGTTTGGTAAACAGATAGTCATTCATAAAACCTAAGGGGGTGACCAAGATTTTTTTTTCATTTCACTTTTTCATTGCCTTACTTTTTTTTATCTAACCTCAACAAGAATTTAGAATTTAAATATATTTTATACGTTGGTATTTTCCATAAAAAATCAGAAATGTGAGTTTAAAATAAAGGATGAGTCTAATCAACCTTCTTCAATGTTATTGGTCGCGAGAATAATAAGCAAACTGTTAAACAATTTTTCCAAGATCCTTGCCCCCTTGTAAGAAACCATGGGGTGAATGTATCTATACCCCCACCCCATTTTTGGTGCCTATGGTCAAGACAAACGTGATATCTTTACTTGGTCAACTGATCTCCCTTGCCTGCAGGATTCATGTGCTGGAGCTCAGTCCTGTGCTTCAAGAGAGATTAATGTCTAGGTCGAGACAGAAGTGATTTCTTTACTCGGTCAACTGATTTCACTCGCCTCTAAGAAACTCACGTGTGATTTCAAACGGATGAAAGTTTCTGTTGTTTGCTGACAATAATTATGGCCGCACCTGTCCTCTACTCTAAAACAGCTAATCACAGCTGGGTATGTTTTAATATAAGATGGAGTACATAACTTCCTTATTCATAAATATATAATATACAAGCCATGTTCTAATTTGGAGACTCTCTTTTAAAAAATACTATTCGGTGTCAAAAATTGCTGATATGTTGTTCTATTTAGATCAAGAGAAATATGTTAGAAATAGCTATGCTTGCAGTTTGTAAGATTTACATCCAAACAATAACTCAGGTATAATACAAATTGACTAATTTTAAATCTTTTGAATTAAATAATAAAACACTCAAGATCGCAAATATTAATAAACTTTAGTAGTGCGTTAAAAACCCACCAGTAAAATTTGTGGCGTTGTACAAACGTACAAGATGTATAGTAATAAAAAAATCAACCTCTTTATAATATTGAGCCCTTAGAATGTTTTTTCAATTCATATTTTGAAAAATGTGCTGCACACACATAATAATTTCGACCCTTATTTTTGACCTATCTGAAAGGAACTTATTCAACTATGTGCATTCACTCACGCACTTCAGATGATAACGGGATTCATTATTGACAAATATACAATATCATATTTCCCATTTTCTATTAGGTGAAAAATAACACAGTATTATTAATTTCAGTTAAAAAATATAAAAGTTTATTCTAAATAGTTGAACTTTATATTTATATCAGATTTTAAATTTCTAAATACAAGTGATAAAACATCAACGTGGGCGGGAGGGAGGGGGGCATTAGATATCTGATTTATACTACTGTGTATGTTTCCACCCATGTATTAGTATTCATTACTCTTTAATTCTCAGCACACTTTTATTCTTATATAAAAAAAGAGACGATTGCGTCACGATGAATGGTAGTATTTTGAGCCCACATATCTCAGCCATGTCCAGAATCCCCTAGGGGAGCAGCCTTCTAGCGAGAAGAAATGAATCTCCACGAGAAGTGACCCAGTTGTGATTACCTCAGATCATTTGTTTCTGATGAAATACGAAGATTATCTCAACGATCCACTTCGTGAGGGGTATAAGGTCCTTTCTCTGGTACTGTTCGACTATGTTATCTTGCCCTCTAGATGATAAAACTAGACTAATAAAACAGATCCCCAGCTTATCTGGTCTAATGGTCCAAAAGGCGTCACTCTCGCAATAGACTAGATTTACGATCTTGGCACATTACCTATAAGCCAAACCTTCATCCCTAAACCAATATTGTGCACACGTTGATAGCCCAAACGAGTAGTAAGACGTGCTGCACACAAAAAACAAAACAATACATAATCCAGCGTTCATAAAATACGAGGTATATTTCAATAATCAACTTTATAAGGGATATTAGTTATTCCTCTGTTAATGTTGTGCCATATTATCCTATTCACTAGATGATAAAAACGGGTTTATTATATATATTATCTATATCAGTGGTTCTTAACCTTTTATTACTAGCGACCCCCTAAACATCCTAAGATATTTTCGCGGCCCCCTAGTTTTTACTAATATATTAATCATTAAGATTTATTCTAAAATAGTAGCTTTATTTACTATAAAAACAAATAAAAAACATAAATTAACTGACCTAAATGTATTTAATGGGACCTCCGCTGCTGAACACTTTCCACTAATTTGTCTTTTCTTGTTTTAATTGTATTACCTAATGTTATTCACATGCAGGAGTCGATTTGGAGTCGATTTCGCTGCTTCGTTTTAATATTTATCACTGTAGAAAATCCCTTTCACATAAATAAGTAGAACCAAAGGGAGCAAATTTTGAATGGCAATGGTAAACAGATGGGGATTATTTGTACTATCCGTGATTTCTATTATCAGTGCTTCCCCTCCATTATCCCGGAAAATTGAGTCTACTGAACTTACATGCTTACGATCACAGAATTCTTTCTTCCAAAACGTAAAATTCAAGATAGTGGACTTCAGTAATAAGCAAATAACACTTTTAATTACTTTTTCAAGGCCCCCAAAAGGCCTTTCACGGCCCCGGTTAAGAATCGCTGATCTATATGACACCACTAAATAATTAATTCCTTAATTCCACACTATAAATATAAATAATTATTGTCCTCTACTAATTTTAGACGATATTACATTAATAAATAGGAGTCACACACTTATAAGATTACACTACTCAACAATGTGAATAATGATTTGTGTCTACTACATTGCTAGACAATATTATTACTACTGTGTAATTACCATACTCTTCAACAATGTATGTAATTACTTGTCTCTACTACTTACAAACAATTTTATCATGAATTCAGGGTTTCGCCACTGTATAGTTACCAAACTCTTCAACAATGTTAGTAATGACTTGTCTCTAATACTGATAAACCATTTCATCATGACTGCAATGTTTCACTATTGTATAATTATATACACTTCAACAATGTTATTAATGACTTGTCTCTAATACTGATAAACCATTTTATCATGACTGCAAGGTTTCGCCATTGTATAGTTACCAAACTCTTCAACAATGTTATAACACTTTTCTACTACTGGTATTATCATGACCGCAGAATGTCAGCAATATATAATTACCATACTCCTCAACAATGTTAGCAATGACTAGTCTCTACTACTGATAGACCATTTTATCATGATTGTAGCGTTTCAAAATTCTATAACTACCATACTCTTCAACAATGTTAGTAATTACATGTTTCTACTATTTATAGGCCGTATTATCATGACCGCAAAATTTCACCACTATATTACTACCATACTCTTCAACAATGTTAGTGATGACTTGTTTCTAATACTGCTAGACCGTATTATCATGACCGCAGGGTTTCACAACCATATAATTAGCAATTAACATAATATTCAACAATGTTAGTAATTATTTGTTTCTACTACTGGTAGACCGTATTATCATGAGTCTAGTGTCTCACAACTATTTTACAACAATGTAAAGAGTGATTGAACTCTACTTAATACTGATTGGCCTTATTACCAAACTACAGAATTTTCTTACTATACTGAATACCATACTCTTTTAACAATATAAAGAGTTATTTATCTTTACACATTGACCGTATATCATGACACCTATAGCCTATTTCACAATTGTATTTGTATTAGGGCTAGTATTTATTGAAACATTACCATAATAATTATTAGCTATAATAAAATGTGTTCCACAATACTTCTTGAATCTTCATAAATTCCACCAATATCTATAATGAGTTAGCTGCTCCGTTTTAGATTATGTTATTTGAATGTTTAGCCTGTTTACTATGTGAATGGTTGAAAAGTTTCTGTTAAAAATGTTTAGAAAAGGAGACAGAATATATATTTTAAATTGACTCAGATAATATTGTTATTGAAAATGACAACAGTATATTTGTTTTGTTTAAAATTAATAAGGTTCAAACATACAGGGTTTGCTTTAAATTTAAAGTAATTCTTTAATCTAACCCAATGTTCACATAGGTCATTTGTAGTATTTCTTAATATAATGTTGTAATGTTATTTGCCACCCCACACGTGTATTTCCTTATATTTTTCTAATTTGTAAATATTTTACATTCTGTTAATTTGTTTTGGTTGAAATAAAAAATGTGTTTTAAAGTTCGTCCGCAGCATAAAAATGCACTGTGTTGCCGTGCGCGTCAAAATAATACTATTTATATCAATTAAAAAAAAACAGAAGGAAGATCGTCTAACACTATTTAAAATAATTAAAATAATGAATTTGGAGCTAAGAAACAACACTTACTTATTTGTTAAACAAATGTATACTTCTAGGAAGTTTGTTGACTCGTCTTTATTTATTTTCAACCCGCCTCGGTGGCGTAGTTGGCTAACGCACTAGTCGTGTTGAGTTCGACTGCTGAGGATGGGGAGATCGAGGTTCAAATATAGGTCTGGTGAACTGGGGTAGTTTTTCCTAAATGGTTTTCCACTCTCCCTCCACGCAAATGCGGGCTCACTTCCTCTAATTCAACCTTCCCAATTCCTAAAATCCATTAACGTAATTAGTACTTAAAGCGTATAACCCTAACGGGTAGTAAGACGCGGTGCTAAATATTATTATTAATATTATTTATTTATTTTCACCGTCGGCAATGATTTTATTCTAACGCATGCGCATGACTGTTATTTTTCTTTTAACCTGGTATTATATATATTCTAAACTCCTAAATTTAACCATGTTCTGAGATTATTATTCTTAAATGATTAATTTTGTTTAAGACTAAATGTAATACAATTTTTTTATTTTGTATGATTAAAATTGTATTTACTCGGAATTCCATAGGTAGGATTGGGATGTGGTAATAATGAAACAATAATAAAAACCCACAAAAGTTTCAATTTTTTTATGATAGTTTAAATTAGCACATTTTATTCAGTGATCCATTTTATTTAAATTGTTCATGTTTTTGTTTTAAGTATTCCTTCAACTCTTGTAGAGATCTACAGCATACCATTGTTGTAGGTAATGTAGTGTCATTAAAATTACATCATCCAGAAAATGTTCCCGATCACACGCAGTGGTCTCGAGTGTTAAGAGCTATCGTGCCACTGTCAGAGTTAGCCGAGCTAAAGGTCCGTTTTTTTCTCCTAGTTTTCTAGGAGTGGCACACACCAATTATAGTTTAAACACATAATACATATATAATTTTAATCATCTCGTCTTTACCTTTTGTTGCATAATATATGAAAAGACATTAATTATGTTTTATTTTCACAATATGTTTTGATGAAATAAAATGTAAACATCATGTTTACTTTGTACAAACAAATACAAATTTAATAGTTTAAGCAAAAGCTGTATTAAACTTTCCTAAACCTTGTGACAAAGAAAACCATCCCCTTTTAATTATAATCCCTATTTACAATCATCCATACGTCACTATTCCAACAATATTACTACTTCTAAATGGTATCACCTCTTTGGCGTGTATTGTAAAGGTTCTTTTGTTTTGTTATTGGCGTGGTGTTGAAAAGAAGTGATATTAATGCCGGGATGTAAAAACTTTACAATCATTAGAAAAGAAGGAAAAAGGACTTGTTCCACTACTTATTACCAGTTTAAGATTATGAAAGGATGTACAACAGGATCTTGATTACTACTTGAAGAGTTTGTGAGGACATGCATATCCTTCAGTAAACATAAAGAGATATGTACATATGATCTAGTTCTCGACTACAGATGGTCTAGGGTGAGAAGTTTCAATTTTCTTATATTGTTGCGGGACTGAGGATGGTTTTAATAAAAAAAAGGTAAATAATAGGTGGATGTGAGCAGTGTGGCTATTTTGTTTGACTCAAAGAAGTCTAATTGTGTTAAGGGTAAATAATAAACTTTCTGTGTCATAATTTTGTACGTGGTTGGACTTAGGTATATATGTTGGTTTTATTTTGCCTTTGAAAATGTAAGGAAAAAGGTTTTTTTTAATTTTGTTATCGAATGATTTAAATTGGATTAAGATTGTGATATAATAATTATAGCTTTGACAACAAAACAAATGTTATATAAATATGTTAACCTAGATATGTGATTTACCGGAGCTCCGCAGGCAGGTTAAGTATAAGTGCCTATCTAAACCCAGAGGTCCCGAGATTAAGTTTCCTCGTGCAACTGAGCTAGATAAAATTGAACTATTTTTTTTTACATACAACAGTAGGAGAAATATATATTTAATTAAATAATAATATTTTTTTTTCTTATTTTTTTTTATTTTATTTTTTCACAGTGCGCCTTAACGCGGGGTTTTTTCGATAAGGTTAGGATAGAGCAACCTAGTATTTTCAAATGTGGTTTAGGTTATGAGCCAGGAAGGGTATTTTCTTAGAAGTAGGGACAGAGGACAGTCTAAGATAAACATTAGGTATGAGGCTGAGGTTTTACCCACAATAATGGATGGACAATCAATTGATGTAGGGTTGGAGGATGATGCTGCTACCACGACACCACAGCAGGAAAAGGTAGTTAGGGACCAAGTAGTGGTTGAGGATTTGAGCGACGACTCATCACAAACTTATTTTGAGGGTCCGTCACCAGACGGGGACAAAATCCTCCTTTCCCTATGGAAGTTCCCCATAGTACCCCTTCGTTGGACCTTATGGCGGGTATCCAACAGTTGTTAATGGAGATGAGGGAAGGGCAGTTAGTCCTCGAGAGAAAGCTCATTTCTACTCAGGAGGAAACCCGCAGTGAGATTATGCGTCACATCGGTTCATTAACGGTCAGTATGAGGGAAGAGTTTTCAGCGGCAATAGGCAAGACCAGGGCCGACTTTGAGGTTAGAGTTGAGGCCACTGAAGAGCGGTTCAGGCAGGAGCTGGCCAGTGTTAAGAAAGAGATCCTGGAGTCAAGGGATGAGCTTAGCCTGACCTTGGAGTCAAACCAAAGGTTGACGGCACAGAAGCAAAAACAGCAGGTCGCACAGCTAGAGGAAGGATTGAATAGACTAAGCCTAGAGGTGCGCACAGGAAACGAGAGTCAGACAAATACACTGGGGATTCTGAACTCTACTGTTGGCTCACTGAAGGACAAGAACCGGGATTTAGCCAAAACCCAGGTGGTGTTGGATCAGAGGTTGACTGATACAGCCGAGGAGGTAAAAATGGTAAAGAACCAGCTTGAGGGATTGTCAGACCAGGTCAGGTTAGGAGGGTTGGGCGACTTAAGCCCATTTTCTTCATCTTTGTGTACCCTTTTAGGAGACCGGGCTCTTGGGGATAGACTCCCTAAATTCAATCGCAGGAGTGGGCAGGATCCCGTTAGCCACCTCAACACTCTGGAGGAACTTTTTGAAGGGCGCCGACTAAATGATAAAGAAAAAATAAGGTTAGGGGGCAGTTCCCTCACTGGTGACGCTTTGCCTTGGTGGTTGGTAGTACGCGACAGCATCACAGGCTGGAGGAGTTTCGAACCCGATTCCTAGCCATGTTTTGGAGTGTGGAGATCCAGGGCCAAATGAGGGCTAAATTACATGCGTCAAGGTACTATGAGAACGGAGGTACTCTGGAGGGTTACCTTGCCGACGTGTATATTAAAAGTAGGAATTTCGAGTCGAACATCAGTGACTCTGAGTTGATATATATGGTCACGCATCAACTACCCATACGGTACCGCCAGATGTTGGTAGGGATTACCTACAACACTTTGGAGGAGTTTAGGGCCGGACTGCAGCGCTTGGACGCTTTGGAACAGGATAGGCGTAGGGACAAAGTAGGACAGTTTAGTTCCCCACTTCATAGGAGGCCGAACGTGGAACAGCGGGTAGGACCTACTCCACAGTTTCAACTGGGAGCACGTCCACAGGAAGCGTGGAGGAGAGATAGACCTCCTCGCGACCATTCAGGCCGTAGTTTAGTTTGGGGTGCCCAGACAGAGCACCAATATCCTGGTAGAGGTCGGGAAAACTCCCATCATAACCTTGAGGTAAGAGACAAAAGGTCAGTCAACGGACCTTTTCCCCAACCTAGGAACCACCCTTATGGGGACAACGACAGGGACTTTAGGTCTAGGAGTAACTCCCATACCCCATTTCAACCGTCCCAGACGAACCCTCAACATAGGGTACCAGCTAACATAGGTCCAGTTTATCAAGGGCAAGCATCCCGTGGTTCTAGTCATCATCCTCAACCAGTTGATGTAAATGTAATCGTCAAAGAGGGAAACTATTGACCTGCGATGTAGGCAGCTCAGACCGGTCGCAGGTTCCACACACTCTGGGAGCATTTTTAGTATGTCAAGAAAAAGTTAACACCCTTGGTGTAGATCTTAGGGAAGAATTACTAAATGAAAAGGAAGAAATGGAGATGTCAGGAAATCCGACGTGCCCCGAGCTTATGTCAGAAGTTGAAGGATTATCTCTGAGTTGTCTATTAAATTCAAGAGCACCATAGGACAAGATCAGTTAAATTCGCTGGCTGTTTGTTCTATACTTAAGGATGTAAATGTTGAATTTCTAAACTTCAACAACAGAGTCATCGATGTGTTTGTCAGTCAGAAGAACAGAAGTAGCCAACTTTTGTACAAATAATTAAATAGTATCATCACTTGACTTCAAATTTGAGCATGGGAAGACAATATTGATATCAATATCTTAAAAAAGCGATTATAGCCTTGTATTAGTAAAACATTCAGTTAGTTTAAAAGCAAATTAAATGTTAACATTAAGGGCTGGTGAGCTACATGGCTCTACGAGTTGCCAGCACTGCATAGGTGGCGGCCTCGAAAGATACAACAATGTGGATTGCAATTGATTATGTCTAAAGCCGGCTACACAATTAAATCACTAAAAACTACGGAAAAAAAGAAGAATTTAGAAATTCTAGGAAAGCTTGGTGAACAATCCCCAGCATCCAACAAATATCCTGCGGCATTTTTTTCTCAAGGGAAGGTACACACCGTATTATAAAAGTCAGGCATCTATGTAAGGAAATATAAGAAAGGTGAAACTAAAGTGTGAAGAGATTTCTTTTTCATTAGTATTGTGGAAAGGGTCATTTCTGCCACAATTATTATTTAAGAATTATAATGGATAATTTCGACAATCAGTAATAGATTATTTGTTATTGTTAAAGTATCTACGTCAAAGAAGTTAAGAAATACCCCATGTGAAGAGAAGATGCATCCCGAAGACCTACACGATAAGAATGTGCCTACAAAATAAGAGAGAGAAAATCCTGTGAGTATTTAAAATATATGTATAATGGTTATAACCAGCGTCAACATTAAGGCTAGTCCCTCTGTGCCGGTACCTGTTAGACTGGGCAGACTTGTGATAGTCACATGAATATTAAAACTTGTGAAAGGGCAGGAACCCACACAACTTTTATTGAAAATGAATAGCATCGAGAATTATTAAATGTTATATGGTGAAACTTTGAAGGTTATTTATATTTTTTGTATATGTCAGAAGAAAATATAGTTAGAGAAAGAGACAAGAGAGTGGGATTTTCTGAGAGTAAAGTAACATCACAACCAAGGTCATTCTTTACTCATGTATGGGAAGCAGACAAGTAACATGAAGAGGTCTAAGACGTTTTAAGCATTTTCAGTTTAAGTATAATGAAGTTATTTTAAGAATAAGAAGTTAAATCCATGAACTTTATCTGCAATTGTTACCCTATGATAGGGCTTGTGTGTTTACAAGTATGTACTGTATACTTGAGATGTGTAGCCCCAACAGCTGAGAAGAGACGCACCGGAACTTTTGATTTCACCAATTAGTCGCCATAAGCAGGCCCCAGCAAGTGTGGTACCTGGTTCCGTCATTACGCTCCTTGCAGTCAGGAACGAGGGAAGTTATTTCCATTATCTTATAACAGACAACATTGTGTAAATGTACTTTTTATTATTTCGCTTAGTATTTATTTTAAAACACCCTAAGAAGATATAAATTATTCATACTTGTAGCACCTTATGATAAGTGCTTGATATTTATGTGAAAAAGGCCCAGTATTTCCATGGTAGGCCTATACTTATGATAGGGCACGTTATAACATTTTGTATGTCTATTTCTGAACAACCTATCATTTCATTGAATAGTTATGTCAAACTACTATATTATTTAATATATTGTGTCATTATAGTCTATGTTTATCTCAGGGTTTGAAAAAGGTTTTTTTTTCTTCATATAATCAACTAATGTTTGTAATTATTATTTTTAACTTGTTTAATTTTCTCATATGGTGTATGTAAATCACCTGGCAGAGGATTGTTATGATAATCTCACTTTAAGAAGTTGAAATTCATATTATGAGAGTCAGCATTCGCGACCAGTGGTGTAATAAGAAGCCTAGGGGGCTGTAGGTACCCAAACAGTTAGGGTGAGTTTAGTGGGTCAATTGAAGATGATTGGGGCACAGTACATTTCAGGAAACACCAATTTGGCATGAGTTCACGAGTTGTTGTTTTTTTTGTTTGGAACAATTGTCTCATAAGTTGCAAGAGGAGAGTCTCATATTGTAACACGACTATGTTTCTATCTAACCTTTGCCATCCACTTAGCTATTTAATATTTAAGAATTTTGGTTTAGTTAAAGAGTGTGTAAACTAATAATTTTAATATGTCCAGTCTATTGCTAAAGTGTGGTTTTGTTTCAATGTAATGAGGGTAGTTTTGTTTTGTGTTAGTAATTCAATTGTATGTAGGTCTAGAGAATGCTAACAGCTTATACTATATAAGGCAAGCATTAGCCATGTAACATATTTGTGTAAATGTTTGTAAAAAAAAAAGTTATGTAAAACCCAAGGTAGTAGACAAATGTTTCACCTGGAGGACAACTAGAGTGCCATTTGAATTTGCTCAAATAGCTGGTGTAGTGCGGTTGAAACCCAGGAGCAGGTGTTTTAATTTGTCGCTTTGGTTGCGAGGACACCGACATAAGTCAAGTGCGCGTCTTCAAAACCTATAAACCAATATGTAAAGGGTTAAATGAATGTACATTTCCGAGCAACCTTACCTGCAAGGATCTCAACGGTGCCAAGTTTAGAAGAAAGGAAAAGTCGTTAGACAATGGACCCTAACTCCTACCACTTTAAGTGCACCAATGGCTGGTAATGTTCCAGTAGCAGTTTTCAATACTAAAACTAACTTCTGAAACATTAGGGGGCAAATCTGTGACAAAGAAAACCATCCCCTTTTAATTATAATCCCTATTTACAATCATCCATACGTCACTATTCCAACAATATTACTACTTCTAAATGGTATCACCTCTTTGGCGTGTATTGTAAAGGTTCTTTTGTTTTGTTATTGGCGTGGTGTTGAAAAGAAGTGATATTAATGCCGGGATGTAAAAACTTTACAATCATTAGAAAAGAAGGAAAAAGGACTTGTTCCACTACTTATTACCAGTTTAAGATTATGAAAGGATGTACAACAGGATCTTGATTACTACTTGAAGAGTTTGTGAGGACATGCATATCCTTCAGTAAACATAAAGAGATATGTACATATGATCTAGTTCTCGACTACAGATGGTCTAGGGTGAGAAGTTTCAATTTTCTTATATTGTTGCGGGACTGAGGATGGTTTTAATAAAAAAAAGGTAAATAATAGGTGGATGTGAGCAGTGTGGCTATTTTGTTTGACTCAAAGAAGTCTAATTGTGTTAAGGGTAAATAATAAACTTTCTGTGTCATAATTTTGTACGTGGTTGGACTTAGGTATATATGTTGGTTTTATTTTGCCTTTGAAAATGTAAGGAAAAAGGTTTTTTTTTATTTTGTTATCGAATGATTTAAATTGGATTAAGATTGTGATATAATAATTATAGCTTTGACAACAAAACAAATGTTTATATAAATATGTTAACCTAGATATGTGATTTACCGGAGCTCCGCAGGCAGGTTAAGTATAAGTGCCTATCTAAACCCAGAGGTCCCGAGATTAAGTTTCCTCGTGCAACTGAGCTAGATAAAATTGAACTATTTTTTTTACATACAACAGTAGGAGAAATATATATTTAATTAAAATAATAATATTTTTTTTCTTATTTTTTTTTATTTTATTTTTTCACAACCTTGTAGCTTGGATTATATTTTCTTGCTCATTTGGCTGAGTAACATTTGGACGAATCTCTCTTTCCTCTTGGTCTCATGCTCTAAAAGAGTCTTTCTAATTTTGAAGAGGACATTGCAATTCTTTCCTAATTTTCAAACTCACTCATAAATGAACGAATCATCCTATTAAATGAATGGAAATTTTTTGTTTTGTTAATTACTGTTTATTAGTAAGAAATTACTACTTATATTATTATAAACTTTTCATAAGTCTAATATGTCAGTGAAACAGAGCTATATGTTTAAATCTACCACTAGTATTAGCTAATCTACTGATATATTATTAATAACTAGAAAAATTAGGAAACAAAATCTCATAATATTAGAGAAAAATATTAAGTTATTACTAATAATTATTATTGTTTATTTTGAAATAGGCTACAAGATTTTACAGCTATAATATTACTAACCTATTATTCAACCATGTACACAATAATTTATATCTACTTACTACTGCTATACCGTATTATTATGATATGACTGAATTGTATCCATTCTTAATTGTATCCATTGAAACAAGCGCCACAAATAAAAAATCTGATTTGTATCCATTCTCATAATATCCACAAAATCCTGAATTGTGTCAATTTTGAATGGTTTCCATTCTGACAGTTTTCAAATAAATGACTTTAACAAAAATCCTTATTTGTAATCCACTGTAATTATATACATTATATCCACAAAATCCTGAATTGTATCCATTCTGAATGGTCTCCATTCAGACCTTTTCTTAAACAAGCACCACAAATAAAAAGTCTGATTTGCATCCATTCTCATAATATCCACAAAATCCTGAACTGTATCCACTTGCAAATAAATAAACTTAAAAGGTTTATTTCCAAAGAGAATACAGGGATAGGCTAAAATAATATCAGGATATAGGTGCTTGACCTAAACACCATTTTAATGTTTTCGTGTAGGTGTTTGACCTACACAGAAATTGGGTATTTTTCATATCAGTGTTTGACTTAAGACACTGTTTGAACATTTTTATCGATGTTTACCTAAACAATAACTATCTTACTTTTTATAATACAGTCATTTAAATATATTTAAAATGTATAAAAACGAAAGTGAAATGACTTTATCTCAAATAGTTCTTGAAGGATAATATGTTGGTTTAATTAAATGTAAAATTAGCTCAATACGAAATATATAGCAGTAAAGCTGATAATCTCTAAAAAAATTATAGCTTTTTATAGTTTTAAAAATTACTCGTGAACACGGGAATTAAACCTGTGATCTTTGGTTAGGATTCTTAAAATATAAATATCAGTTATTCTGCACCAAGAGTCATTCAAACCTCACCAAAGTAAAATCAGTAGTGTTCACAAGTCAGTTTAAATTTTGAAACATGGGTTAAAATTTTGATAATAATATGATTGAAAGTTCATCTTGCGATCGACTGATTTTTATTTTTGTGTGTACACCACCACCTACTCTACCCTCTCAGGCAGTCTGTAAAGCAGTTGACCGTAGGATTATGTCAGGGATGTGTGAAAGTTGCCCCCGACGAATCATCACAAAGGTGGAAAGGTCATGAATGTTGTTTGGTTTTGCATAATAAAACCTATCTTAACCTGCGCTGTAGATAGTACAGAAGGAAGATGAGAAGTTTTATAAAATTACACCACACAGCGCTATTAGCTTCTAGTAAATACTATAGAGGCAAGTGCGTAGAAAGGCGGGGGTCGATATACTCGCCCAAAGACTCCAACTGGATAAAGGTATAGTAGCATTTTCTAGTGGACCCCCCTGTCCCCGTAGAAAAATTAGCTTTCTACACCCTTGTGTGGAGGGTAAGGAGGTTCAAGCACATGCGTATACCTAGAAAGCTCATCAGAGGTCATACTGACCTCTTCTCATAAACAATATGCACTATTTCTTTAAATATATGTTTTAGAACATTGTAGCATACTTTTGGATGACGGCTGGTAGTTTATTTTTATTAACATGCATTTATACAGGATGTCCGAAAAGTTACGGTGCAGTACTAACCACGTACCTCATTGTAGTTCTTCCTATAACAGATGTTGGAAATGCCCTCCACGGGCTTAAATAAATGTCTGGGTACACATCTTTGTAACATCTCACCATATGAAGAGGCGTGTATAGACATGAATTCAGGCCGGGACGGAAAATTTCCAACATCTGTTATAGGAAGAACTGTAACAAGGTACTGAACGTGATACTTTACTGAACAGTAATTTTGGGACATCCTGTATATGTTATACTGGAATGCTTAAAAATATATATCATTAAAAATAAACTATATTATATATCGTATAGGGACGAATAGAATTAGAGTACGTGAAACACTTAGGAGGCAGTGGTTGGAATTCAATTTGAAAGAATAAATCAGTTCATCAGCTAAGATCATCCATAGTTTACTATGCTTGATTATTAAGATGATAATAATAGTAATTTAAAATTACTTGTTACGTTTATTTCGTGTTACATGTTTCACATCGCGTAGGACTAGGACTACATTTGAAAATAATAAGCTATACTGAATTATATAAAAATATGTTCTAGAAATTTACCAAATGATGATTTAGGACATGCATTATTTACTAGGCCTATACAAGAAATAAAAATATTTATACTATAATAACTAACAAAAAAAAGGGCTACTTGAAAAATGGTCAAGGCTAACAGAATCTACGGATACTTGAGGCAATTTACTTTCTTTAATGACTGTGGCTGAACAATTGCCACCGACAGCTTTGTTTCAGGTGGAGTAACTGTCAACCATTTTTGTTTCTCTTGCATGCACTAGGCACTTGACAATGGCGCTGTTTGTGGTTTTGTTTTGAGCTCATTCACCAGTTGAAGTATAAATAAGTGCCGAGAGATTCTCTGACTTGTAACCTTGTAAATTAATCATGGATTGAGTGTTTATAGTTCAAGGATGTTGTATAAAACATGCACTGGCCATCTCCGAGAAGCAGCTATTACCAGATTACTTATGATCTGACGACAATGTCAACGCCATACTTTGTAGAGTTATATAACTTCACTGTTTCTAGGAGCTTCTTTTCAATTGTACGTATTTCAACACTTAGGTGTATCATTCTCAATACCATTACGTTATTCAATTTCTTTCCCTGGTACACAGTCAATGTAATGTCCTCCTGAACCCCGAAGACAGTGGTTTAGTACAACAAATTTTAGATGTCTTCACAGATTCTGGGATTTCTCTCCTGGCACGGTTCACTGTACATACAATTCTCCTTTTCTCCTCTTTCAGTTTCTAGCTTCAATAATAATGTAAAGAAAAGGATGATAATAATATTTCACTTTTTTTTTTTTTGAGGTATGGTTGTATGAGCCTCAAAATAAAATTTTCTGTCAGAAATTTGTTTGCAGGATGTAGGATGTATTTCCTGAGATAGTAATAAAATAATCCGCTAATAGCCGTGCTTATAGAATTCCATTGCTTTCCTCACCACGCTGCTTCACACTAAAGAGTCATTGAAATATAAACTAAGATACGTGACAAATATTATTTTACATTCCTAAAGGTATTGCTATTAACTATTTAGCCCTACGCAATTTAATTTTTTTTTGTCATCCTGTACTTACAGCCGCTGAACTTACAGCAGTCAAAGTGACCGCTATTGGGTCTTCTAGGTTTAATGTTTTGTACAGCTAGTTCTATTTATTTATGAGAAACGTGATTTTTTTGATAACAGCTAAAACCCTATTTTATGAAAAGTCAGAAGGCACCAATATGTTTCTTCAACAATTATGGATATCATGAAACAATGAATTATTAAATCGGTCAAAATGACCACTTCAGACTTTCTTGTGTCAACACTTCTACTAAAATGGTTTAGCTTGATCCTACTGCAATAGTTGATGGCGTAGGAGTTATTTTTTAGTTGCTATATTAATAATATTTATGAGTACTGTACATTATCTCAAAACATTCTGGTCTAGTCCCAGTAGCTTATAATTCCAATAATATTATCCCTTACAACACCTCATGGGCTAATTTTCATATATATTTATGCATATATATATATATACAAAGTGGTACTTCACTATGAAGTAAACAAATGAGTTGATGTGTTCTATTGTAAGGCAGTTCCTGCATGGTGCTACTAGCGCAAGAATGTTAAACACACAACATGATTATTTTCTTAGTGTTTTACCGTTAGTTATCCGCAACTTTATGATACCAAGTTATGAAATGTTAAATTTAAGAAAAATACAAAACAAATTAATTGAGGAGTATATGATGTTTTCTTTTAGTCTATAATCAACCGAGGCACACTATAACTTTATTCGAACAAAAACTAAAGGTTTCGGATCCTGAGAAAGCAAGCCAAGTTTGTCAAGAAGTAAAATGCTATTCAAACTGATGTTCTATCCCTTAGTATCGATGAGGGTATGAATCTTTTGAGACTCTGGTTTGATACCAGATTACTTATAATGAGTTATTGATTTTATTGTATTCAGTAGGCTAATCAAAATGCTTTTCAATATTGAATAATATTTATTAACACATGTTTTTATCTTAAATTGAGCTATATTTTAAGTCATATACTACTCTAACCCTGTGTATGGTAAGTTATTAATGATGATAGCTCGTATACTGGCAACTTCACGTGTGTTTCATATGGTAACATCTGTGTAAGTGGTGTCTTCTCAAGAGGTACAGTGAATATTAAGTTAATATGTTTTGATACAAGGGTTATTTAGTAGATTAATCGATGGGTAGGGGTGGGGAAGGTAATGTATTCACGGAAAGAATGCATTAGAATACAAAGTATTAACCACTTGTGGAAAACTACCCCAAGGGAACCCGGCTGGGATTCGAATCTTGACCTCTAAATCTCCGGCAATTGAACCTATCGTTGACATAACACCGTAATAAGTAGAAAGTATATTTTAAGCGAGTAATTTATAAAGTAATAATATATTTATTAGTGATCCTTTTCCAATGATTTGATTAATAGACTTGTTACGATATGTTATGATGCGTTGGTCAATTAACTATTCAAGCTTATTTAGAAAGTCCCCTACGTTAGTGTTTATATGATCTAAGGCGTAACTCTCGCAATGGACTGGATTGGATAGCTAATCAGGAATATTAGCACAAAATGCACTATGAATTGAAACACATTGCTTCCAATGATGGTGTTCACAACCGAAATACAGTGAATAATGTTCAGCTCATAAAGTTATTTAACTTTAATTTGTTTACGCATGGAAGTAATTGAGCATAAACAAACTTTAGACTAGAAACTTATCAGCCAATGAGAATGCAAGGAGAGGCTCCAAGCCAATTAAAACGCCAATATACATAGCAGATAGAAAATACCTTCTGTTCATGTTTTAAATGTCTTATAGTAGCATACGTGTTTATATTGAAAGCATTTTCTTTATTTTAGTGTAAATTGCTACAAATGTAAATAAGGTTGAAAATAAATGGAAAATATTACAATTTTTATTTTATAAAAAATAGGTCTATCCTAATATTCATGACAATAATAAAATCAAAACTAAAAAAAAACAAAAAAAAACGTTTTATTTAACAGTACAGGCACTACTTACATTAGTTAACTTTATGTTTAAAATATATAATCTAATGACCGTTGTTTTCCAAGTGGACACTTTAAATAAGTATTGTTTGTCCGACACATTACTCAGTCATTAGCATGTCTGCCCACTAAGTTAAGAGTACCAAGTTTGATTCTTAACATGGTCGAACAATTTATCATCGGTGAAATGTTGGTTTCCCCTTTCACAGTGATGAATTAACGACCTGGGGCTGGATGTTGTGTCTCTTACAGATTTAAGTTAGTTTACAGGCCGTGTGCTGATCTAATCAGTTGGTTCAGAAAATTACGATTTTTAGATACTTTATTTACTAGAGCAAAGATTTTAAGCTGGTGCCAAGAGATAAAAAATCAATCCATTTAGTCATTACATTTAATTGTAAACGGAAGCATTTTTATTATGTGATCTGTAATTTATGAACTATTCATTGTTAGCTATGCATTATGTATAAAACTAGAGATAAGGGCTGGAAATACCGTCGGCTGTTTTGAGGTTGGTTCTCCCTAAATAGTTTCTCACTCTCCCGCCACGCAATTCAACCAATGTCCCAGCCTCATTTGTGTAAAGATGCCGAAAGTCAGAAAGCAGGGAAAATAAACATACAAAATGTAATCAAATATAAAGCTAGAGACTTAAACGCGCGATCCAACTAGCAGCTCTAACACTTATTGTATGAATCAAACGCCCACCTTCGAATAAAAGGCTATTTCAAGACGTGATTTTTTTTAATCAAAGACAGAACACTTATACTTAAACCTCAACAATCCCTCAAAGGATGTACTACAGTATTTGGCTAACATTAATGACAAACACAGGCATGATTTTTAGACATAGTTTAAGATTAATAAATTAGATTGACACAATAATTGAGAAGGGTAACTTTCTTAGTCACTCAAACGTTCTATTCACTGGACTACACAGTCGAGCCCATCCTAAGTTTCAACATCCATTATTATTTTCATTTGAGATGGCGTATTAAACTTTTGGTTAATATTTTTTAGAGCTTCATAAATTACAATCATAGTGATTAATGTTTAATTTAAGATTGGTTGTAGACCTAGGCTATTTTTAAAATCTAGTGTGTAGACATTCAATAAAATAAATCAAACCAATCACTGTTTAAAAAAATAATGATTAAATATATATATAGCACCACGTCTTACTACCCGTTCGGGATATACTCTTATGCACTAAATATTCTAATTGTTTTAGGTATTAGGAAGGCTATATTCAAAGGAAGTGTAGCCACATTTATGTAGATGGAGAATATAAAACATTTTTTAATCCTCAGTAGGCTACACCTGACTGAACCTCAATCTCCCCATCATCGGCAGTCTAGTCTACTGCGAGAGTAGCGCGTAAGACCCCGCGGCCACTGAAGCCGATTGTTAAATTTAGTTGCGTAATTTAGTAAAATATTCTAGGTTTGATTTCTGCCATGCGTGTTTGATCCAAGTAAGCATTGAAACCATTTCCTGCCTAATTAAACCAAAATAACATTAAAAAATATATATATTTAAAAATATTTTTGAGATCACAAACATAATGTACTTCAGCATCAGATTTGTTTGAGCTTTGCATTATTCAAGTGTGGCCGTGGATCTGAGTTTGCCATGAGAGTCAAGAAGCTAAGACCGGCTTTTAACACAGTCAAATGGGGAAGTGGAGAAAGGGCGGTAAAGATGGTAAGGCACATGAGTGTCTGTAGAGGCAAATTAAACAAAATTTGGAGTGTCTCTCACATAAGCAAAATATTTTGGCCAATGAAAGAACAGATCAGTAACATATCTACCAAGCGTTTTAGGTCTATTTTGGTGCATGTGCAATATCAGTTTGACGTCAGTCGTGTATTCAGAACAGCTCTAACGTGTCGTAGTTTGTATAATCAAAGTATTTGCTTTTATAATATTTTATTTGGGCCACATTTATTTTAATTAAACGTAGCATTATATTTTAAACATATGTATGAGTAGCAAATAGTGTGTAGTTAACATATTAATAGCGAGATTCTGTTCAAATTTTCATGACTTTGTTGTTATAAATGAGATTGCTCAAACCAGTAGAACATCTGATCATGATTTATAAATTAATTTGACTCAAAATACAAACTACATTCATTATATACGATAATAATTATATAACTTTTATACTACTAGAAATTATTCAAACCAAAAATTTAATGCCAACAAATAAAACCAGCCTTGGGACATTTTTACCCTCGACCTCCTTTCCAAAGCTGCTTACATCAGCTCCCGTGCCCGCCAACCCCCCAACCCCCGCTGATTCCTGTTTTTTGAACAACTATAGAATACGTCATGTACTCTCACTTAAAACTTGTGACAAACTATTATTTTAATTCTAAATTATCCACCTTGATGGGCGTGAGGACTAAGATGTTAGAACCATCTGATATGGTTTGTTGTTTTTATAGGAAGGCCGAGGTTGGAATCCTAGGTGAGTGTACTAAGAGTGGTTTTTCCTAAATGGCTTTTCACTCTCTCTACACCCAAATTCGGAACTATTTCACCTAAAAATACACCTCTCTCATACATATCCCGTTATTGTAATTAAATGTAGGTAGCCATGATGGATTTCCCCCACTGTTTTAAGTACCCGTTTGAGCTATAAGCATAAATTGATTACGCTAATGTAATAGGTATGACAAAGGTAAAATGTGAGAGTAAATTATCAGAATTTGCATGAAGTGAGAGTGTAAAACCAATTAAGAAAAACAATGAACAGGACACGAACCTATATCTCCCTGTCACCGGTATTCTATTCTAAAACTAGAGTGATGCGTTAGACCAAGCGACCACCGATGCGGGTGGGATGGGTATTACAATTATATGGGAAAATAATATTAATCCAAAGCTATATGTTAGATTATTTAAGATGCAAATGCAAATTAAACTAAAGGAATTGTTCCTTTACCCAGCCGAGCTTATCAAACTGTGATAATTATGCTGTATGTTTCTTTTGTTTACAGCTGATGTTAAGTATGACGCCACTAAACCATGGTTCTCACAATGTAGTCGTGAAGTGCACGGAAGGAAGTAGTGGTTGAGACTGAAAACAAGTAAGTAAACTAGTCATCACGTAAATGATTACTACACCGAGTGAAAGTGTTTGAACTTCTCGAGGGTCTGATATTGAGAGCTACAATTCACTCACCCAATCTTCAGAACATAGAGAATGCGGAGATTATCGAATTAGCCATATCAGAGGAATAGAGGTAATATACTTGAAATAGGTTTGTTTTGTTGGACGTATGAATATTATGTACAGTAAATACATAAAAATTGATGGAAAAAATATATAAAACTATAAATAATTAATATTAGAATAAAGAAAAATGTCTAAAATATAGGTACTGTATGAAATTCAATTGTTTTACGTGATTGTTTTCATTCTTATTTATTGTATAGCTTGTTTATTGTTTAACGTGGCATAAAACCTCTTGCAATTAGGATTTGCGGCGCACTGAACACCTAACCAAGTTTTTTTGGGGACTCGAGGAATATTTAAATTCACTTCATACAAATATTATTAGGGTCCAATGTTTTATCTTTGGAAGATACAATGAGTACTTTGTCACTTTTCTTGGATAAATACACGTACAATCTTGCATTCTAGAAAATACCAATGTAAAAAATAAGAAAATCAAGTGAATTTTGTCAGATGAGCAAGAAATGTGATTGTGCCAGTGACTCCTCCCCGAATATAGCATTTATGCAAAAACAAAATTCAAATATATATTTCACATACATCCCTTAAGACATAAAATAGAGGGTCTTGCACCCCGAACCCCCGCCATACTGTACAAAGGCATCACCAAAACACACATAAAACATCAATTCTAACAAAATAAGTAATTAGGTACAGGATATATCAATATTAAAAATCCTTGTTTTATATATTATACAATGATTAGTTTAATTTACTCACATATGTAATAAGATGACGTTAAACTATGATGTATACATTATTTCTTTAAATGATTCGACCTCCAAGCTATCGTATTGGCCCACCCACATAAGCCTATGAGACAAAGTGGGGTTAACTCATAAACATATAACATGCAAAAACACATAACATGCAAAAACACATAACATGCAAAAACACATATTTTCGTATATCATTACAACTCATTAATACTCATATATTATTAATTACAAGTTGGGCCAACAAAAGGGTTAAGTAAATTTAGAATTGGTAATATTTGATAGTCAAAATTTGAAAGTATATATAATTTTATGGATTATTTTCCTTAAAATATATACTCTTTGGCCAAGATGAATAAAAACCTCTAGAATACCTGTTATTATTATTATTATTATTATTATTAGCACCACGTCTTACTACCCGTTCGGGTTATACGCACTTATGCTAATGTGTAATGTTAGGGTGATTGTGAGATGAAATGAAGAACCTACAGTTTAACGTGGAATCCGAACCACGGTGGAGGCCTGGCATTCCCCACATTCACAAGATATCATGTCAGAGGTGAAGGAAGGGTTTGGATATCAGATAAATCTGTGCCGGGACCGAGGATTGAACCCCGGCCGCCAGCATAGAAGTCTGACAACTTACCCCTAGACCACCAGGTCACCAGAATACCTGTTAAACTAAATTGTTCAAAATTGCTGCACTTTTGAGATTTCTATATTAAGAGGGACGGCACAAGAACAGTATGAGACAAAAAAACTTATACAGTCAATATGAAAAGTTTGCACTTAAGAGACGTGAACATAATTTTGTCAATACATCTTTAAATAATTTATAAGTTTTAAACTAAAATAATATAAAAGTAATAATTAGGAAGGTTTGACCATAAAAATAAAACAAAGAGTCTACATTTGAAAAAATACAGAGAATTCAGTTTTAAAAAAAATAGTATTATCTGAATATATGAAATATTTGGGTGACTTTTCAGATTAGTGGTCGCATGGTCTATGACTTCCATCTAAAATACATAAGGTTGTCGGCAACGGGGAGATCTAGGTTCGAGTATTTACCGAAGCACTAAGGCTGGTTTTTAACATATGATTTATAATCGTGGATTTTCCACCCTCTCTCCAAGCTAGTGCGGAGGGTGAATCCTCTAAACTACTTTCTTCAGCCTTAACCTTAAACTATGGGCCTAGGTTCTATTCCCGTTTCCAAGTTGTCATTTTCCACTTAACTGAATTAAACTATGGCGTTTATAGCCATGGTGTTTCTTGTAACAATAATAATAAACTGGGATGGTAATATTTATTTAGTAAAATATTATAAATGCGAAAGTTTGTGTGTTTGGATGTTTGTTACTCAATCACGCCAAAACTGCTGAACGGATTCGAATGAAACTTTGTACGTTGGAAGAGTATGTACTGGAATAACATATAGAACTATTCACAACCTTTGATTTTACATTAATTTTACAATAATAATGTTTAAATATTTTGCAAGTTAGATGGTGTTGCCAGTCATTTTCTATTTTTATGATAAAAGTTCAATAGTATTTTTTTTCATAGGCTGGTTGAGTATGTCTTGAAACAACATTACATTAATTTTACAACACTAATGTTTAAACTTTTTATATATAAGAGGTAAGTGGATTTTTGTGATTTTTATTTCATTTTACGGGTAAATATGAATGTGATTATGATTACAATATTAGTAACTTTATGTTATTTTACCTTACAATTTTTTTAAGTTAGTAAAGTTCTTTTTTAAACTAAAACTTACGCACCATCTATCCTGTAAAATATTTCTACAGAGCGAAAAGTTGAAAGAAATTTTGTTGTTTTCACGTGTAAATACGAAGTAACATTTATTATAATAAAAATATTACTTTACCTCACCATTTTTTAAAGTTAGTAAATATCAGTTCAAAACGAAAACTTACGCACAAAGTGCGTATTTACACGTGAAAACAACAACAAAATCTCAACTTTTCGTTTTGTAGAAATATTTTGCAGGTTAGATGGTGCTGCTAGTCATTTTCTATTTTTATGATAAAAGTTCAATAGGTTTTTTTTTTCGTAAGTTGGTAGAATATGTTCTGAAACAACATTACATTAATTTTACAATACTAATGTTTAAACTTTTCGTATATAAGAGATAAGTTATATATTGTGATTTTAATTTAATTTTAAGAGTAAATATGAATGTGATTATATAATTAAAATATTACTAACTTTATATTACTTTTCCTCACCATTTTTTAATGTTAGTAAAGATCAGTTCAAAACGAAAACTTACGCAACATCCAACCTTCAAAATATTTCTACAGAGCGAAAAGTTGAGAGAAATTTTGTTGTTTTCACGTGTAAATACGAAGTCACCTTTATGATAAAAGTCCAATTGTATTTTTTGTGCGTAAGTTTTTATTTTGAACTGTTCTTTACTAACTTTAAAAAGGTGAGATAAAGTAATATAAGATTAACGAATTCGAACGGATTCGAATGAAACTTTGTACTTTGGTAGAGTATGTCCTGGAATAACATATAGGACTATTCCCTACCTTTGATTTTAAATAATAAAAAATATATTATTATAATGTGATTTAAATCATGTTATTTAAGAATTTGCGATTTAATATTTTGTAATTAAAGTAAATAGTAATTAGTGTGACGTAGTTTAGTTACTAATTATGAAGGAAAAATTTAAAAAAATATATAATTGATAACTTAAATAATATATATTTCTTTTATTACGAAATATTTAAAAGTGAAAATTAAAATACGGCAAAATTATTTATAGGTAGAACTGAGAAAAACGCATAGATATTTGAAAAAAATAAAGTTTGATTTATGACCAAAACAGTTTAGTTAAAAACTAAATATTTTATCAATTATTGTGGGCGAAGCCGCGACGGGTAAAAGCTAGTATTTAATAAAATAAATACACAATATTTGTGACTTATTCCTTAAAGATATTAGGGGTACACACAGGCTGTATTGAATGTCCATATAAACCTATTTTTAATCAGGCTATATAAGAAAATACTGAAATATGAATTATCTCTTTGCTTTCCTAACTTAAAGTAGGCTAAATCCTTTGTCACTATATCTTAACTTTCCCCCAGTAGACTTCAACATTAAGCTCAATTATATTGCATCACAAGCAATGAGGTATCTTACAAACCGGTGCCTCAATTGCACGATGCAAGTGCATCTTGTTAATGCAAGCGAGTGTGGGTAAGTGCTAGGAGCACTTTGTTCAGAGGACTACCAGTATTTCAAGTAGTCAGGAATAGTTGATAGTTTGTGTGTTATGGTCTGGGCAGTGTTTAGATCTTACAGAGATTGCTAGCTGACCAGGTTTTATAAATACATCAACATATGTGCACATTTTATGAGAACTAAGAGTTTAGAGACGCAAAGAAACCGATTGAGTTCCGTTCGTATGGCTGCTCGCATGGTATAACGCGTCACCCTCGCGTTACACTGGATTTCCTGTGACAGAGAGATCAGGGTTTGAATCTTGATCTAGTGTACTGTGAAAGTTTTAAAAATATGTTGTTTCTCACTCTCCTTCCACACCAATGTGGCTAAATTAAGAAATTTACCTTCATCTCTAGTCCCCTAATTTAAATGATATATAAGTACGGCCTGAACTGGTATTAAAGATGCAGTGAAAATAATAGACTGCCGACGATTGTGAGATCGATGTTCGAATCTTGGTTAGGTGCACTGAAGTATTTCTCCAAAATGGTTTTACACTCTCCCTCCACGCTAATTCGGGTACCCTTCCTATAAATATAACCTTCCTCATCCCTAAAATCTTTAGCGTATTTATTACATAAGCGTATAACCCGAACGGTTAGTAAAACGCGCGCTAAAAAGAAAACAGTGAAAATAATTTTTAAGAGATTAATGAACTTTATTAAAACGTAGACTATGAATAATTGTACACCAGTGGTCACAAGGATTGCAATATACTGTATTGTTAGAGTGGGAGGCTGGAGCTCGAATCTCAGCTGGGTTTAATATGGACGGATACACAAATTTGATGTATAGCCACTGTGGTCAGCCTTTCTGTTTTAAACACTAATGAGGGTGTAACCAAATTATCCACAAATCACGTTTATACCCAATATTAAAGTTACTCGAATTTATGTTAAAACGAATTCAATAAGCGATTTTGGAATATTCCTATGAACTTTTTGTTGAATTTAACACAGGTTAAGAAACATATTTTAGTCAGAGACAAATATTGACATTCAATTTATTCCAAGCTTTACTTCATATTTTCTTTCTGTATAGATAGTTAAAGTATTTGATAGCCAGTCCTGTCACTGTTCACCTTATTCCTCCTGTTCTCTCAGGTTAGATAGTTAAAACACCTGGTTGTTTGTGACCCAACAAGCCTCCTCCACATCTATCTAACCACTGTGTCAAGGTTAGCGCTCCAACGAATGTCTTTATTTATTTAAACGTATTCTATTAATAACACCGGAGGTTTAACTCTAATCTAACAGTCCAGTCACGTCAAAGAAACCTTTGGGAGAGTCCCACTGCAGCAATCCCTGCAAGAATGTCTCCTACATTAGCGAATTGCACCACCACATTCATAAGCATGCGCTGACGATGTGCTAGAAAGCGGCTTTTGAAATGTGAGGGATCTGTTAGTAGGTACGCAAGTCAGAAATATAACTGCTAAGGGACACTCTTATACACGAAACATCTACTTTTGAATTTAAAATGTTCTTGAAAAACATTCACATTTGCGCAAACGAGATGATAATAAATTAGATCAATAGAATGATAGTGCTTTACTAGAGTAGAATATTAAAACAAATACTTATAGAACTGAACTTATCGTCCTGTGTTACCCGAAATAAATATTAATTTGAATTAACTTTTCTTAGATATATAGTCTTTTCAATTCTTTTCCATCACTTAAGCTCACAAGGGAAATACACCACGGACTGAGCTAAAGGGACAGAAAAAGAATTTTATTCTTGGCACCGATTAAAATTTGATATTTATGATTTGGTAATTTCCCTTTTTACAATGATGAACTAACAACTTACGACGGGTGCTGGATGCTGCTAAGGCTATGAATTTAAGTAATATTATAGCTAGTGTGCTGATATATTTTGGTTAAGAACGTGCACAAATATTAAAAGTCTTAAAATAAACAGCAACAGTTTACTCAACATAATAACATATGCCCAAACACAATTTGTGTTATATACGTGATGCTCCTTGTCATCTTAGTATGTCATTGATAGAGACTACACAAGTGAGGCTCACTTTGATATCTTTCCTTGTATGTTGATGATAAATAGTGACTTCACAATTGAGGCTCACTTTGTTATCTTTCCTTGTATGTTGATGATAAATAGTGACTTCACAATTGAGGCTCACTTTGTTATCTTTCATAGTATGTTGATAATAAATAGTGACTTCACAATTGAGGCTCACTTTGTTATCTTTCATAGTATGTTGATAATAAATAGTGACTATACAATTGAGGATCACTTTGTTATCTTTCATAGTATGTTTATGATAAATAGTGACTATACAATTGAGGCTCACTTTGTTATCTTTCATAGTATGTTTATGATAAATAGTGACTTTACAATTGAGGCTCACTTTGTTATCTTTTCTCGTATGTTGATAATAAATAGTGACTTCACAATTGAGGCTCACTTTGTTATCTTTAATAGTATGTTTATGATAAATAGTGACTATACAATTGAGGCTCACTTTGTTATCTTTCATAGTATGTTTATGATAAATAGTGACTATACAATTGAGGATCACTTTGTTATCTTTCATAGTATGTTGATGATAAATAGTGACTTCACAATTGAGGATCACTTTGTTATCTTTCATAGTATGTTTATGATAAATAGTGACTATACAATTGAGGCTCACTTTGTTATTTTTCTCGTATGTTGATAATAAATAGTGACTATACAATTGAGGATCACTTTGTTATCTTTCATAGTATGTTGATGATAAATAGTGACTATACAATTGAGGATCACTTTGTTATCTTTCATAGTATGTTGATGATAAATAGTGACTATACAATTTAGGCTCACTTTGTTATCTTTTCTCGTATGTTGATAATAAATAGTGACTTCACAATTGAAGCTCACTTTGTTATCTTTCATAGTATGTTGATAATAAATAGTGACTATACAATTGAGGCTCACTTTGTTATCTTTTCTCGTATGTTGATAATAAATAGTGACTTCACAATTGAGGCTCACTTTGTTATCTTTCATAGTATGTTGATAATAAATAGTGACTATACAATTGAGGCTCACTTTGTTATCTTTCATAGTATGTTTATGATAAATAGTGACTATACAATTGAGGATCACTTTGTTATCTTTCATAGTATGTTGATGATAAATAATGACTATACAATTGAGGATCACTTTGTTATCTTTCATAGTATGTTTATGATAAATAGTGACTATACAATTAAGGCTCACTTTGTTATCTTTTCTCGTATGTTGATAATAAATAGTGACTATACAATTGAGGATCACTTTGTTATCTTTCATAGTATGTTGATGATAAATAGTGACTATACAATTGAGGATCACTTTGTTATCTTTCATAGTATGTTGATGATAAATAGTGACTATACAATTGTGGCTCACTTTGTTATCTTTTCTCGTATGTTGATAATAAATAGTGACTATACAATTGAGGATCACTTTGTTATCTTTCATAGTATGTTGATGATAAATAGTGACTATACAATTGAGGATCACTTTGTCATCTTTCATAGTATGTTGATGATAAATAGTGACTATACAATTGAGGCTCACTTTGTTATCTTTTCTGTATGTTGATAATAAATAGTGACTATACAATTGAGGATCACTTTGTTATCTTTCATAGTATGTTGATGATAAATAGTGACTATACAATTGAGGATCACTTTGTTATCTTTCATAGTATAATGATGATAAATAGTGACTATACAATTGAGGATCACTTTGTTATCTTTCATAGTATGTTGATGATAAATAGTGACTATACAATTGAGGCTCACTTTGTTATCTTTTCTCGTATGTTGATAATAAATAGTGACTATACAATTGAGGCTCACTTTGTTATCTTTCATAGTATGTTGATGATAAATAATGACTATACAATTGAGGATCACTTTGTTATCTTTCATAGTATGTTTATGATAAATAGTGACTATACAATTGAGGCTCACTTTGTTATCTTTTCTCGTATGTTGATAATAAATAGTGACTATACAATTGAGGATCACTTTGTTATCTTTCATAGTATGTTGATGATAAATAGTGACTATACAATTGAGGCTCACTTTGTTATCTTTCCTTGTATGTTGATGATAAAGTGACTATACAATTGAGGCTCACTTTGTTATATTTCCCATTATGTTGATGATAGATAGTGACAATATAATATTGAGGTTTACTTTGTTATATTTCCTTTTATGTCCATGATAGTTAGTGACTATAGAACCCTGTTATCTATCTTAGTTTGATTTACTTATATTATACACATTTTTTATTATTTATTTATTATTTTCGACAGCATTGATATAATTTTATAGTATCATTGTTGATCATTGTTTAGAATTAATTTTTATGTTGTATTTCTACAATATATATATACTATAATAGTTATCATAATCGATATCAATAAATAGTGTTTTATAAATATCCATGAACAAAGTTTGTATGTAATTTCAGTATTTCTAATAGCTATAAATAAATTGTTAAAAATACTGTATTTTAGCGTAGGTTGTCAAACAATCAACATCGTAAAAATAGTATATTTTTGGTGTTTGTATTTTATGAACTTTGCTAGTATTGTGTGCGATAAGCAATAAATATGAACATGTTTAATATCAATTAATACTACGAGTAAGATTAATATGTCAAAAAAGATTTGATTATCTGGAGTATTTATATTATAACAGTGTGTGCGTGTGTGTGTGTGCGCGCGCGCATGTGTGTATCATTTAAGGAATGAGTGTTTTATGTATGATATATTTTAGTTATCATGAGTCAAATTTCTAAGTCAAAGGGTATAAAAGCAACAAATGTTATTAGCATGTAATTTTCCATGTCACCTTCCAACAGCCTAAGTTCTGTAAGTATCAAAATTGGCACTGTGTGATCATGAAGGACCGGTTTCATCGATGAGGTGAGATTTAGATAAACATATATTTTATGCTTGTTTTCAGAATAATATTAACACTGAAAAAATAACCATTACTATCAGGTATTTTCTGGTTTGACTCCATATAATGGGCGCACAAGACTGTATTTACGTTGTTATGCCTCAATAATCCAGGGCGATTGAATCTGTTTTATCAACCGAGACAGCGAGGTCTTCCAGCTCAGCACACCACCGTGTAGCAGCGCTCACAAGTTTCTAGCTGAAGCTCTGTATAGTATACAGAACTTGAGGCTCGATCAGGAACGGGAAAATGTGTCGCTACACAGAACATCAACGTCTCGGAGGGAAGTGTTTACCAAACTTTTTTGATAGCGTCCCTTTAAGTAACCAGTTTTTTTAATATATAATATAGTAAGATAAATATTTATAATTTAATAAAAATAGGTTTCTTATCAGGCCATATTAATTATGTAATTAAGTAGTTTTACAGCCAATGTATAAAGTATAGCTATAATATGTAGTTTGTCAGATAAAGAGCGCTGAAGTCTGGCGACTTTTGGTTGGTTGGGAAAGGCTACGGTTGAAGAATATAAATAATGTGACGGAAAGTCACACAAGGTTGGTAAGCTGGTAGAATTCAAGGTATCGGAGCTTTGAAAGTTGTCGAGCGCTGGGGTGACGCTCGATGCCTGAAAGAAAGGAATGGTAGAGTGAAAATGTTTAGGATGGGTAGCACAATACAACGTTAATTATAACAATATCAGTATGAATAGTAATTATAATAAAAGTAAAAATATAACAAAACGTGCCTGTTTTATAATCAACGCTAATACTAACGCGATCACGTGCCTAAAAGTATCAAATATAATAATTGGTATCAGGGACATGCCTTTTGTTATTATTATTATTATTATTATTATTTAGCACCGCGTCTTACTACCCGTTCGGGTTATACGCTTTAAGTACTAATTACGCTATTTGATTGGGAAGGTTGAATTAGAGGAAGTGAACCCGCATTTGCGTAGAGGGAGAGTGAGAAACCATTTAGGAAAAACCAACCCCAGTTCACCCGACCGAGATTCGATCCTCGATCTCCCCGTCTCGGCGGTCGAGCTCAACACGACTAGCGCGTTAGCCAACTACGCCACCGAGGCGGGTCATGCCTTTTGTTAACTTCCAAGAAAATTGCGATGTGATACCCTTAATTTAAGGTGGAGGAGGGTAAGAGTATTCACTCAGTATCTTGAAAAAATAGCCATCATTAAAGAAAGACCACTCGTTAAGGAACTAGAATACATCGTTAAAACAAATGAGGCTTCATGCAATTTATTATTATATTATGTCTTGTAATGATATGAAATTATACATACATCTCAATAATTTAATATTCGCATCTTTATTCAAAATTACGAAATTTTAAATGAGAGCGAGTAGTAAGATTTATTTGTGTTAAGTTGTTAAGTTGCAAGGTATGGCGACATCCTTCTACGTCTCTGTTTAAAAAGACAACGCAGTTTTGTGAACAGAAACGCACCTGGATGACCACACCTTTTTTCTTTTAGGAAGCTTCGAGAAGGAAATGTCGCTTGATATACCCCTTTCAGGGTACACATCTCTTCACTTTCCTTCCTGACGAGGAGCCGTGTAGGTGGAGTCTAGACATCTTAATCTGTGTTATAAAGCTCACGTGTCGGGAATTATCATGCATATAACTTAATAGTCGGGCTTTTATTAATATCTACAACGTGTGAAATATCAAGCAAAAAACTGTTTATCTACTTAAAATAAAAAAACTATAAAACACCAGACTTTTAATTTATAAAATAAGACATAATCACTTTTTAATTACTATAATACAGAACAGCAAACTTGGATCCAATTCAATAGTTATATCAAATGTCACCCTAAATGTGGCGTACATAACATTAATATATCAGGCTAGCCTTTTAACGTTACAGTCTCTATATCAATAATACGAGTAGTAAATATGTACTCTTAGACACCCTATGCGGGTAAGAGTACGCAAAATATCGTCCAAGATTAAGCACACATAAATTTTAAGAGAATATAATTCAACCATAAAAATTGTGTTGAACAATCTTAACAATTGTATAATTTAAAACTAGTGATTCATTGATTTCATATCATTACAGTTTACAAGTATATAAGTCAAACAGGATATTTAATGCTTTTCCCATTCTATTGTTAAGGTAAAGTAATTAATCTATAATACATAAAATATGGGTGTGCATAGTGAAATATTTATAGTATTATTATTAGTATTGTATTATAAAAATAATTTTACACAGTAGCCTACTAAAACTATCCCATAAACGCCCACAATTTCTAAAATAAATGCAATGTAAAATTAGCTCTAATTAAGAAAAGTGGTTAAAACAAAATTATACAGATGCATCATGCACGAAACTCTTACAATCTCCGGACTACTGGGTATTTGTATGTTAAGAACAACCTCACTGAGCTTAACTGATTGTCATAGCACATTATGACCTACACCAGTTGGTAGTTGGACAGCAACAACACTTAGGAGAAACACATACATTACACATAAATGAACACTTCAATATTAATGCGGTAAATGTATGAAGATAAACATGAAATAAATAAAAATAACATCTCATATCATTTGTTGGATCATTCATGTAAACTTGGATTAAACAACATCACCTGCCCGTGGAGCTCCGATAACTATAGTTATACGCATTATTATTATCTATTTATTTATTTATTTATTTTAATAAGTAGTTTATTATTATTTTATTTTTTACGTCTGCTCTACACATCCGAATTTTTAAACAGTTGTTCATTTATGCTTTCCAAACCCGCAAATACAACATTTCTTTCTGTGGTGAAGCATTATTACCATTTAGAAAGTGTTTTCAGATAACTACACTGTAGTATTTTAAATTCGTGTATTTATTATTTTATTTCTTAAACTACGTTACTTTTCTTTGTAAATCTAAAAATGGACAAGACTTCATCCGAACCATAACATAATAATGTGTTTTTAAATCAAGGAATAAAACAATAGACAGATAGATCAAATTAATTATTGCTAATGAGGGTAAATGGATGTAAAACTTTCCCCTATTTTGGGCACAAACGGCCGTTCAGAAGGGAAGGAAATGACTTTATTGTGCTTAGTGGTTCAGTCACCCCTGTAAACACTCATTGTAACCACACTCCAGTAAGTTAACAGACCCCTATTTCTTGTATTTCTCAATGGATGTTGTGAAAAGTCATGAATAAGAAGTCTACAGTTTTTACAGATATTGTATCCAGTCTACAGTAATGTGTGGCATCACTTTATCATATATTTCCTAGTTTTGAGATTGACAATAGTGAGTCAAGAATCCATTGTATGAATAGACTTTCTCTTGCTTAGAAAAAATACATTTTCTCTAGTTTTCAACTGTTAGCAGGATACTAAAACTCATATCTAATTAATGTTTAATTTAATCACAATTCAAACCAAGAACTCACAGTGCTAAGTGACTATCTTAACCCCTAGTAGCTACTATTAAAAAAAATCTAACTAAAGGAAAGCTCCCAGAATTTTTAAATATAGGATCTTTTAGGAGGGTTGATACATATTTTGGAAGGTTGTAGTATTGATTTTAGTAAGAAAGTTCAGGTAAACGTGTATCCAATTCTCAATGTCTGTGGAGATAAAGATTTTTAAACCTGGTGCCTACAAGTCTGATCGCGCAGCTCTCTTAATCAATTGTGCCCAAAAAGTAGCTATTACCTGATGCTGTTTAGTGTTATATTATTATTATTATGGACCGCGTCTTACTACCCGTTCGGGTTATACGCACTTACGCTAATGTGTAATGGTAGGGTGATTGTGAGATGAAATGAAGGACCTACAGTTTAACGTGGAATCCGAACCACGATGGAGGCCTGGCATTCCCCACATTCACAAGATGTCTTGTCAGAGGTGAAGGAAGGGATTTGGTAATCAGATAAATCTGTGCCGGGACCGAGGATTGAACCCCGGCCGCCAGCACAGAAGTCTGACACCTTACCCCTAGACCACCAGGTCACCTTTAGTGTTATAAGAGTTGTCAATAATGCCACTGCAGTTGTAGAGAATATCGTCGATGGTCTATTAAATTATGGTTTGTGGGATTTAAAAAAAGCTAAAGCTAAAGTGAATATTAGAGACAATTGCTAGTTCGCATTATGGATAGTACTTGCTCTGATAAAAGAACGCCAAGACGACCTTAGACGAATAACATGTACTATTGACACAAGAGTTGCGAAATTAATTGAAAACTATTTAGTCAATTATTTGGTTTTGTAACATTCAAACATTCAATAAACACAAACAATATATCATTTATCGTTCTTTAATATATTTTATAATGGTTTTTCATGTATCAGTTTCAATTAGCTGTACCCCTGTATCCTCGCAGCCATTTAGAATTAGACACATGTTTATATTAACTTTTTACTCTCAAAATAATCAATTCAGCCTTCTAAAATATTTACTGTCCCTTCCGAAACAACCTTATGGTAATAATAATTTAACTAACTTTGTTTTGATTTAAGTAAACATATATATATAACATTTATAAAGCGATTTTTAAAACTTTATTTATATAAAACCAACATTTCTCCCACGATTGTGTCATTATAATGTTTACCAGATGGGATTTTAATCCAAGCTTGGGATATTAATTTGTTTTCCTTCTCACGGCAACAACTCAAGTTCATCGATCTCACGGGCTATATTTTAATTAAGCAATGGGCTTAATAATCGCGTCATTGACTACTACTTCTCCACTGATGTTTACTGTTTCCCTCCAAGGTCATGGGCGAACAGTCAAGTTCTGTTTTCTCCCGTGTTCTCTGTTCCGCACGATCTGTCCTCATTGCGGCGCGCTCACCACTACAGCGATGTTGGGTCGATCTTTCCGTGACCACTGAGGAACGATTTGTGAAAACGTGGCCTGGAAAGTTCACATTGAACACTTTTACTTAAATTTTAATACAGGTTTTAATCTTAAGTTGAATACTCACGTGACAAATTGTCTTCAAACGTCAGAGAGTAAAATTATATATCAGAAAAAGACATTTAATTATATTATTTTTAAGCAATTGATTTTTACACCAGTATTTAACAACATTAATTAAATATTCCAAAATGAAAACTAAAGTATAAAAGTAAAAAGTCATATAATAAATTTGAATATTTTACAGTAGTTGAATAATGTTTAACTAAAACAAAATACGTTAGAGAATTTAGTTTTGTATCTGTGTTATTAAAATTAAAATAAAAAAATCCCTTTGCAAATATTATTTAGCTTTGTAAATAAAAAAATAATTAAATATTTATAAATAGGATATTGAAGATTGGAAGCATTTAACAAAAACAATAAATAATTTTAACAATTTTTCATTCGCCAAAAACTATACAAAGCCCAAATAAAAAAATCTTTACTAATACTTTTAAGCGAAGATAAGTTCTGTTTTAACTTAATAATTGGCATTCGTCTCTGTTTGAATCTTTGCTACGGAATAACTGCCAAATGCGTGGACCAATTTTAACTGAATTTGTCAGGGACACTTTTTTAACGTAGCCCGAACAATGAATACAATCGTATATATTTACAATCTGGTTGTTCGGTTCAATATCATGGTTGCTCAAAGGTGTTTTTTGTTGAATAGCTGATCTCAATTGATTTGAACTTATAATTTTAAGCAATCGATTAAGTTCTTAATGTATTTTTTATTTTGATATTTTGACACAAAATGCGAGATTGACGTCTTGATCCGCGTGTTCAACAACTAATATATAAGAATTTAAAATACTTTCTAATTTTGTATTATTATTATTATTATATATTATTATTATTATTATTATTTTTATTAGCACCGCGTATTACTACCCGTTCGGGTTAGGTTATACGCACTTACTCTAATGTGTAATGGTAGGGTGATTGTGAGATTAAATGGAGGACCTACAGTTTAACGTGGAATCCGAACCACGGTGAAGGCCTGGCATAATTTTGTATTAAATCAGTCTCAAAAAACCAGCAAATTACAGAAACTTTTACATTTTAGCTTAGTCATTAGTATGTCTGCATGTTGAATTGAGAGTATTGAGCTCAGTTTCTGGAAGAAAATATTTTTTACAATTCATGAAATTAGGGATATCATCATGGTGATAAACTGACAGGAGTGGAAATGGGTGTTGTTCGACTTGTGTCTATTCTATTTTGAGTATATGTCATTTTACAAAACAATTTGGCTTATAAAAGGAACGTCATACCCACAATATAATAATAATAATAATAATAATAATAATAATAATAATAATAGTAATAATCGCAAGAGCTATAAACAATTCAACTTTACATCCAAAGCACAGTTAAGTGTGAATCCACTAGAATACCAAAAAACTACAATTTATAAATTATAGATAGTGCAAAGTAAGGTGATATCCACATTGAAAGCAAATGACATTATTACACAATTTTTGTATAACAGCTAAGGTAAAATAATGAAGGAATAATGAATGTTAGGTAGACTTACTGGAGTCATTACAAATTGTATTATGATATATTAGCCATGATAGAAGGAAGTGGGATAAACAATAAGTACACAGGGAGTTATTAAAACTTAAATATAAGGAGGAGGAAGAAAAATCGAAATTTGCTTGGTAAACCATGTTTTAATATATACAACATAAATGCATTAATAAATAGCTCACGCATTATGTCACTACATTTTGCTTGGGTGCTACAGTGAGGGTATTCAGACCATCTTGACCAGCCAACGAGGTTAGTTACCCCAGGATTACACCCTCTTATGTCTTGAACAATATTATTCTATGTAATATCTTCTACACAAGAATACAATTACTATAAATTAATAATGCAATAATAGCGCAATGTTAATATATTGATTTTTTGCGATATCAATTCAAATTGATTTATTGTGAAACTAAACAATTTGTGTCTCCAAAAGATCAACAAATAGCCGAAATTATGTATTTTTTTTATTTTAACATATTTGACCTAAACATGGATAGGATGATAAAACAATAAATTCGTTGTACAGGTGTGTGAGATCTATTTATTATTTCATAAGCTGATAAAGGTACACACGTTCACTTATAAACACGATTCTAATAATATAATTTATTGTTATAAAACCGATATATTCCATAAATAAAACTAAAGGTATTTTCTAAACATTGCCTTTTCAAGATCGATTCTCACAATTTTTAGAAATACAAACTTATATTCATACTTTATTTAAGATGCGCTACTGTTTTTTTTTTTTTTTTAGTATTTAAACTTATCTAGGGAAATAGAATTTCCACCATAAATCAATTTTCAATAAGGCATAAATCCAGGTACATTATTTTAGAAAATCGGCTTAGTAGTATAACTTAGAAAGTATAGCTTTTCTGTTTAATCGTAGTCGCTACTGAACATTTAGCTTTAAATACGGCATTGAGGTTGTCCATTTAAGTGGTAAGAGGACACAACTTTGCGATTTCGTCAACTAAACCTGGCTTTGAATGAAGTACATCAGTGGTAAGAGGGAACACAACTTTAATATTTCATCAAAATTGCACATGAGCCCCTGGTCATGAATGCAGTATCTCCTTTTTCTATATGATTGTTTAGGGTTCACCACTCTTAAATTTCGTCACAGTCGCATCTGGGTTACTAGCTTTGAGTAAAACTTTTAATTTGTCCATATCAGTAGTTTTCTTTAGTTTTTCTTTAAGTATCGCGCTTACCTAGTTCATATCTAGCAAGATGTCGTGACTGCCCCGGTGTATCTAGAATGAATCTGCCCCTGACACCCAATTAACGCAACACCTCATCGTTACAATGTTGTAATGAACATCACGAGTTGAAACTAATATCAGGTTTGGCTCGACGCTATCACGAGTTTTCAGGGACGGCACTCGCTGACGATATCACCACAATAGAGGTATGAATTTACTTTCATTGATGGTTTATTTGAACCGCGGGAAATAAAGGTTATTAGAATAATGATTGGTGGCATGTAAGATATTGTTTGATTGATCACTCGGCCGTGTATAGAGTAAACCCTGTATTAGGACCCTACCATATTGAATCATGTTATGATCAAAACTTTTTTTAAATGCCTATGGTCTTACATATAACTTGTTTATAAAAATGTTATTAAATTATTTAAGAATGAGTGAATGAGTAATTGAATTATAATCAAATTTGACTTTAGCATAGTGAATTTTTTCATCATAATCAAGAATCATAAAGTTAGAGCTATAGAAAGTAAGATTATCTTTATGGTTTTTAATTGAGGATGCAATCCGGGTCGAAGTTGTTCCACTTTACTAGTCGAGGTAATAGTGAAATAATTAATGACTGTTGATGTCATATTGGTCCATTTCAAGTACTTGTTATGTTAGTGTCTATAGACGTCCATTAGGTGAAAGTCAGAACAGTGGCATATTCTGAAAAAAATATTTGAGAGTTGTGTTGTACCAAGGCCATCTTATAGTATATGGCATAATATCCCTGACGTCAGCATTAGTTGGTAAGGGCATTTTGTTTTAGATCAATGACGAGCAGATTTTTAGTGATGGATATGTGTATAGCTTGTCTTTATTGTGTATGAATTATTTTATTGATAAATATTAATAAATAAAGTGTTTTAGGAATAGTACACTTGTTGGGATCTAATACAAACACTTTATATTTGAAATATCACAGTACTTTTATATTATTATAAAGAAAAAGTGTATATAATGTCCTAATATGCATACAATTTTTTATATTTTTTTTAGCGCCGCGTCTTAATATCCGTTCGGGCTATAAGCTGCATACAATTCCCAGTTGTTTTTAAGAACTAAAAACATTTTACCATAAGCATTTAGAAAAGTTATAAAATCATTTGGTAGAGATTATTTCAAAGTCATCAATCTTTTGTCACAATCTAAATAATATTTTGACTAAAACAAACTATGTTATTTACTTTGTGCCATTTAAATATTTGTGCTGTTTTCCTCCATAATACATGATTACACCAGTTATTTTGTTTGTTTTTTGCACCGCGTATTTCTACTGCCTGTCTAGGTAGGTAATAAGCAAGATAAACTAGTTTAACATTTATGGGAAACTACAAGGTTAAAGTGATTATAAATCTAGTAATTACAAGTTTATAACATTTTGAAAATTATTATTTAAATGTAATCATGAGCAAACATTTCACATTATTACTAAAGATGCATTTCCAAAACATTATAATTGAATAATTTATTTGTTGATAATATATTTGAATAATGTACCATACAACAGTCCTAGCCCCGTTCATTTTAATAAACCTATTTGACGATTCTTAGATAGCTCATTTTCATAAATAATAACTAAAAAAATAATCATCTTACATTAATTAATTAATTAATTTGGTTGTTTAGATAGTAACTATGGGTTCTAACAATTTTTGTTTTAACAAAGCAATTAGTAAATTCCAAGTTTAAACTACATATGTGGCATGCCCATTTCAAAGAGTATTATGTTTATCGGGAATACAAATACCTGGACAAAGAAAGCACTGATAATGATTGTGTTTACTGCATCCCAGTGTGCGACTCCGATTGTAGTTTCTGCTGTGCTCTGCGTCTTACCGCGCCACATTACGAACGGTTCAAGTTCCATGGGAAAGGGCTTGTCTGACATAAACTTTATTAGATATACTTTCAAGTATTCATACGTCAAACCATGTTTTCTGAAGCAGTCACTTTTGATGTGTATTAATAATACGTCTTATAAAGAACACTATCAAAATAATGAAATGTAATCAAGATTAGCTTTAAAAAAATTGTATTTTCTAAAAGGTCCTTCACATGAAAATTTAACTATATCTCTGACTACCAGAAATGCTTTTATTTCATTCTGGGTCTCGCCTCAGCAAAAGGAAGAAGCACATCTGATATAGTAATTTATTTATTTAGCACCTCGTCTTACTAACCGTTCGGGTTATACCCTTAAGTACTAATTACGCGAATGGTTTTAGGGATTAGGAAGGTTGAATTTATAGTAAGTGAACCTACATTTGCGTGGAAGGAGAGTGGAAAACCATTGAGGGAAAATCAGCCCCAGTTCACCAGGGTGAGATTTGAACCTCGGTTTACCCGTCATTGGCAGTCTAGATCGACACGACTACAGCGCGTTAACCAACTACGCCACCTTGGCGGCTAATTTAGTAATTGAAATTGTTTGACTTTTAATAGTATATTGTAGCCTACTAGGGATGACCAAACATAAAAATAGCTACGAGGCCTGTTTATTACAGATGATCTTTGTTGTACTTGATAATTGCAGGAATGACTGCTGAAAGAAGACCTTCAACCACCAAAGGTTATGGGGTAATTAATCGTCCATCGGGGACTTTAGGAATAGGGGTCTCAAAACATTTAGAGAAACTTCTTACCCGTGTTGACGCGAAGAAATAAAAACACATTTCACTCATTGCCCTCTTTTTAAAAATTCCAAATATCTATTAGAATAGCTACCTTTACAGACTTATGCAAGTTTTGACTTGGTAAAAGTAGACCAAAACTACCCAATAAACGCACATAAATGTTAAAGGTTAATAGCTATCAAACATTGGATAGTAAATTAAATATCAAAACACAACAAACTAACTAAAAACTAAAAGACTTAAAAATAGCCTCACTCTCAGAGATACAGATATAAAAGGTGGGGATAGTGGACGTATTAGCATGCAAGGCAACTATCACCCTGCAATAATCGCTGGCTGACTATCGCTCTATTGATTAACACGGAGATGGTGACCTGGTGGTCTAGGGGTAAGGTTTCGGACTTCTATGTTGAGGTCCGGGGTTCAATCCTTGGTCCCGGAAAAGATTTATCTGATTCCCAAACCCTTCCTTCACCTCTGAAAAGACGTGTATTAATCACAACTTGTGAATGTGAGGAATGCCAGGCCTCCACCTTGGTTCGGATTCCACGTTAAACTGTAGGTCCTCCATTTCATCTCACAATCACCCTACCATTACACATTAGCGTAAGTACGTATAACCCGAACGGGTAGTAAGACGCGGTGCTAATAATAATGATTAACACGGAGGTATATTGGGGGTTTCGTAAGAAGCAAGTGAGTTTCCCGCCCGAAAACAGTCACTCAGAAGTGACCCACTATTGCGAATTGTGGCGTAGTCACCCATTAGGGCGACTGTCGCACACCCGGCGACTGTCACACACCCGGTGACTGCTTGGTTAATCAGGTGCTTATATTGTTTCATTCACACAGGGCAACCATCGCCGGGCAGTCTCCCAAGTGGTACCCAAACTACCTGTTGAATTCTGTTTATGGTACGGAAACTATGTTTATCTTGTTATCTATGGTTTGTTTTCATCTGCGGCTCAATCCCCAGCGCTTCCAACTTTTATTTGAAGCAGTGAGTCTGGAAAGAGGTCAGTCAACTCAGCCCTGTGGGGACAAATTAGGAGCTACTAGAAGGAAAAGTAGCGGCTTCGGTCTAGAAAACTCAAATTAATAGCTGGAGGGTTCCTTATGCTGACCTCATGACCCGCAGAAGTTGACACTATATTCTTAAATAGACGGTGGCCACTTGGTTGGTATGGCTCGATTGCGGGCTGACACCATGGAGTATTTTGTAGTCAAATCTGGTGCAGGTTTTATAGAAAAAAACCTTTTCCAACCGCTCAATAATATACGGCTGATTATAAATTACCCGCACTTGTGATTATTCTTCACCGCCTCCTTCTCACAGGAAGCCACAGACAAACAACCCAAGTTTCCGGTGGTTGCCTGTTTATTCAACAGAGCAATAGTCGGCCAGTGATTGATGTCAGGCGATAGTTACCTAGCGTGAAATGGTTCTTATAAATATATCATCTCACGCCACAAAAACCACCAGTCTAGTGGAACTATTGCCATATTAGCCAAGTCTTTAACCAGACTACGACACCTCCAAGCTATTTAAACTGGTAGAATCAACCCGATAGGATGAAAGTCTTGAATGGGAGCAGAAAGAGTATGGCACGTCTATGGCTGTGTTGTTTTACCATCAAAAGTAGCCCAATAGGGCAGCTCCAGACCGTGGGTCCTGCCTGGGTAAAAGCGTGCCCGTCACAACTTTCTACTGTTCATTACAGAATAATTGTGGTTAAACTGTGGATGACCTATCCTTAGCTTTTGTCTTGGTCAAACAAACCTAGATATTTCAATGCTGAGGCTTCGACTACACTGACTCTGTCTCTGACACGTGAGGGTTATTATTTGAGCCTGACCGACTACACTGGCTCACTCGATCTGTCTGTCTCTGACACGTGAGGGTTATTATTGAGCCTGACCGACTACACTGGCTCACTCGATCTGTCTGTCTCTGACACGTGAGGGTTATTATTTGAGCCTGACCGACTACACTGGCTCACTCGGCCTGTCTGTCTCTGACACAGGAGGTTGTTACTTGAGCCTGACCGACTACTGACATGTGAGGTTGTTACTTGAGCCTGACCGACTAATGGCATGGGAGGTTGTTACTTGAGCCTGACCGACTACTGACATGTGAGGTTGTTACTTGAGCCTGACCGACTAATGGCATGGAAGGTTGTTACTTGAGCCTGAGCGACTAATGGCATGGGAGGTTGTTACTTGAGCCTGACCGACTAATGGCATGGGAGGTTGTTACTTGAGCCTGACAGTCATCCTGACTCTGACGATTGAGATCACAACTCAAGCCTGAGTCACCACTTAGCCACATATGCTTGCTATTCACGGATTTTATCTTAGGAATGGACATCTGACATACCCTTCTACCTACCAGAATCCTCCTGTGTTTTTCCCTCTCAGATGTATACTATTTATAAATCCGTGTATAAATACTATTGACGGTCGTTTGGTCATGCAAGGTACCTTGTAATTTCAACAATGTCGTGAGTTGACGTAAAATCAATAACCATTCACATTAATTAAGTCATAACTCAGGTAAGATGTGAGCTTTAAATACTCTGTTTTTATAAATAAACACGGACTTATACACTGTATGGGAATCATCGAATTCATTAAAAGTGCAGCAAACTACTACCCTATGTGGCCTCAACCACGCCTTCTAAAGCCACTGACTCATATTGCTTCCAAAGAGTGTTTCTGAGTTATTTGGAAGGTCCTCTTTCACGTGGTGCATGGTGCTTTTCAGATTTAAATGATTGTTTAATATTGCTAGTTCTATAGGTCAAAGCTTTAAACATGGCTAGAACTAAGCAGAAATTAACTACCTGCATTTGTTAGGTTAGATTAAAGAAATATTATATAGATTTCATAGAAATAGTTTTGAATGTTAACAAATGCCCCCAATGTCACAAGATCTATGAGCTAAATTAAGAGGGGAAGCGTCAGCATTTATCTTAAGGAGGAATAGAAAACCATACCCTATTGACACCAACACCCAGTGCACGCTGTCGCAACGACGCAGGACACTGTTAAAGATAGTAAGATACACTATATATAGTGTGCGATATCGTGTTCTTGCATGGAAGAGAGGCAGAACACTGTAAGAGACAGTAAGCTACAAGACATATGTGTGCGATATCGTGTTCTTGCATGGAAGCGAGGCAGGATGCTGTAAGAGACAATAAGCTACAAAATGTATATAGTGTGCGATATCGTGTTCTTGCATGGAAGAGAGGCAGGACGCTGTAAGAGACAATAAGCTACAAGATATATATAGTGTGCGATATCGTGTTCTTGCATGGAAGCGAGGCAGGACGATGTAAGAGACAATAAGCTACAAGATGTATATAGTGTGCGATATCGTGTTCTTGCATGGAAGAGAGGCAGACGCTGTAAGAGACAATAAGCTACAAGATATATAAGTGTGCGATATCGTGTTCTTGCATGGAAGCGAGGCAGGACGATGTAAGAGACAATAAGCTACAAGATGTATATAGTGTGCGATATCGTGTTCTTGCATAGAAGAGAGGCAGGACGCTGTAAGAGACAATAAGCTACAAGATATATATAGTGTGCGATATCGTGTTCTTGCATGGAAGAGAGGCAGGACGCTGTAAGAGACAATAAGCTACAAGATGTATATAGTGTGCGATATCGTGTTCTTGCATGGAAGAGAGGCAGGACGCTGTAAGAGACAGTACAAGGCATATAGTGTGCGATATCGTGTTCTTGCATGGAAGAGAGGCAGGACGCTGTAAGAGACAATAAGCTACAAGATATATATAGTGTGCGATATCGTGTTCTTGCATGGAAGAGAGGCAGGACGCTGTAAGAGACAGTAAGCTACAAGATGTATATAGTGTGCGATATCGTGTTCTTGCATGGAAGAGAGGCAGGACGCTGTAAGAGACAATAAGCTACAAGATGTATATAGTGTGCGATATCGTGTTCTTGCATGGAAGAGAGGCAGGACGCTGTAAGAGACAATAAGCTACAAGATGTATATAGTGTGCGATATCGTGTTCTTGCATGGAAGAGAGGCAGGACGCTGTAAGAGACAGTAAGCTACAAGATGTATATAGTGTGCGATATCGTGTTCTTGCATGGAAGAGAGGCAGGACGCTGTAAGAGACAATAAGCTACAAGATGTATATAGTGTGCGATATCGTGTTCTTGCATGGAAGAGAGGCAGGACGCTCTAAGAGACAATAAGCTACAAGATGTATATAGTGTGCGATATCGTGTTCTTGCATGGAAGAGAGGCAGGACGCTGTAAGAGACAATAAACTACAAGATGTATATAGTGTGCGATATCGTGTTCTTGCATGGAAGCGAGGCAGGACGATGTAAGAGACAATAAGCTACAAGATGTATATAGTGTGCGATATCGTGTTCTTGCATGGAAGAGAGGCAGGACGCTGTAAGAGACAATAAGCTACAAGATGTATATAGTGTGCGATATCGTGTTCTTGCATGGAAGAGAGGCAGGACACTGTAAGAGACAATAAGCTACAAGATGTATATAGTGTGCGATATCGTGTTCTTGCATGGAAGAGAGGCAGGACACTGTAAGAGACAATAAACTACAAGATGTATATAGTGTGCGATATCGTGTTCTTGCATGGAAGAGAGGCAGGACACTGTAAGAGACAATAAGCTACAAGATGTATATAGTGTGCGATATCGTGTTCTTGCATGGAAGAGAGGCAGGACGCTGTAAGAGACAGTACAAGGCATATAGTGTGCGATATCGTGTTCTTGCATGGAAGCGAGGCAGGACGATGTAAGAGACAATAAGCTACAAGATGTATATAGTGTGCGATATCGTGTTCTTGCATGGAAGAGAGGCAGGACGCTGTAAGAGACAATAAACTACAAGATGTATATAGTGTGCGATATCGTGTTCTTGCATGGAAGCGAGGCAGGACGATGTAAGAGACAATAAGCTACAAGATGTATATAGTGTGCGATATCGTGTTCTTGCATGGAAGAGAGGCAGGACGCTGTAAGAGACAATAAGCTACAAGATGTATATAGTGTGCGATATCGTGTTCTTGCATGGAAGAGAGGCAGGACACTGTAAGAGACAATAAGCTACAAGATGTATATAGTGTGCGATATCGTGTTCTTGCATGGAAGAGAGGCAGGACACTGTAAGAGACAATAAACTACAAGATGTATATAGTGTGCGATATCGTGTTCTTGCATGGAAGAGAGGCAGGACACTGTAAGAGACAATAAGCTACAAGATGTATATAGTGTGCGATATCGTGTTCTTGCATGGAAGAGAGGCAGGACGCTGTAAGAGACAGTACAAGGCATATAGTGTGCGATATCGTGTTCTTGCATGGAAGCGAGGCAGGACGCTGTAAGAGACAATAAGCTACAAGATGTATATAGTGTGCGATATCGTGTTCTTGCATGGAAGAGAGGCAGGACGCTGTAAGAGACAATAAGCTACAAGATGTATATAGTGTGCGATATCGTGTTCTTGCATGGAAGAGAGGCAGGACGCTGTAAGAGACAATAAGCTACAAGATGTATATCGTGTGCGATATCGTGTTCTTGCATGGAAGAGAGGCAGGACGATGTAAGAGACAATAAGCTACAAGATGTATATAGTGTGCGATATCGTGTTCTTGCATGGAAAAGAGGCAGGACGCTGTAAGATACAATAAGCTACAAGATGTATATAGTGTGCGATATCGTGTTCTTGCATGGAAGCGAGGCAGGACGCTGTAAGAGACAATAAGCTACAAGATATATATATATATAGTGTGCGATATCGTGTTCTTGCATGGAAGCGAGGTAGCATGTACACACACAGGACGAGACGAGGCTGTCCTACTTCCTTAACGTTAACTCAATTTGGAGTCCAATGTCACGCCCTTCCACACCTTATTTCTCTTCTAACACATTCCAATCTCATCTTTGCTAGATTTCATTCGCTCTCTCTCAATATTACATTTTTATTGGCTCTTCACATAAACATGGTTGGGCATAAAGTAACTACATTGTAATATGTTTTTAATGTCCTAGTTTTGTTTAAATCCAGGCTTTTGTCTATATCTACTCCCCCCCCCCCTTCCCACCCCAGGTGATTATGGACTCTAGCTTACAGTCAATAGGTAATGACATTGATATATATATATATATACTCCACTACTTTCTCTCCGTTCAGAATATCCACATGTTTCAACTAAAGGTTGAGGAGGGAGGTAGGATTGTAAGGAAATTTACGTGTATTGGCCTGGAGGGAGAGTGAAAAAATGTTTTGTAAAAGGATTTTAAGTACATCTGGCCTAGATTTGAGCTCAAATAGTCCCATAAACGGCCATCAATTTTAGTGCAAATGTGACTTCTTAGATTATGAGGTATATTATGCGGATATTACAGAAACTATTAACCACTTTGTCCTGTTCCAAAATATTACATAGCTTTGAAAAAACATATTTGTATAATTTTTGACGTCTACTCTAATAAACAATAGTAGGGGATACACTACAAATATATTTAGACAAAATGATACTTTTACAAGAATAGTAATATCGTCGTTACTTTTGACATAACACTCAGGCTAATACCACAGATTTAGCAAAGTCCATACCATTCCAATGTTCATAACCCATTTATTAGCTTAAGAAAGTCTATGACTGCTGTTTATGATCCGTTAGCTATTAGGAGCTAATAACACAAACCAACTTATACTTGCACTGAGCTATCCAGTTCATTTCTGGTCCCAAGTCATAAACCATTCAATAGCTTAAGACATCTGCGATGGGTGTGTGAGATTGTCAACTTCTAGGAGGGTAAAGAAACCGAACCACGGCTCTATCACTGATTATCCAGGTTTGTACTGTGCCCAGGACACAGAAAAGGTATACACCAGACCCACAGCCCTCAGGTTAAAATGACTGCGCTCCGTGGGAGAGTTCGAGTACTTCAACGCGGGTGTCATTTATGAGCATTTAAAAAAAACTAATTTTAAACTTGTTTCACTAGAGAGAAGACACAAATATTCATTTCGAGTCAATCGGCTCGCTTCTATAAAAACTATGTTCAATTAGTGATCCAACCCACTATTCACATAACCCCACCAGAGCTTACGCAGGCAGCCCATTACGATTATAATGGACCCTTTATGACGAACATGTATGTCGTTTAACAACTCCGCGGGAAGTGGCTGAGCATTGTCACTAGTGAACCCCAAGTTGATGCATTCAACCCGCCTCAAGGAGCGCAGCAAAACTTTCATAAAGCTGAGGATCTGGTATATCCTGGTTTGTGGTCTGGGGTAGTATATTACTCATTAGATTTTGTCAGTCTTTTATGGACGAGTGGTAGTCTTGAGAATCCCACTAGTGAGTCACCATGTTGTGATTCTGATGTTTCTAGTAACTCACCATCTCACTTATCCATCAGAGACTCTGTTTTAAACGAACAACTATTCATGTTTGCTTCTGTGTAAATGATGGCTTTGTATAAATCATTTGAATAACATCCTTATTATAAATTATATTAGATCACTCCCTATTATAAATAATAAATAATCTTTACTCCAAGCAATATAAACAATATTTATTTAGTGAATAGCCTCCCCTTATTGTAAACAATATTTAATTATTTGAATAACATCTTTATTATATCACTCCCTATTTTAAACATTAAACAATAAATAATCCTTACCGTACACAATATACAATTGGTTCAATAACCTTTCAATAATGTAAATCATATTTAATTAGTTGAATAACCTCTCCAAATTATTGTGAACAACATTTAATAAGTTGAATGATATCGTTAATAACTAAACAATATCAAATCATCCAATAATATCTCAATAATGTAAATAATGTTTAATCAGGTTAATAATAATAATAACCTATCAGCGCATAGCCCAAAAGTTTAGTAAAAGTTGGTGCTAAAAATAACTGTCCCTATGGTTAACAACATTTCAGCCGTTGACTAGCATTTCTCTTTTAAAAACCACAAATAATCCTTTCTGTGAATCATAACAAAGCAGTTGAATACCCTTATTTTAATGTATGTCTTTGTATAATATAATTTAACCAACTCATATTGAGTGCAAGCCCCGCCCACCTGGCGACACGTTTCATCCTTCGTGCTACACGGGAGAGGGAAAGTTTTCACTAAGATTACATATTTTAATGCAGTCATGTCACAAAATGCTTCATATTTGAAATAATTATAAGCTTTCGGTTTAATATGATACAATTTTTAAGTAAATATTACAAGCGGCCATTTATCATTTCAACAATAAGCTAATGTTTGTGTATTCAAAACAACTTAGTGAAATATCGGCAGTTGATTTATTCCTCAAGATTTCTTAAATGAGCCACCACATGAAGGAGAAAGTTCATTACTCATTAAGACTCCAAATGTTTTCATGTTTTGTGATTGGTACACATGTGTCAAGACAAGAAACACCACTCAGACACGTTGATAGGTATTTAAGACATATAATTCTTACGGTTGAGCTCAAGAAGATAAGATAGTAAGAGTGTGATAATATGGTGTTTTTTTTGTACAAATGGGGCATTTTAGTACCTAAGTGTTAATAATAATAATAATAATAATAATAATAATATAATAATAATAATAATAATAGTGATGATAATAATACTTAGCATCACCTCTTACTACCCGTTCGGGCTGTACGCTAGGACCTAAGTAAACAAGAAATATTAGATATAAATCTTTAGTACATTTTTATATGCCTCATCCACACTCTCGCCGACATAACCCGAGGAAGCCCGAGTGAGAGAATGTCGTCTCACCTCGCCTTCTCTCGCCTCGCCTCGGCAACGCTCGGGTCCATGTCGGTCTTTGGTGTCTGAATCAAAGAGCACGAGGTGCGAGTACGAGTGCACCGCTACACTCTGGTCCAGTCAATGCGCAATTAGAACCAAGAGTGTTTGTTGCAATTGGTGCATCATCGGATTTAATTAATTAAATTTTTGTTAATTTTAATTTTGTTTTCATTTAATTTTTGCTTAGTAAATTAATATAATATAATAAATATTATTATTATTATTAGCACCGCGTCTTACTACCCGTTCGGGTTATACGCACTTACGCTAATGTGTAATGGTAGGGTGATTGTGAGATGAAATGAGGACCTACAGTTTAACGTGGAATCCGAACCACGGTGGAGTCCTGGCATTCCCCACATTCACAAGATGCCTTGTCAGAGGTGAAGGAAGGGTTTGGTATTCAGTTAAATCTGTGCCGGGACCGAGGATTGAACCCCGGTCGCCAGCACAGAAGCTTAGTAAATTATTTTGCAAAACATAAGTGACTGTACAAAATGATACAACAGTCCAATTCTTGGAACTATACCAAGGCGAGCCCATCTTGTGGTAACCGAAACATATGTATCACAAAGATAAGAAATTGAATGATGCGTAGGTTCACGTAAGCTGATGTTATATAGCAAGTTCGACATCCTCCATGATAGACATCAAAATAACGACTGCACGAGAGGTGACTGTGAGCGAGAGGCGAGTGTGTTGAGAGTAGCTCTCGTCCCCCCCTCGGCTCGCACAGTGTCGCCGAGTGTCTCGTCCGGGTCATCTCGGCGAGAATGTGGATGAGACATAAGGTATTCGTCATACACGAGGGAGAGGTGGTGATGGTGGGTGTGGTGGTAAGTTTATAAAAAAACGATCAAGGTCGCTTTTACTAAAGCCATCAGTTTGCAGTTCACAGCCTACAAATACATCCCGCTCTTTATAGCAAGCAATTCATCAACATTTTTTTGGTGACCTGGCGGTCTATGGGTAAGGTGTCAGACTTCTGTGCTGGCGGCCGGGGTTCAATCCTCGGTTCCGGCACAGATTTATCTGATTACCAAACCCTTCCTTCACCTCTGGCAAGAAGTGTATTAATCACAACTTGTGAATGTGGGGAATGCCAGGCCTCCACCGTGTTTCGGATTCTACGTTAAACTGTAGGTCCTTCATTTCATCTCACAATCACCCTACCATTGCACATTAGCGTAAGTGCGTATAACCCGAACGGGTAGTAAGACGCGGTGCTAATAATAATAATAATAATCAACATTTTCTCACTTAAAATACAAGGCGTTATTCATTTGGAATTCTAGAAGATATGCATATGTGACGCAGTCAGCCAGCGGTCAAATTTGACACATCGGTGGTCTTGATTGTGGCTTCAAACCCAGCTAAGATCGACGGATTTTTTAATTTCTTAGTGATAAAAATCCATGGCAAAACTTCCTTGGGAGGGGAAGTAGAGACATCGGTCTCGTGTATATTGTGGCACGTAAAATAACCCGAAAGGTATGTTAAAATACCTTTCCAAGAAACATGTTTAAGCTATTTCACTCTCACTAATAGAAATTCTAGTGTGCTTATTAATCAGTCTGTTCAGAAAGAGCACGTTAAATACCTCAAATAAAATTTTAAATAAAAAAAATGTGCATGGTTTCTACTGACCAATCAACCAGCTATTCATTCAACCACGTATTTGTTAGTTTGGTTTTAGCAACGGGATGGGAGAGTGATCTATTATAGAATTTCATTGTTTTATAATTTTAAAATCACTAAGTAAAAATACAAATTGACTTGCTTACACCTATACTGACAATTATTTACGAGCAGGAATATTGTCGTACTTTTCTGATTAAATACAGCGCTTAAGATCACACTGACTTTAAAGTGAACACTATCAGTTTGAGTGCTGATTGTCGTTAAGTGAAATATGTTTAACTTTTTTAATACATTTAATACAAACTAACAATATTAATTTTTTTAAACTCCTTGAATTTCACTCACAGCAATTTGGGGTAGATAAAACAGATCAACATTCACATGGCATTGTCAAAGAATAATAATTCAAAATTAGTTGAATTAACCTATAACTTTGTAATAAAATCACTTTTTTTTATCTCATTCTAATGTAAATTATATGGTTTTCTGTATTATTTTATGTCCAAATATGAGTTTTCACTGAAAAAAATTGTAATCCCCACTCTTTTAAAGTTTTGAATGTTCCCTGGTGGTAAAAATGTTTGGGACTTCTGTTTTAAGAGCCCTTTCGCATGGGGCCACCATGGCTGCGCTACCACGGTGGCGCCACCATTTCTTTGAATTAAATCAAGTGTAACCTTTCAGACGTGGTGGTGGCCGCATCGCTGGTGGCGCATCCAGAATTACTGGTGGCGGACAAGGCGATTTTTCTAGCAACCAATCTGGCAGCGCCACCAAGTGTTTACATTCATTCAAACGAAGTTCTTCACACGAGGCGCTACTTTCTGTGCGGCCAGAAGCGTATTATTGCTGAAAAATATTTGTGTGTGCTTATTTTTCGTTTTTAAAAATGAATATCGAAGCTGAAAAATTGGATTTTGACACCAAGAGATACTGTCTCATGTTTTTGTCCCCACAAGTCAGATGATTTCTTAAACACTGCAGTAACTCATCAAAAGATGTAATGATAATGCGTAGAAAACAAAAACAAATTGTCAGGATTATGTCAAAGATCATTACACAGTGTATAAAATACACCTTTCGTTTATCGGTCCTGCAAAAGTGGGTGAACGCAAAACTTTCTATTTCGTCGCTTTCGGCGATTATGCAACTAAGTGTATGGGAAAATAATTAGTGCTGCTTCTTCTAGCTCCATTTTTAAACTGCACGCAATGGGTGGCACGATTGGTGGCAAGAGAAAATTGGTTAAGCCACCAATAGAAGCGCCACCAGAATCTTTGGTGGGGCAGCCATGGTGGTCCCGAATGCAAGGGCTTTAGGTGTGGCTTCCCCAGAATTAAACTTAAATATAAGAAATACGGTTTACTAAAATAGCTGATAATAATATCAAAATATGCACAAAAAAGTTGACAAAATATTGTCCTCTAGTGTTATCTCAGACTCAAAAATACAAAACTAAACTTGTTTAACAACATGGGATATTATTTCACCTCACGGTATCTTCCTAGGAGTGAGAGTAGAAAGGTGAACAAAGGTTATTCAATTTCCCAACGACCTGCTCTCCATATATTTCATTTTTCACATCCTTAGTAGAGCTTACAGTAACATTTTCAAAATCAGGTCTTAGTAGTCAATACAAACATCTTGATAATATTTACTATTTCATTAGAATTATATTGTAGGTATTGATACTTATACTTAGCAACACGTCTTACTTACTACCCGTTCGGACTATACGCTTAAATACAAATTACGCTATCGGGTTAGGAATTGGATAGGTTGAATATAGAAGAAGTGAACCCACATTTGCGTGGAAGGAAAGTGGAAAATCATTTAGGAAAAACCACCCCCAGTTCGCCCGAGAGAGATTTGAACCTCGATCTCCCAATCCTCGACAGTCTAGCTCAACATGAAACTAGCGCCACCGATTTGGGTGTAGTGACCCCTGCAGAGCATATAACTTGACGTTAATATGCAAAAATAAATCTAGTAATTTTTCTAAGTTTCATAAAAGGCCATTCATATTAAAATAATTGGACGGTATATCTTATGCTATTTCACTTAAGATTTGTGAGGTAACCCATGAATTCCTATTTAAATAATTAATACGGAAAGAGTATAATGCTTTACGAATCTTCAATTGATATTATCAATCTAACATTTGGTTCAGTCCAATACCAATGCACGGGTGGTCTAAATATCAAGTTCATTTAGTTTTGTTCGCCGCTGACAGGGGTGTCGAGTTCAAATCCCAGCCGTGTGTACTGGAGGTGTTTATTCTTAAATGGTTTCCACACTCTCTCTAAGCAAATACAGGGACTTTTTCTTTAAATTCTCCATTCCTAGCTACTACATTAGCATAATATGTCTATAACCCAAACGGATAGTGAGATGTGGTGGAAAACATTGTTGGTTACTGTATTAATGCAATGAAATCTTACTCAAGTGTGATTATTACTAACCAATAAAATATGCGTGAAATGTTATTTGAACTTTGAAAACTATGGTAGATCAAAATTCGTGAAAATAATAGATCTATCGGAAGCATCAAAAGACTCCATTAATTCGTTATAAAGATGGGTTCGAAAAGTCTACCGTCTGTAAACAACAGTAATAATATTCTTAGTAAGTGTTTGCTCAAGCACACAGTTTGGAGGTCATATAACTAGAAAATGAACGTGTTAAAAACATTATAAAGTAGCAAAGTTTCTATGAGATTTTCTACAGAACCGGAACTTGCTCGCTTGTACAACTCTCTTTGCTCTTCAAGACCTTTAACACCAAATTATACTCTGAAAGAAAGTTGCAACATTCCCTTTCGTCGAATAGCAGTCATAGATGTTTGATTGCCAGGTAAGTGTAAACTTCAGCTCTAGATTGCGGTAGGGAGATATTATCTGTTACAGAGGTGACTAACACGGATGAGGGTTGTGTATCATAGAAAACTAGTGTATTTATGTAAGTCTGTGTTAGCTTTACTAACTAGTAATTTTAAGATGGAATATTAGGGAACGTGATTTAATATCAGTGTTTTTGCAGTTTTTATAGCTGTGATGATATTTCTATACTCTCTATTTTATTTTGAATATAATATATTATCATGTACATTTTTACAATTTTACTCAGATATTTTCTATAAATCTTATTTTTTTTATAGCCACTAGGATTCCATCAGTGTTGAAACTACGGTCGATTATATTTAAATATGAATGTGTGGAATGCCAAGCCACCACCGTGGTTCGGATTCTACGTTAAACTGTAGGTCCTTCATTTCATCTCACAATCACCCTACCATTACACGTTAGCGTAAGTGAGTATAACCCGAACGGGTAGTAAGACGTGGTGCTAATAATAATAATAATAATAATAATAATAATAATAATAATAATAATAATATAATTTAAATAAATAATATTTTCTTTGTAGAGTGGCCATTTCGAAACTAGTGTACCATGCGTGATATTTTATTTATTTAGTTATTTGTGATAAATATCGACTCTTTTACCAGCGCTATATATATTATGAAAATTATTAAATTAAGTGGTGGAAATTCTGTGTTTGTGGCATATTATATATTGTTGCTAAATTTGATTACTTACTATGTTGTCAAGAGAAACACAAGATCAAGGTAGATAGGTCGGAATGAGATATCTAAGAAATGGATGTATAAAAACTCGTATGGACAGAGTCGGTATTGAATGGGTGCTGAAGGAGTGTTGTTTGAAAAGGAATCTAATAGGTCAATGTGAAAAAAAAAAGTGTTGCGTCGGTTTGGGAATGTTGGGAAGATGAGTACGGATCGATTGCCGAAGCAATTTATGAAGGTAGAGTGTGTGGATTAAAAGGAAGGTGTAAGCCATGTAAGACTTGGCTAAATGTTGCGGATAAATGTGTGAAAAGGAGAATTATTAAGAGTTTTAAGAATAAAAAAGCATATAAGACTCGCTGTATGGATGTTGTTGAAGTGAAGGGAGTATGCAAATATAGGGAATTGTGGATAAAGTTAGTGAGGATGGATTAAGTACGTAGTCGTTTTTTGAGCTATATTCGCAGTGTCTTGCTCAACCCGTAAGGGGAAGGCGTGGTTAGTTATGTGTTATGACTGTGTTAATTATAGAGATAGTTCCAAAGAGATTTGTTTTTATTTCTATTCTTAAATATAGCCCTTTTAAATGATAAATTTAGAATCAATTTAAAATAAAATTTGGCCTTCTGTGTTTTCCTCAAATATAACTATGATGGAATCCTTGACTATCTGAACATTAAACACCAAAATATAAATGGCAAAATTGGAGTTTTGACTTCCACGGTGACCTATCAAGGGGTCTGGAAACAGGTGATCAAAGTATGCTCGCACACAGTGGGATAGTGAGCTGATGCGCTGTCTTGTTGGAATCAGACCGGATACTCTTCTTCTGGGCTCAGAAGTCTGGGCATTGCTTCAGAATCCATCATGTAGGTAACTGTCACCTGTGATGATGTCTCTGAAGAAGAATAGAACAACAATCGTATTCTTCCATATTCCGCACCAAACCATCAACCAGCCGGCACCATGCTCCTTGCTTGACTGAAACCAGTTTGGATTTTCAGAATACCAGTAACGGACGCTATGGCAATTAACTTCGCCTTAGACATAAAAGTTTACCTCGTTAGAAAACATTACTTGAGATGGGATTGTCTCATCTGCCTCACACAAATGCAGTGCCCATTGACATAATTCATGCACATGTCAGGGTTATCTGCAGTAGCTGCAGTTTGTAGGGCTGTCACTTATGCAACATCAGAATGCGGTTAATGGTACTCTAAGACATGTTTGCACCGACATGCGGCGAACCGGCTCCTTAGGACTCGTAACACACGACGCTAAGACTGTGGTGCTGGTCTCTTCATCAGTTGCACTCTCGGGCCGACCACTTCAAGGTTTGTCATCCAAGCTTCCTCTCTCTTGGAAATTTTACACAAGTTTGCTCACATAGCCTTGGGTGATTGGTTGACTATCGGGATGTAAATGGTTGAACTCCTTAACCAAGTCTCTTTGAATTTAGCTGACAACCAGCAGAATGACCTTGATACGTTCTTTCTTATTCAGAGCCATATTCATCTACCTGAAAAGAGAAGAAAATGAAATTAAAGGAATTCCCCTTGATTCCAGAATTTTGGTTGTGCCTGCATATAGTTTAACCTTATTAAAGATGAAAATTATATGTTAAAGAAAAGCTTTGTATTATTTAAGATACCTAAAAAAGCATACTGGTAAACAATCTCAGTAGCCCATAGAACACTTGAAAAATGTAAAATGTTTGGGTTTGATTATTTCGAAGTTATGATGCGAACAAATGGAGATCGGAAACAAAGTTTGGATGCTTCACTCCTAATATGTACGCCCAAGTGAAAGGCACTAGAATATCCCTTGGTATGCATTATAGTTTCACGACGTTGGGGGCTATGCTTCTATCAAATAAGGAGTAAAAATGAACTTGGATTCTTAAGTTCAATATTAAAAAAAAAATCACCAAGGCTCACGCTTTAGGGCTCCCCTAAAGTGTACATAAGGTTTTACTTTTCTATGTGTTATGTTTTTTGTGCTATTGAATTAGAAAATATATGCTGGAATGCTTGGATACTTTAAGACGTGTAATAAAACCATTCAGGCCCTTCCCTAAAGCATAATCAGTAATGTATTTTTTTTAAATAACTACACAATTACTACAATCCAATATATATATATATAATATATATATATATATATATATATATATATATATATATATATATATATATGTGTGTGTGTTTGTGCGGCCCTAAGGGGAGTATTCCTACCTGAGTTAATATTGTTAATGTCATGCTGTGTCTTTCAATGTGATGGTAGTTATTTGGTAGTAGGATTACTGTAATTATCAGCAAAAGTGTGATACTATTGGATAAGGCGATACTAAATAAGACAAACATAATAAACCCGAATTTCCTACTTTCATACACTCTGAGATTGTCAAGCTCTTCATCCCACAATGTTTTCTGTCCATTAATAATCGTTTTCTCATAACTACAGTATATCATATTTGAAAAGATTGAGCTTGGAATTTATTTTACTCTTTACTATAAATAACCATCAGACACCTTAGCTCAGTTGGTAGCGTGTGTGTCTACTGAGATAAGGCTCCCGTGTTCGATTCCCAGAATAGCTGAACAATTTATCATTGGTGAAATGTGGGTTTAACCTTTCTTAGTGATGAATACATGGCTGGGGACTGGATTTTGTATCTGTCTTACAATTAGTCTCAAGTTATATTATAAGGCATATGAAGCTACGCCAGGCCTAGCAAGCCGGTGGTGTCTTGAATAAAAAAAACTGAGCTAGACCACAGGCTGGAAACAGTGATGGTTGTAATTATATTTTATAACCAATTATGGTGGTCGAGGGACTGGTTGAATCCCATCTGGGAGCAAATAAGATGGTTTTTGACAACGATAAAAATATTTGATACAGGTCAATTCTTAATGATTGTTTTTCTTAAATAAAATAATTTATAGTCCTTTTTAGATTGACCATGATCTAAATAAGCCCCAACTCTCGCCTTCTACTAAACAACCAGCTTATCCCTTCTCATAATGCTACGAACCACCACTGGCATTCGGCTATTACCACAAATGCTCTAGTTATGATATGGAGACTTCTTGTTCTAAGTAGAAGATGAGAAATGAGAGCAAGAACTATTACAGCAACACAGAACCTTCCAATCTTATTACTTTCTAATTTGTGAGGGTCATACTTAATATAAATAGTTTAATGTTAGACAGATCAAGGTGATAATAATTGACAAAAGAAATCTACCATCACGGTGCAAAATGAAGAGAGTTAAATAAGAAGAGAAATAATGTTCACAATTTTCCTATGATGAGATCGCATAAAATTGGCAATATATGCAACATCGAAAGATTACATTTCCCATGTGATATTGACGCTAATAAATACTTCTAGATGCCTTCATAAGTGAAGTTTTCTCTTTACCCACGACAAATATTAAAATTGAAATATGAATTTTTAATCATTTGAACTGGATATAAAAATCTAGTCGTCTCACGTGTGTACATGTTTTTTGCACCTAAGAAAGTTCATAAAACGTAAAACAAAATGGCGTGTGCGTAAACAAAACGAAAGAAAATAATGCTTTTTATTCAACTTTTTAAAAATATTTTTAAATGTCGATACACTCGCCCCTTTTGTACAATAACTTGGCCACATTTATTGCACACAAGTTTTACAAAAACTGTTCACACGGCACTTATGATTGCACATAATATTTTAACAATACGATGTATATTTGCCCTTTTGTATTGACTAAAATTTTAAATAGTATTTACTATAAATATTTATTTAATACTCTCTAAAGTGTATTATAAATATGAATAAAAGAGCATTTACTAATTGCATTTTTTCTTTTAAAACAACCAAAACCCTGTGTATTTGAGTTTCAATCCACTATTATTTCTATTTCTATTTGTTTTAATTAATTATTTGGCTGTTAAAAAATTTAAATACTTCATAGAAAAAGTGTTTAGCAGACAGGGCTATCTATTTTAACAGCTCAAAAGTCATAAAGTAAAAATGGCTGATATATCTATTTCCTATAGAGTAAAATATCTCGCATACGATGAGTTGTGTAAAGCAGATCCCGTACAATCTTGGATATTCCCACCTCACAGTCTTGTGGCCACATCGTCTTGCACATTTATCTTGTACAGTAGACAGTGTCCTGTGTATCGTGCTTAACAAAATTGGAAATATTTGATAAGAAATAAGTGAAGACATACTTCAATTATTGTAATGAAGTAGGATGTTTAGCAGTAGCAGAGACAACATGGATAACTAAATATGATTATATATTGTCGATACCCCCTAGTTACGCTGTGGGATATTTCTCAAGGTGGCTTGTGGGGGCAATATTTTTAATCTGGAGACCATTTCAGCTCTATGATCATAATTACATCACTGTTAAATTCACTTAAAACATGAATATATACTAATTTCTTACATGAGCGTAAATGCCTCTAAATGGGTAACTGTTACTGTACTAGAGTCTGGGGGTCTATTTTTGATATAGCTAGCTTTTGAAATCATCCTACACAAAATACTTGTGTAGAAGTTAAAAATAATAATAACTACTCTAATGCCAAAGCCCACTCCTGTCCCTAAAGAAATGTTTAGTGTCGCTATGCTTGAATATATTTCATTCACATTTTATTTCTAGAGAACTGTTTCGTAGCGTTATGCCGGGATATATTTAATTCATGTTGCATACCTAGTTAAATGGATCCTAAAGTTCTAAGACCTTTCTTTTGCATTATTGCAAATTTTTAAAATGTTTACAGTTTAATCCAAAACCTAGAAGGAAAATTCTCCTAACATTACTCTAATGAGGAGTCTTTCTAAAATTATTTTACCAACAAGCTCTACGCTAGAGAAAACGTAGAAGAATTATAAACATGGAAAAGGCTACTTTTGAAATATACCAAATGGTAAGTCAAATTCTGAAATAAACACATCGTAAAAATGTGCAAATTTTTGAATCAATTGACACTAAATAAACAGATACATTTTACAACAAAAAATATTTATAATAAAGATGTGATAATTTTATATACTTGTTAATAAAGAAAATAGAAATATGTTGTTTCTTGTATGTATTTTTCTATGAGATAAAAATATAAAGTCTATTATATTTTAATTCATTTTATTCTAACATGTCAAATGTGTTTGTGGTCTCAGTGCTGTTAAGGTATATGTATGAATACATAAAAATATAGGAACTCAGTGATTGAAAAAGTTGGTTATTAAAGTGAGCGTGAACGTTAGAAAGAAGAAACCAAGCCAACTACTCACCACACATGAAAAATATTAAATTACCAAATTAAATAAAAGTGCTAATTCACCAGAGTTTTTACTCATTTGTAAATTCCATTCAAGTTGTATCAGTCGACAAGAATTTAATGAGGTAGTTACCATTTGTATACGACGGAAAATCAAATGTATTTTTTTCTTATTAATCCATTTGGGGATTCTCTCAATATTTTTATTGTTATAATAACCTTTACTGTATTTATTGATTTTCATTGGTAAATAATTGAAATGACAATACAAATTCTAGATTTTTTTTTAGCAAAAACAATATTAGAGAAGGTTGTCAATAATGTTGTTTTTATAACAAGAACTTCTTAATAGGTAAAGTACAAATTATACGTCCCAACTAAAATAAATGCATTATTAAAAACACCAGAAAACACTATACATATTACAAACCTTGACTATTTGTTGATTAAGATATTCTGATATTCCTACCATACACGTTTCAAACCTAAGCCCATATTTGATCGGTATTGTGAGCCATTCCTTTCATACACATTTCAAATTTAGAACACTATATAATCAGCTTTCATACAAGTATAGAACCTAGACAACTGTTTAATCATCTTTCATACAAGTATCAAACCTAGACCACTATATAATCATCTTTCATACAAGTATATAACCTAGACAACTGTTTAATCAGCTTTCATACAAGTATAAAACCTAGACTAGTGTTTAATCAGCTTTCATACAAGTATCAACCCTAGACCACTATATAATCAGCTTTCATACAAGTATCAAACCTAGACCACTGTTTAATCATCTTTCATACAAGTATCAAACTTAGACCCCTATATAATCATCTTTCATACAAGTATCAAACCTAGACCACTATATAATCAGCTTTCATACAAGTATCAAACCTAGACCACTATATAATCAGCTTTCATACAAGTATAAAACCTAGACCACTGTTTAATCAGCTTTCATACAAGTATCAAACCTAGACCACTATATAATCAGCTTTCATATAAATATCAAACCTTGACCACTATATAATCAGCTTTCATACAAGTATCTAACCTAGATCAATGTTTAATCAGCTTTCATACAAGTATCAAGCCTAGACCACTGTTTAATCAGCTTTCATACAAATATCAAACCTAGACCACTGTTTAATCAGCTTTCATACAAGTATCAAACCTAGACCACTATATAATCAGCTTTCATACAAGTTTCAAACCTAGACCACTATATAATCAGCTTTCATACAAGTATCAAACATAGATCAATGTTTAATCAGCTTTCATACAAGTATCAAGCCTAGACCACTGTTTAATCAGCTTTCATACAAATATCAAACCTAGACCACTGTTTAATCAGCTTTCATACAAATATCAAACCTAGACCACTGTTTAATCAGCTTTAATACAAGTATCAAACCTAGACCACTGTTTAATCAGCTTTCATACAAGTATAAAATCTAGACAACTGTTTAATCAGCTTTCATACAAGTATAAAACCTAGACCACTGTTTAATCAGCTTTCATACAAGTATCAAGCCTAGACCACTGTTTAATCAGCTTTCATACAAATATCAAACCTAGACCACTGTTTAATCAGCTTTCATACAAGTATCAAACCTAGACCACTATATAATCAGCTTTCATACAAGTATCATTATTATTATTATTATTATTAGCACCGCGTCTTACTACCCGTTCGGGTTATACGCACTTACGCTAATGTGTAATGGTAGGGTGATTGTGAGATGAAATGAAGGACCTACAGTTTAACGTGGAATCCGAACCACGGTGGCGGCCTGGCATTCCACACATTCACAAGATGTCTTGTCAGAGGTGTAGGAAGGGTTTGGAAATCAGATAAATCTGTGCCGGGACCGAGGATTGAACCCCGGCCGCCAGCATAGAAGTCTGACACCTTACCCCTAGACCACCAGGTCACCCCATACAAGTATCAAACCTAGACCACTATATAATCAGCTTTCATACAAGTATCAATCCTAGACCACTATATAATCATTTTTCATACAAGTATCAAACCTAGACAACTGTTTAATCATCTTTCATACAAGTATCAAACCTAGACCACTATATAATCATCTTTCATACAAGTATAGAACCTAGACAACTGTTTAATCAGCTTCCATACAAGTATAAAACCTAGACTAGTGTTTAATCAGCTTTCATACAAATATCAAACCTAGACCACTATATAATCAGCTTTAATACAAGTATAAAACCTAGACCACTATATTACCATCTTTCATACAAGTATCAAACCTAGACCACTATATAATCATCTTTCATACAAGTATAGAACCTAGACAACTGTTTAATCAGCTTTCATACAAGTATAAAACCTAGACTAGTGTTTAATCAGCTTTCATACAAATATCAAACCTAGACCACTATATAATCAGCTTTAATACAAGTATAAAACCTAGATCACTATATAATCAGCTTTCATACAAGTATCAAAACTAGACCACTATTTGATCAGCTTTATTGGCCATTCCTTTCATACACGTTTCAAACTTAGATCACCACTTAAATCAGTATTGTTGGCCATTACTCTCATACACGTTTCAAACATAGAGCATTATCTAATAAATATATTGTGTGCCAAACTTTTCATACATATCTCAAAACATGAATAATACTGTTTGATGCTATTCTTATCCATCACACACCAAGAACACTATGAAAACAGTATTAAACTCAGTCCAAACATTAAAAAAAAAACTTTTAAGCAACGTAGATATTTCATTATTGTTAATTCTATTATTTTCCAGGATATATTTTAATTTTTTATCATTTTTTTAAATTTTTGATTTAAAAGATTATAATAGTGTTTAATATAAGTGCTGATGCCTACATTTAAACCGTAGAATGCAGCTACTAGTAGACGAAGATGATTTAGCTTATTTGGGCAATAGTAAGGAAGCTGTTGAAAGAAATGCAGACTATTTACTAAAGGTTAGTAAGGAAATAGGCTTAGAAGTGAACGCTGAAAAGACTAAGCGTATGAACCCACAGATAACACAGATTGAAGACAATAATTTAGAGATTACTGCGAACAACATATAATTTGACATGATTAATGAGTTTAAATATTTAGGAGCAATAATTTTAAATAGCAATAACGATTTTGAATTGTAAATTAGGAAAATAATTATTGATTACTAGTGATATAGATATTCTACATCTATGTCAGGAAAGTAAGCATAGAGTTATCCAATCATTAGATTTCTGTGCTACGTCTATTGTAGAAAAGTCAGCATTACGTGGCTTGCATTGGTGGAATAGCTATGCTACGTCAGGGAAAGTCCTAGTGAAGACATACATATATCTATGATATATTTATTTGAGTCTATGGCAGGAAAGTCAGCATGACGTCTTGCATAAGGGGAGTAACTATTTACGTACAGTACGTGGCAGGAAAGCCAGAATGGCATTATGTTTATATGTTTATGAGAGGAAAGTTAGCACAATGTTTTGCAGCATTGCACATATCCTATTAACTCAATATTACGTTACGTTGCTATACCAATAACATAAGAGTTAGCATGGTTTCAAGCAGCGACGTCTATAACAGGAAAGTCAGGACGATTTTATGTAACAATGGAAGCTATGAGGGCTATGACAACTATCATCAGTGTATGCATGAAAATCAGCATCACTTTATGCATCAGTGTGATTATATAGATATGGAAAGAAAGTTATTGAGATACATACATCAGCGTCATGAATAAAAAATTAAGGTCAACGTGTCATTCAAGGAAAGTTATGTTACAGGAAAGTCAACAATACATCATGCAGCAGTGGGAAGACTATATCACGTCTATGACAGAAAAATCAACATGATGCCGTGCAGCATTCTGATGGATATGCTACGTCTACGACAGCATATACAGTGATATGCAGCATTCAGCGGATTTGCTAAAGTATGATTTTGGTAGGAAGAACTGTAGAAGTTAGTTACTAAAGCTACTAAAACAATGTTAATATATTTATACATAAAGTCACGTCATTTGCAGATGTTACTTTTAATAGATATTATTAATACCTATCAAATAATACAAATAATACAAGAAAATGTTATCGATGATAGCCGCAAACAAATATGTTTTGATTTTCTCTACTGTTCTTCCAACCAAAATCAGGTTATATGTAAAATACAGAACGAACAGAACGTCAACATGACGTAATGCAGCAAGCAGTGGGGCGGCTATGATATGTCTATGACAGGAAACTCAACATGACGTCATGCAGCAATATGACGGCTATGCTACGCCTAAGACAGGAAAGTCAACATGACGTCATGACACACTGGCGGCAACGAGACGTTGTAGGTGGGATGAACACGTTGTGACACACATTAGGAGGACGGGTGTAGATGGGCTAGGCTTACTATCCCTCCTTCAATTCTCCAGATATTCGAGGTCAGATGAGTTTGTATGAGGGAAGGGATGACCCACTAGCCTTCCTTGGTACGTCCTTGACCCTCCGTGTATCTAAACACCACTCACCAGTCACTCGTGAAACTCGTCATTACAACGCATTGCCAATAAAGTTTATTTGAGCTATTTTAAATTAGCATAAATAAGAATCCAAATTGTAATTAAACCTACACTTGTGCTTCGCGGCGTTCTCTTGATTGTATTTAAGCTAATAGCTAAAAGAACCAATGTGATATACAATTAGACTTGATTATAACCATGATCGTGGCATCACGGCCAGTAGTAGCGGAATTGGAGAACAAGGTGGGGGCATTGACCCCCCTGGATTAAACTTACAACCATAAAAATGTATTTAACTCTGCTTAAATATAAGCTGAAATATGGCTTCACATTAAGACCGAAAAAGCTTCTTATTTAAAACATTTTCCAGGAAGCACTATGCAACTAGTTTCTAGAGACCTAAAATTTTCAAAAGTTTACAGAAAAAGAACAATTTCAAATAACTTATTATCAACAAAATTTTGGTGAAGATCAGTCTAAACGGCTTCTAGAGGCATCCAAATTTCAAACATTTGCTGGGGAAGCCCTCTCAAAACACCTACTTGAGGTACCGGTATCTAACTTTATATAAAAAAAAAAATTAAAGGCAAGTAACATTATAAATAATTTCTAAAGGCATTCAAATCTCAAAAAATTTCTGGTGTTGGATCACTCCAAATAGCTTCTAGGGACATACAATTTGTAGACATTTGCTGGAGGAAGTGCTGTGTTGGACTCTCCTTTGGCTATTTGGCTTGCTGGACGAAGCTCCTCAAAATCCTTTGTGTTTGCTACTCAACCTCATATAAATAAAGTTGCGCCATTACCGACTACGACTGTTTTCAAGTTAACAGGGAGATACTTTGGTTTAATAACGCTGAGTTCAACGATTGTTACTGTTCCCGTGGAACGAAATCAGTTCACCATAGGTGACCTCAGGGGAAAAGGTTTTCCAAATTAATCAAAAGTACAGTAAAATTGGCATAGAAAGAACTTATCTGACAACTAGAAGGGCTACTATATTATATATTTATCAATATTCATACGTCAAGTTATGTAGTCTGCATATATTAATTTCGATCAATAGTAGCAATACCTATAAAATAACACTAGTATTACAGTAAAATATTGTCATAGTAACTATGACGACTGTTTACCGTAAAAAAAATTTTTAAGCATTTTCTAAGGGCTCCTAATAGCTAAATGTATTAATTTACTCTTACACACAAATTTATTTTTGAAATTACTTAAAAGAAGTACATTTTTATATGTGTTTGTGTAAATATATAAAAAATACACAAGCATATATAAATATTTATTATTAAATTTTGATTTATTACAAAATTCTGGTTTTTTAATGTTATCAAATTCATACAAAATGATGAGGCTATCTCTTTCCTAGCAGGTGATCATATGGTCTAGTGCGTTGGACTAGCAATGCACTGAATTTCCACTGATGAATCGGTCAAGGTTCGAATATCGGCCAGTATTTTCTCCCATGTGTGGTCGATATTGCACTTTTTTTTATCTTCAAGATGCTTTGAGTATTCACTATCATCACCTCAACTCATTGGGACATGGAAAGAGCCTCCACGGAAAGGATGTACGATTAGTACGTTTGGGCGTTCCCTAGACAACGGTACATTAGTACCTGCTAATGTTTCCGAAACCTGAGCTACAAATTGATGTAGCCCGGACACGCTATTATAATTATAATTATTATTATTATTATTACTATCATCATCATTCATTCATTCATTTTTGTAGTTGAAATGCGGATAGGCCGTATGGGCAGGGGCATTTCCAAAGATCATGTCAGGAAAAAGGGTGGAAAAAACTAAGACTAAGCCGTTCAGTGATGGTCTAGACTCTAGAGTGTAATGGGTATTGGGAGTGTTGATTTGTTATTCTCTTCAATGAAGCTACACTAGTTAAGTCCAACTAATTAATACTAACGCAATTCATATTTACGATATAATTATAAATGATAATATTTTACTCATTCTACTTATGGTATAGTTTATTAATAGTTCCCCTACAGGGGGAGGGGGTGGATCCATGTTGACATAAAGGTGAACATGTTTACTCTATATTCCCGCACATTTACGCCCCTGCAGACGGTTAGTAAGACGTAGTGCAATAAAACCAAGGGAATTGCTATTAGATGGACTCTTTTCTACAGTAAAAGGTCAGGTAATAATAACTGGGCAAATTCAAGAAGGTAAGACGAGCATTTATTCAACAAACGAGGGTGCTGGTAAAGTGTGTTGGTAGTTGAACGGGATTAAGACCACGTTCGGCCATGTTATTTTATTTATAAGCGAACAATTGGGGGTAGTGAGCTGCCTTGAATGGATATCGTTCAAATTGTGAGCTTAGCACGTGGGCAAAGGGTATAAGGATAATACTAATGCAATCGAACCTAATTTTTTGTTTATGATCGTGTTTGTGTGTTTTCATATTTAATTAATTATGTCTACCTTGTGGTTGTGTGTTTATGTATGTAAATTAGCTAAAGCTGAATGCCATGAGAATGTGTCTATGTTCATATACAGTAAATGGGTATATGTATTTGTACACGCGAGGAAGGCAAATTAAATTGACTGTTTATTTATGAGTTTTCAGATATCTCTGTATAATGATGTATATTTGGGAAACTAAGGTCAAAGATTAAAGGCCATAGTGTTAGTATGCTTTATAAACATCTGAAAATGTCCAAATGTCATGTTGGTCAATGTGTGAAAGTATCTTTGGTTGTAAACACAAGGCTACCATGGTATGTATCAGCAGTTTAGGATCTCATCGAAGGTTCTTTTACAAGAATACTTGTTTAAGGATTTCGTCGATACATGTCGTACCTGTGTTTCACTGTCACCCAAGTTTAGAGTTAATGTGGAATGTCTTAGTGTTTCAGGACTATGTTTTTTGTAGCTCTTTAAAGATATCTTTAGTAGTCTATAGTAATAGAAAAAAGTACTACAGGATAAGCTCAAAGCTCACCCAACCTATTTTTTTTTTATCGTATAGCACATTTGACTGGGAGGAACTTTGATATCCAGGTTCGGTCACCTTATGTGTAGACTATTAGGCGCTCTGTGGGCACAGAGCGTTGCCCAGGGTGCCCTTATGGATGTGTTATACACGTCTTACTCTCAATGAGATGATGTGATGATGGTGATTATGAAGTTGTGGAGCTGGTTTGAATTCTAACCTAACTTAAGCCGTTATATTAACCCTAGTGACCGTTGGGATCATTCCTCTTAAAGGAAATATACTCAAGGTACCAGCCAGGAATCGAACCCGGGACCCATAAGCTCGTAGTCAAGTGTGCTGACCATTACAACACGGAGGCGATACCCAACCTATAATACTATAATACTATAATACTTTTTACAGACTAGTTTATTTTCAATTGAATGTAACTTTTTAACAAATCATTTTTCCAATTGTTTAAATACTTCTCTTTGTTTTTTCTGCGGGTTCATCATGCAGGGACAAATGTTTGTCCATCAAGTGTGGACAGTATAACGTGATAATAGTGTTGAGTCCATGATATTAGTTTCGAGCTTTAGCACCTTTATGGTAGGTTATCGTATTATATATTATTATTGACGAACTCTTAAAATTATCTTCTAACAGAACTTTGAAGTTTAGACACCCATTGGTTAAAAAGTAATGAATGTTTGAATTGCAGTAGAGAGCTAGGAAGGACACAAGGACTTTCTCTTGTCACGCTCACTCTCTTATTTTAGCTAGATTATTATTTGCCAAGAGAGAAATCCTTTCAAATTTGCGAAATATGTTAAACTTTTGATAAATAAACTGGTATGGGGAACCGGGATACATGATTAAAAAATAATTTAAAACTTTCAAATATGTGTAGCTCAGCAACTAGGACATGCAATATATACCAAATTGTAGTGTTACCCTTAGGGGTGCGCAAATTGAGCGGCCACATTGATGCCCGTGATTTGATCGGCTCCTCTCTTGCTTAAGTGACAGAGGGGGGGAAACAAGTAGGGGTGGGAAATTTTAGCTTTCCTGTGTAGGCGATCTAGCAAATATTTTCAGAGTGTAAAAACAAATAAAAACATAATCATGTAGTTTGATTTATTGAACGAGTGGAGCGAGTTCTTATTTTTAACTCCGCCGGCTTGCTTTCGTCTGTCTGTGGTGGTTATGTCTCCCGATAACTTTTGAACACAATAACCGATTTAATTAAAACTTGACACAGTTGTTCTTTGTATCGCTATACAGATCAAGTTCATTGGGGAAGAAAAGAGAACAAAGGTTTGGGAGAAAGCAGCCCTCATACTTGTAAAAAAAAACTGATTATAGCATGTATTTACTTTAAAGGGTATTTACTGATATCTTATAGGTTGGAAATTGGTAAATAGGTGCGAACTACTGTAATAACTTAAACAAAAACTAAGCTTTTTATTTATTATTTGGGAGGAAATGGGAGTGAGGCAGATACCTGGGGTCCCCGCATAACAAGTTTACCCAGAACCCTACGTCTGCTAAGGGCAGCCCTGGCGTTACCCCTATATTTTTCTATTTTTATCCAAATTTCGTTGTTGAAAAATTGTACGCATTCTCGCCACCAGGAGGCAACCTAGTGTCCATCAGATTGCCACAACAGGAGAAAGCATTTGAGGTTCCAACACACAAAAGGCTTTCACCTGTGCATCCTAACTATTTTCAACTTTAAAAGTTGATTTATTAAATAAATATGCAATATTTTGTAAGTTTGACTTGTTTTTATGTTTGGCAACGTTGCGTTTTTAACTGCTGTCAAGAGGTATACTAGAGTGGAGGGGGAGGGTGGGCTATTACTTAAGAAATATTTATAAGACAGCTATTCAGGCACGAAATACCTTATGGCTGAGGCAAAAAATTAACTTTAATTAATAAATTCGTAATAAAATAAGTTAAACCTTCTAAACTAAGCCAACTCTTTAATTAAGTCATGTATTTAAATCAAATATAAACCACACCATTTTTAATTTATCTCGGTCCCTCAGAGAGAGAAGTAATATGATCGCCAAACAATTCTAGCCAATTTTTATCAATGTTGACGTTCCATGAGCCCTGAAAACAAAAAGGGGGTTTGAGATGCCGTTTGCCTGTATCTCGGCCTGGAGACGAAAACAATTTAACGATCAGGCTAAAACTTGGTATATAGGGTTTTCAAAATTTCATCGAGGAAGTCTTGGAATTATATACCCAAAACTAGAATTAACGATGTTTTACTTAGGGAAGAAAGAGAAAAAACTATTTTCTCAAAATCCGCTCTAATGATTTTGATTAAACTTTGTTTCTAGATACCATTTAACACTATAATCCAAATGGAAACTATAATTTTCCCATGAAAATTTCTTTGAAAGTGCCTTACAATTCCAATATCAATTTCGACATACAATTTAGATATTTCCGTAACTATTTGTGATACAAAATAATTTTTCATTGTAACATTGTAGTAATATTTTAATGTATGCATATATATACATCAAATAAATAATGCTTGAAGTCATTTTATTATACATATAAGGGTTGATTTATCCCCAACAGTTTGTTCTAGTTTCTTCCCTAACGAACTTGTTCTGTATAAAAGTACAGTAAAAAGAACAAATGTGCCTAGTTATCGGTTAATGCATTCAACATTTATCGTGAGACATATCCACTACAGATAGACAGACAGACAAATTCAAATAGGTGGAGTTAAAACGAAGAAATATAGCTATAGCTTCACTCGTTTAATAAATCAAACCACATGATTATGTTTTTAATTGTTTTTACACTCTGATGATATAATATTCTCACCGCCTTTGTCCCTTGTAAAGAGATTCATACAGTTTGAGCACTAACCCTCGTCCTCACTTCAACTATCACTATCATCAATGGTGACCAACACTTCTTCATTCTCTTCCTCTGTAAAACAATCAGATGCTAGAGAGGCTATTCTATTACGAGCTGTTTTTCGGCCTTGGGTTTTGTTGACGTTTAACCTATTTTATGCCATTGGTCTGACTCTATCTTTTATTTGAATGTCCTGCTGCAATTTATTTTTGTACGGAGAAACATCCAGCACGAGATGAACCAAAGTAAGTTGTGGAGTAGTTTCTAATTGTAAGAACGTAGTTAATATCAATTTACCTAACAAATAAAATACAACTTATCCCAAGACTTACGTTTTATGTTACTTTTAGACACCATCTAAAATAAAACGGCCATAATTGAAAACTACTCTATTAATAACTGTGGTTACAAATTGCGTCCTTTGGACGATATAGGTGGACGAAAGTTGTGACCTAGCTTACATTAAAAATAGTGCCCCTTTTCAAAGTGGTTGTTATTAAGAAATGCATGAACGTAAGTATGAAATGGTTAGTATATATGCTAAAAGGTTTTTTTTTTTTTTTTTTTGCAAATAATTAGAAACATTGACTTATCTTTATTCGTGAAAAAGATTATTTATTTCATTCGTTCAAAAACTCTAGCTTCATATATTTCTCTGATTGATAGTACAACTTGTTCTAAAAACAACACTATCAGACTGACTCACAAGATGGATAAATATACTAAAGGAACCAGCTACCATCGCCGGTGATAAATTTCAACACGTGACAGAGTCTAAAACTCAGTAGACGATATTGGAATCTGGACGATAGTTGGTGCCTTTCTCTTAATATAGATAAACTGTCAGCCTCGACTTATATGTAAGGATGTTAGCTACACCTTTGTTAATAGTGAAGGTTAAAGATGATGTGAATATCTGTTTATACTTTTATCATTGCTGTATACGCACATCTTGACAGTTTGTTTTATTTTAGCAACATCTTTACCCTAGTAGCTTTTCCACAATCACAATCAATGTACGCTGTACAGACACAACCCATGCTCCACAACTTGATGCCCCAGGCAATGCGATGCCGGAACCAAAATCGGGGTATACATACAGCTACCTCACTAAAAAAGAACATTGAGGAAATACTTCGTAATAAATTACTATTGAGTAATTTGGCATTCAAGTAATGACATTTTAGTAACCAAATATGACCGTAATACAAAACTCATTTTAACAACCCTCAATAAAATAAACTTGTGTGTGCCCACTTATTTAACTGCTGGCTGTGAGTCGAACCCCGATATTACGATCACCAGCAAGTCAAAACAGATCAAATTGACGCCCTAATCCACGTTGTACCTATAGATGCAGGTACGGAGAAATATGACTAAGTTTCTTTGTATCGCAAAGCTTTGTTTTAACACATTCTGCAATCATTTTGATTTGGTCATTAAATTATTCACTAATGTTGTAATTATTTTAATATAACTACGATGTTAAACTTAAAAGCTTCATAGTTTTAAAATGGCAGCCAAGAGACTGGAAACAGGCCTTGATCTTTGACTTCAAGCGTCAATGCTCTACCATTAAGCTGTTATATAGTTTATGACATATTACACAAGGCAGTGGGTCTCCAATTAAAATCAAAATTGAATAACATTAAATAGGATTAAATTTCGTTTAATAACAGAAACAATGACTAGTAGATATAAAAAATATGATTTTATTTGTGACATATCTTTATTACTAACTTAGTCTATGACATTAGGGGCCGTATGCAAGAACTTGACTAAGTGGATGCTTTGTTGACACTAGCGTGGGTTTGCTTGCGTCATCATAGGTTAAAAGGTGGAGCGATAGTGTGTTCGGGACCACACTATCGGTCCACTAAGCTTTCACTATACGTTCTTGCATACCACCCTAGGAACTCGGAAGCTCACTTACAAAAGAACGCCATCTAGCCCTATCTTGAGCTAGTTCTATCCAGGCCACCTCATTAGACCCTATCTATTTCATTCTGATGTTATCCTCCCATTAACGTCTTCCCAATTGTATCTTCCCATTGAGTTTGCCAGTCAGTACCGTGACAAAGTTTCTAATATCTCCCATTCACGCTGCATGTCCTGTCCACCGTAATATACGAGATTTGACTATCTTAACAATGTTTATTGATGAGTACGGGGCTTGTAGCTCATTATTATGTAATTTTTTATCCAATCCTCAGTATATTTATCCCTTTTGGACTGGACCAATTTTTTTATTAATTACAATTGTAACAATACAATAGTAACATATTATCCAAATTAAAACAATACTGTTAAATTAAAACGTATAGTGCATTGTTACAATGAATAAAATTGGCTGGATTAAATTACTCTTGTTGATACACAAACAAATTTTGAATTCATTAACACTGTCTTCGAAGTTGTTATTTTGATGTTGATTAGGCCTATGTGTAGAAACCCCATCAGAGCATGTATCTTTCTATTCAATGAACATCCTCCTTACCCTCTCTGTTAGTTTAGAAACTATGGTCAACAAGCCGTGTGCCAACGTTGAATATAATTTGTCGATATCCTTCAGGTTGACGCAGTCTGATTATGATGATCATATGGACGATTAGCCGTAAAAATAAATGCAACAGTATTTTTAAACCAAAACATAGCTGTATCAAAGTTTGGCTATACATTCATCACATCGAATTATCGAATTTGTGATGAGCAAGAAATGGTTTTTCTATTAAAATACCCATTTCTAAATTAATTTTTCTCTATTTTTTACTTTCTGATAGTATGATGAATCTTAACGTTTTACGTGCCCCGAACTCAATAATGTGGATCTTACAATAATATATTATGTCTGTCTGTCTGTCCAGTAATATGGCTGTATGTAACCAAGGTTATAGCCAAAACATTTTTATCGATTTCGTTAAAACTTTATATGTATAATATGTATTGTATAGTCATAGCTCAAGGTACAATTTTGATTTTGATTTATTTAAAATTAAGGGTAGTATACTGATATCTGATTTTTTTAAATTTTAAATTGGTCAAAAATGGATTTAATGAATTTGTTCAAAATGGGTCCTTGGCAAATATTTTAACTATAAATAGATATGCATTTTAGTTTATCTAAAATAATATTTGAGGCATGTTTGTTAATTATTTATGTTTGGAAATTTGAATTAAAAAATTGGTTATAGCAAAGTTGTTTAAAATGTATATATGAAGCGTGAAACATATGAGTATCAAAATAATATATTTTTCCGAGGAAAAACTATTTAGGGGTAAATTTTCAATTTTTTTAAAAATTTTGTTCCCAATTACTATACATTATATAACAGGTTCTCAAACTGGGAGTCGCGACCCCTTCGTGGATCGTGAAAATGCTTCTGGGGTTTAGCAAACATTGATAAATGTGAGTAAATTAAATATTTACTAAAGAACTATCGAAATTACAATACCCTACACACTCATTCTATATTAGTTTGGCTTATTGCAGAAATAAGGATCGTCCGGCATGATTATACGAACAGTTTTAATTTAATTAAATCAGATAATATCGTAACCGTCCTAGAAATATCTGTTGAGGACTCAACTCTTCATCTCATTATGTAAATTATGTAAATATTGACAAAGTAGACCCTCCACTGTCAGCAACATACAAAATTAATAACAATGATTTCTCACAATCGACCCAATGTGTTTTATTACTTAATGTTAAGTAATCTGTTGCCACACGTGTTTAAACAATAAAGTTATAACACCAAAAATACGTAACTACTGTTTATTGGTCGGACTCCAAACCACTAAGGGGTAATAAATAGGCCCCCTCTTGGGATTAAATATAGAAGTATTTAGATTAACTTTCGGGATTTATTGAGTGTCATAGAGACGAGTGTGACCTAACCGAAAGGACTCATTAGTAGGCCTATAAATTCGATGTATTTACGTGTTAGAATTTGGTGGTGGAGGTCAGATCTAATAAATTAGATCAGAGAACATAGACCATATCAGGTCTATTATTAACGGACTTACGTAGAAAGCTAGTAACGAAACTACCATGCGGATGCATAAACGGGAATGCTATTGTATTGTTAAAATTGTAATTAATAAAAAAAATTGTCCAGTCAAAAAGGGATAAATATACTGAGGATTGGATAAAAATTACATAATAATGAGCTACAATCCCCGTACTCATCAATAAACATTGTTAAGATAGTCAAATCTCGTATATTACGGTGGACAGGACATGCAGCGTGAATGGGAGATAATAGAAACTTTGTCACGGTACTGACTGGCAAACTCAATGGGAAGATACAATTGGGAAGACGTTAATGGGAGGATAACATCAGAATGAAATAGATAGGGTCTAATGAGGTGGCCTGGATAGAACTAGCTCAAGATAGGGCTAGATGGCGTTCTTTTGTAAGTGAGCTTCCGAGTTCCTAGGGTGGTATGCAAGAACGTATAGTGAAAGCTTAGTGGACCGATAGTGTGGTTCCGAACACACTATCGCTCCACCTTTTAACCTATGATGACGCAAGCAAACCCACGCTAGTGTCAACAAAGCATCCACTTAGTCAAGTTCTTGCATACGGCCCCTAATGTCATAGACTAAGTTAGTAATAAAGATATGTCACAAATAAAATCATATTTTTTATATCTACTAGTCATTGTTTCTGTTATTAAACGAAATTTAATCCTATTTAATGTTATTCAATTTTGATTTTTAATTGGAGACCCACTGCCTTGTGTAATATGTCATAAACTATATAACAGCTTAATGGTAGAGCATTGACGCTTGAAGTCAAAGATCAAGGCCTGTTTCCAGTCTCTTGGCTGCCATTTTAAAACTATGAAGCTTTTAAGTTTAACATCGTAGTTATATTAAAATAATTACAACATTAGTGAATAATTTAATGACCAAATCAAAATGATTGCAGAGTGTGTTAAAACAAAGCTTTGCGATACAAAGAAACTTAGTCATATTCCTCCGTACCTGCATCTATAGGTACAACGTGGATTAGGGCGTCAATTTGATCTGTTTTGACTTGCTGGTGATCGTAATATCGGGGTTCGACTCACAGCCAGCAGTTAAATAAGTGGGCACACACAAGTTTACTTTATTGAGGGTTGTTAAAATGAGTTTTGTATTACGGTCATATTTGGTTACTAAAATGTCATTACTTGAATGCCAAATTACTCAATAGTAATTTATTACGAAGTATTTCCTCAAAGTTCTGTTTTAGTGAGGTAGCTGTAAACTCTGATGAGCATTTTTTTAAGTAGCTTTTAGAAGCATCAACATTGTCAAAAATTTGCCTATGGAGGACTACCTGAAATCATCTCAAGGATTATAAAATATTTCAATTTTTTGGGGGGGAAGCACTATTCTAAATAACTGTTAAAAATAGTAGTATAAACTTCAAAAACTCTCCAAACGAGGACCACTTCAAATAATTTCTAGAAGCATCCAATTTCCTTAAAATTAACTGGGGTGAGAGGAGGGTAGAAAGTTCCAAAACACATTTTTGTTCGTTGCTTCTTGGCCTCCCTCCCCCCACCCTCTCGCACAAATAAAACTCCACCCTTATTGAATAAAATATCAATGCTCTTATTTAATAAAGTTTAGTTGTAAGTCTTAATTTCACGATTTTGAACACCCCTTAAATTCTCCCTTCACTCATGGGGGAATATCACCATTTGTTTCCCGTACTAAGGAGACACGAGTCACGATTTGTCGAGTATACAAGGATCTCAACCGTGACCTTTTATTATATTCTCAGTAAGGTTCTTTTGGAGAAACAACCCACAAATTGAAGAAAACCTGTGGGCTCAAACTGGCAGATACTTCGGAAATCAGGAACTTGACGTCCATCTCGTAGCATCAAATCACTGTTGAAAACAAACTAGGTACTTTATTTTATAGTGGATCACCCCTGATCACCTACGTCTACCTCGCGTCGCTCAGCCTAAAGTATAGTATGATTTTGGTAGGAAGAACAGTAGAAGTTAGTTTCTAAAGTTACTAAAACAATCTTAATATATTCATACATATACGATTTTATCTACAGCTATCACTTTTGATAGGTATCATCAATACCTATAAAATATTTCTAAAATATAGTGAAATTTTAGCAATTTTGATCGCAAAGAAATATGTTTGAATTTTCTCTACTCTTCTTCCAACCAAAATCAGGGTATAGTGGCCTGTCTGTTATTGAATAGTGATGCATTTAACACAATTCAATACAAAATTAATGAATACGTATTAATCATCTTTAGAAACGGCCAGTTACACTAAACGTAGATATTTTTATTCTTCACATAATCTATTATGATGACAATATATCTGCCATCAGTAAAAAAGAAAAAGTGTAACAAAGGAACTTTTAATAGCAGTTTTAATCCCGACTTGGTATGATGAAGTTCCCAATCAAGGCTATCTGTCTAGTTTCCAATCTACTGAAGATCTGGATTACCGCATTGATGTGGGAGCTGGACAGATAATCCTTGGGCGTTGTTTCATCTCGGCCGCTCAATTGACCACTTGTGTGACGCAACGTTAGCTCCGATCAGACCAAGAGAAGGTATGAGTGGTCCAGACAAGGTATGATGCGCTCTCGACCCTGGCTCCATCACATCTCACCGACTCGTCATCTGAGCGCATTGCCGACACGCCTGGTGATCATGGAACTAATTGGACGAACAGAATGGAAGATTAATTAATATTCTAGCTATCAGTATTCACAATTTGTTACTATAGAATGCTTGACGAAACCTCGTCAAGAATAAATTAAATGTGAAATAAATTTACCTCCCCTCCCACCTAATCCCCACGAAAAAACAACTGTTGTCTTTCAAATTTAAACGATTATAATAATTATATATGTGCTTTGAAATGTAGATGACCTTAGCTCTTTGAAATTACTAAATCAGTTTGTAACTAATTAATTTGGTCTCCTATTTAGAGAAGGGGGGGGGGCGTTCAAATATTACGTAAGCAAATTTTTGGCAAATTTAACCCCTCCCTCCCCCTTGTAAGCAAAAATAATCAAATGGCTGCCCCTCTGGCTTACGTAAGATTTGTCGAACTTTTTTTTCTTATTTTTTTCACAGGACTAACCATTATTTTTTCATACAATTTTGCTTATAGCCTGAACAGGCAATAAGACGCGATGGTAAAAATAAATTAAAAATTCATGCAATTTATAAATTGCTGATAATTATTAACATAGAGGTATACATTAATATTGCGAAATAATTGACAATTAACGCGGGTATATAATGAATTTAAATTTATTGAACAGGTACAATTAAAACAAGTTATAACATTATAAAACTTTAATCTACTTTTGATTGAAGTTATACAAAAAAGTATTATTATTGAATAAGTGAATATTAGATTTATTTTAAAAATCACACCTTAAGCTCTATTTGATCCTTGAATCCACATTTCTACACTTTCAATTAGTATTGTATTAGTATTTGGGGGTGAGGGAGGGTCACTCAAGCTATGACCTACTTCTATAGGCCTCTCCACTTCTTCCTCGTTTAGCCACTCAGCATCATTGCTGCCCGAAGTACAAGCGGCTTGCGATGTTCCCTCACTCAATTATTATGTTTCTATTTGGGAGTACTAGGCCACTCAAGCTTTGGCTTACTTCTATAGGCCTCTCCACTTCTTCCTCGTTTAGTCACTCAGTATCTTCATTGCTGCCCGAAGTACAAGCGGCTGGCGATGCACCCTCCCTTAATTTTGCCTGTCTTTCTCTGTCTTACGTAAGCATTGTTTAGAACCCCCCCTTCCTTGTCAGCAAAAATAAGCAAAGCTCAAACTCCCTCCTTCCCTAAGATACTTACGTATCACTTGAACTTCCCCTTATAATCTGAGTGGCCAGGTTTAATTCTAGAGGATATCAATATAGCTTATGATTTGTTTTCAGGTGTGTTTTTATACGCGAGTACTGTACCGACATTTTAAATGTAAGAATTAACTAGTCCTTCCTCAACCCTTCCCCCACTCCTCATTCGAACTATCCGCAGATTCGCACTAATGGGTTTGGGTAAGGGAGATAGAATTTAAAGAGAATGTACCTACTTTTGAGCAGCAGCAGAGGGTTAAGTACAGTAATTGAGGGAAACTATCTTAGTACACCCAAACGGGATTTTACCCCCGCACCCCCGAATTTCCCATCGTCCTCAAATCAAGCCAGACGCCTCATTGTTCGTGTATGTTGCGCAGTGTGTTGTGCAGTCACCGTATCTCACTAACAGTTTGGGCTGTACGCATACGATACAATTACACTACTGTGTTAGGAACGAGGAAGGCTACCGCATTTGCTAGGAGGGAGTAAAATAATTTTGTTAAAACCTAATGGGATTTAAACCCCGATTTCCCCGTCGTCGGTAGTCCACAGTCTATTTCGAGAGTGACGCCTTGGACTATTTGACCACCGGAGTGGTTTGTGTATGTTATTAAGTGTAGAATAAGCTAACAATGTAAATCAGAATGAAATTGCATCCATCCCATTAAAATATATTGATATACTGTATCCTTATCGTAGTTCAAAATAGAAAGGTAAGACCTGAAACGTGTTAAAGTTTGGAGAAATATCTACAGTACATCTTTAGGGTGCTCATATAGTAGTGCGAGCTACATTATTAATTTATCTCACTAATAGTATTATAGTGGAACTAATGCACTATGTCTCTTCGTATGTTGGTGATATGAAGATATTACTCTTCGAGTCAGCGGAAGACTGCAGTTGGGCCCCAACGTGCCTCTCTCCAACTACTATTTAATCGGTTAAGTAGGCTAAGCCTGTCTTATTCGTGAGTCCGAGCGAGTATCGCAATATTAGCTACGACCTCGAGCTGGCACCTGGAGGATCAACTTAGTAGACATTCAACGCTTCAGCGGTGATGTTATTTATTACCTTTCGAATGGAGATAAAGCAGTAGACGAGCTTCAGGTGCGTATACTTGAGCCTTTCACTGGACCCGATTAGACGATTACCACTCCTGGGAGTGTGAGGGGGATGGAAATATAGTTGCAAGTGAGTTCCCCTACAGAGTTCTAATAGAAAGCGCTACCTAAGGAGAAGTGGAGCTGATTGGGTAGCAGGATGATCCAATACATAGTGATATTATCGCTCTACTACTGGGAGAATAAGGGTAGATAGATAGTTTGTAGTTCCACTAAAATAGTGATAGTAGCGCTCTGCTACTGGGAGAGCCTACACTAGACTGGAATGGGCCAGTTTCGCATATTAAACTGGTTCATTCCATTCTAGTCTAAGTTGGTGTTGCCCTGCGTGTAGTATATCGCCACATTTGAGGCGTAATTAATTTATGTAACTATCTCTATTTATCATCAGAACCTGCCTTACCGACTATGCAAACACATGCATTTTCATGGGGCGGCCAGTTTTCACGGCGCCAAAAATGCATTAAGTTGAAAAATAATATGAAAATAATTTATTAAATACACATGCTTTCATTTTATATTCCTTCCCTGTCGAGACTCTCTCCAAATATCCTAAAATAACATAATTTCTCAACACTTGGCAAGTTGGCAACACTGGCCATAGCTGATGATTTAAATGATATGTTCGGACTGTTGTTTCCGACTGCGAATCACAGTAAGTTGAATTTAAGGAGTATCTCAGTGACAAGTGTTTTTATTTCTTGTTTTACTTGTTCATAAGGAAACACAGTGCTCCGGTGTGGGGATGTAGTGGACGCGAGAAAAGTCAGTGTTTTTGCAGTTTTTGTAGCAAAACTTTTTTCAGCAAACAAAAAAATGCTTGAGTAACAACGTCTAGTTTAATTTTCTTCACATGGTAATATGAACAGTTATTTAATATCTGTCATAAACGTAACAGAGTTAGATTAAAAACATTTAAATGAACAAAAAATTTTGTCATTAAATTCCAGGAAATTCTTGACTGATATTCAACAACTGTGACATTTGGTGCATGTTTTCCATTTTTCACCTTGTTTGTCATTAGAATAGCATTCATTACCATAAAAACACTCAGTGTCCTCATCACTAACCTCGTCATCAGTTTCTACCTAGTGAAGCTCTTACTGGTCTTCTGCTGAAAGAACTAAATGAAAGCTTCTTCTTACTATTTATGATTGTTCTTGGCTGATTTATTTGGGGAAATTTGTTTATTTCACGCTTTCTCATTTGTTTTGAAGCGTTCTCCGTAACCTGTGCACAGGGCTTGTTCTTATAGAGTGAGCTTGTAAGAACTGGTGCACTTCCAGTTCGTAAAGGGCGACCATTGACAGGGACCTTCACAATCATGAGGCATGGAATAGGACTGCTGTCAGAGGGCAAAACAAAAATGTCGGCTCTGTAATCAGGAGTCTGAGTAAGGTGTTTCCTCCTACTAGGACCTGGAGTCATGGGATCAACAGTAGGTGAATTGCTTGAAGGCCTTGGAATTGGTTCATTCCCACTATCAGATTGAAATTCATAGTCATCAAAAATGTTCCGATTCAATGGAAATAACCTACTTTTTCGAAATCCATTTACTGCTACTGCGACTTTGACGGCTTTAGAGTAAGCTTTGCCAAGTAAATGGGCAACTTGGAAATGAGTCACAACTCTTGTTAGATTCTGCCTCTACCATGTTTCTATCTCTTGGGCATTGTAGGTCTTGAAAAGTTGCATGAAAGATAGATATAGGGGTTTCATCTTATGTGTGCAAAAAATATGCACACCATTCTCTCGTTCAAGGTCCAGTAATCCAACATTCCTTGTAAGCTAATAGTGCCCATAAAGTACTAGGAGTGCAGGGTCTTCTTTTTTCGGCTTGACATATCACAAAAAATGATGAAACCATTGCGTAAACAGTTCGGTCTGAATCCATCCCGATCCATGCCAAGCGGCAATAGTGCTGAGGGGAGCGCCATCTAATAACTCTGCTCTCGTGTGAACTCTTGGGTAAACAAGAATAAGAGGGACAAAATGACCAGCCGTGCTCATACAAATTACATTAGTAACAAGAGATCCTCTTTCCACTGACGACACCGGCCCAACTTGTATTTTCCCTTTGAGAGAAATAACTTTGGAAGTTTTATGTTGAACAACAGACAATCCTGTCTCGTCGCAATTATATAAACGATTAGGAAAATGATCTATTTCTTGCAAAAGTGGCTCATAAATGTCAAAAATGAGTTTGACTTTCTCAGGTGTGAAACCTTTTACTCTTGTAGCTGACGTCACTTGAGGCTTGCGAAGAGTTAGCTGAGGATTCCGTTTCAGAAATCCACGAACCCACATCCATCAAGCTTGTCCTTCTCTTTCAGAAAAAGGGTGGGGAAACGTATTCTTGATTGGGAGTTGAAATGCCATTTTCTTTGTCTTTAATAGTAAGACCGAAGAATGGTTTTTCCATCAGAAAGCAGTAAATGACGAGAGAATCTTTAATTGCTTTGGGTAAGACAGGTTTCCTCCCAAGTGTTGAATTAACTAACTTAGCAAACTCTTCTTCACTTCTGGCCTTGTCTTTTAGTGTGGATTTTGAAACGTTGAATGTCTTTGATGCCTTTAATAGTCCAATTTCCTTCTTCCTAACAGCTGATATAGACTTCCTCATATCATCTGAGTTCCATGCCTTTCATTTCTTTGGCGACATCTATAATGAATAAATATATATTACTATTATGCCAAATATCACAGTGCGATATTACGAACATGTCTGGTGTGCATTATTAGGCACACTCCAGCGTCATGGTAAGTGCCAAGAAATTATTCTATGTGAAAACCAAATACATCATAATAAAATATGAATTATATTGAGTGTAATCCAAGTACTAAATGCATTTTTCACATACCGTTTTTGAATAAATAATTGCTTCAATCCAACCTCTATGAAATATCACAACTCTCACAAATCTTTCAACTCAAATAAAATCTGAAGTTATAAACACTCAAAGATCAACTAAACTTGGCGAGACTCATACATCATTAGCTACAAGTTCCACTCGATACCGCAAGATGGCAGACCCTTCAGTCTAAAAAAAACTGGGCGTGCGATATTAGGCATATATGCGATATTTGGCACAGTTCCTTTACTGATAAATTATTATTTTTTAATTACAAATGGTTCGAAAATGGCTTCAACGATTTTGTTTAAAATGTATATCTTGTATTTTTTTGACATAACAATAAGCACTATATTATTGGTTTTTGGGCAAACATTTGTTGAAGGGTAATTTACCGATGACTGGTTTTCAAAAACTTCAAATATTTTTCAAATGAATATACCAATTTGGTTCCAAATAGGTACCTTAGCAGTGTTTTACATAACAAATAACACTGTTTATTTGTGTTTGGGGTAAATCTCATTTGTAAAAGTTTACTGATGACGGATTCTTCAAAAACTTTAAATATCTTACAAATGTTCACAACTATTTGGTTTCAAACGGGTATCTTGGGAATGTTTGACATGACAATTAACTGTATATTTGTTTCGGGGGTAAAATCTCATTTATGGCTATTGTAGGCTTACTGGCCACTGATTTTTCAAAAACTTGAAATATTTTACAAATTACTCTAACGATTTGTTCAAAATGGGTATATTGGTAGTGAATGACGTAAAAATGAACATTGTTCACTTGTTTTGGGGGTAAAAACTAATTCGTAGGTAGCTAACTCATGACTAATTTTTCAAAAACCATACATATTTTACAAATGGTTATAATGATTTGGTTAAAAATGGGTATCATAGTATTGTTTGACATAACAATTAACACTGTGAATTTGTGTGTGTGTAGTTTACTGATGACTAGTTTTTCAAAAACTTGGAATATTTTACAATTGGCCTTAACGATTTGGTTTAAAATGTGTATCTGGGGAGTGTTTGACATGAACATAACAAATAAAGCTGTATACTAATTTTGATGGTAAATTTGTCCATGAATAATTTACTAATGACTGATATTCTTTAATTTGAGTACTTTAAAAAAGGTCTTTTGAGATTTGGTTCAATATTAGTATCGGGAGACTAGTTTGCATATCAATAACAATGTATCTTCTTTTGTATGAAATAAATAATGTTTTGGAAATGGACCTTGAAGATTGAATTCACAATGGGAATCTTGTAATAATTTTTCATAATAAATATAAATAAGTTTAAATTTTTAAAAATAAATAATCTTAGGGTAGTTAACAAATAATTTAGTTTTGAGAATTTGGGTTTCTTTAAATATATTTTAATAATTTGGTTTAAAATTTATACATAAAGAGTTATTATTGTGATTTGCAGGATGATTTGTTTATTTTTATAAGTAAAACTTATATAAGGTTAGCTTACTGAAAACTTTTTTTTTTTAATTTTCTACGAAGCTATAATACACAATGCAAGAAAATGTGTGCGATTGTGTAGTAGCATTTATTTTTCATTCTGTTTAGGTACTTGGCAAAAATATACAACACATCTTTGGTGGTTTCCAAATATATGATTGGAGATGTTTATTATGTCATTTCTCAAATCAGCTATACGCTAATTCAATAGTTTTGTTTCAATCATGAGATATTTTACAGCTCGAATTATATATAGCTTGGCGTTTTAAATAAGCTTACATAGAGTGTGTTTAGCTACCGAATATTAAAAAGTGCTAAGAGTGAAAGATACCAATAATTCGTTAGACACCGTTCACTAATTCGTGTAAATATAATGAGATAAATAATGTAATGAAATCAAATAATGTGTTAATAAAAAGTTTGAAAAGCATAACTAAGTTCAAGATTCGTGACTGGTTTCTTTAAATATGTTGGTGTAAGCTAATATTATGTGCCATGATTTTGGAAAGAGACCCGTTTTGGAAGCCTTTATTTAGTACCAGAGTCTTACCGTATATCAGTATTTTGGTAGGATAAAAGACCTTCCAGAAGGGACTACTTACTACTATTCTGGAAGGACGCTTATTCCAGCAAAATAATACTATACAGTAGGTCTTTCAGAACGGGTTTATTACCAAAATCAAGCTATAACAATACTTCCTACAGGCTTATAGCCAAAATGGTCATTTGAACGTAACACTAATATACAAAAGTTTGTTATCCAATCCAAACAAATGTAATCAAGTTATTAGATATCTTATTTCATTAAAGTTATCGAATTTCAATACACCTAGCACGATTTATTTATTTTGTTCTGAAACCACTATACGAGTTACTTTAAATAATCTTATTATTAGCACAATGTAAACAACATCTGTCATAGACACATATTTTAAGATATTAAATATATTATTCGTATTTGTACACTATTACTTGTTAGTCTGGCTTGTATAACCTTGTATGTAATTGTTTATTCACCCATGTGAGATATGATACTTACTATTTTAAAATCATAGCAGTTTTAAACAACATAAACATGTTTTCGCACAAAAACATTGAAAATAACCGTTAGATCTGGCTTCTCAGAATCAAGCAGACGACCACCTTGAGCGTTACGCTTAGGTACGTTGTAAGGAGTGTGTCTGTCCATCCAGTATAGTATAGAGATCACTGAGGTAATTAAGAGTACCTACCTACGTAAGTGTAAGTGTAGACCATTTGAGATTCTCTTGATAAAAAATTCTCAAATTAAAGACTGTTCAGTTTTTAGAAAATTTTAGAGTTATAATAAATAATAAATATTATGGTTGTTGTGTTTGTTTATTTTTAGTTATTAGGCGACAAAATTATTGAACAATCTAATTTCAGGCTTATTATGCAAGAACATAAAATATTTAACAAAGAACATAGTTAAATCATAGTGAAAATCAACGCCGTCTGCTTTGCTCCAACCATTTTGTGTTTATAAGCCTCTTTAGTAAATTTATGAATTTTGTTAAATAATTATTTTTTCTAATAAATCCTTTTATCTAGATACACAGGATTTATTTTGATATAAGTAAATTAATCTAATTTTAATAATTTTTATAGGATTGTTGTATTTCACATAGTTTCTTTTATTATTGATATTATATATTTAAAAGGAAAATAAATGTGATATCATTCATAAGATTTCAAAAAACACTACTTGGAGCTCATATTTAAAATGCAAGGCGGCTTTGTGACTATACAAGTTATTCGTTCTATGAGTGTTCAACAGAATGCGCTGCAACTTAACTAATATATTCAAAGCAAGGTCTAATATACACAGGTTGGGGGAATCTTTATTTCCAGTGATCAGATTTTGAAATGAAAAGCTTTAGTAAAGTTGTAGAATATCATAGACCAATTAAATATTGGGATTTCTTCTAGCTTTTTTAAATTATAATTTATCAATTTCTAGTGGAAAGAGTAAATACTTTATTTCAATTTTTAAAATCTTGTTTTTGTATTAATCTAAGGTGGAACACATATAAATGCAATTAAGTTTTGTATTAGTATAGTAGCGAAAGTGAGGTTCCAACAGGCATTTCTCCATCGCATAATTCAATCGCAATGATGGTGCTGGCAATGGAGACTTTTCGGTAGTATAATTTACTATCTAATGATTTGTGAGTCATGAGTGTCTGTACATTAGTTGATAATTCAAGGTCAACTTTTGTTTTAGTCTTAAAAGAAATGCGGCCACAAACTACTGATATATGTATTAACGTAAATTTATACCAAGAAGTATACATACAACTTCGTGATTAACATTTTGTCAGAAATGTTTTCTCCCACCTGAGCTGATTTTCCTCGGATTTCTTCGAGCTTCGCAAAAAAAAAAAAGGTAAATTATCTTCTTCTTCACACTTCACCGAGAAGAATTTCTGTTGTTCTAGGTGTAAACTAGTTTCAGACTTTCTCTCATATACCACCATCAGTTTTGTCCACATTTCCGCGGCTGATGTCGTGTTGATTACGTGCACTATAACTTTTTCGTTCAGATGTGTTACAATAATTCCTTGAGCCTTTCCATCCTTTGAGATCCATTCGGCGTAATTTGTAGCTCTTTCCAACTGTTTTTGTTCATTCCCGTCGACCACGCCGTATAACCCCATTGCGTGTAGTTTAACTGTAATTTGTAATTTACAGACATTCCAATTTGAGCTTCCCTCTAGCCTCGCCGCACCCGTGTTTAAATACATTTTATCCATACTTGTTTCAATCTTTTAAAATATAAAGACACTACTATACTATCTACCAACAAACGATCACCACGCCGTGTTACACAAAAACATTTTCCGAATCCATTTTTATTCATTCAATCCCCCCTAGCTGGGCCCATAACCTGTTACAGCTATTATTAGAGAGGTTCGTGGGTTTAAATAAATAACTATAGTAGCTAGTTTAAGGTGCGGCAGAAGGGAGTGCAAGTATTTTTCAGTTTTTATGGAATATGGCAAAAATTAATCAAATGTTTCTCCAGTAGCAGTGTAGAGTTTAGTTTTCTGCACATGCTAATATCAACATATCTGGAATATTTGTCAAGTGTGTCCTGGAATGTTGTCAAAATATTTTCTCTCTATATAAAATGTTTTGACAACATTCCAGGTCATACTTGACAGATATTCAAGATCTGTTGATATTAACATTATGCAGAAAACTAAACTCTACATTGCTACTGGAGAAAAATTTGATTTATTTTGAACAAAAAA